>JARLTB010000220.1:18482500-18942500 GCA_030141615.1 Unio pictorum | reverse complement strand
TTGCCTCACAACGGACATCGCAGCGATATGACTGTAAAAGTGATAAAATTATGTAAAAATCTAAATCACAAACATGCACCCCCACATATCGGTACAACTAAGAAACGTGCTTATATATTTAGCCAAATCCTCAAAAGATTTCAATTAGGATATTCTGTTTTGAATATAAGCAGAGATCAACGAACATGGTATGCAGTAAATTGTAATCGCTAACACTACTACGTAAGGCCTTTCCCAATAATTGTTTACTATTTTCTCTGTTTGTTTGTTCTTCCGAAATAGATTTCCAAATCCGAAGAGTATTGGAGAAAATATTCGAATACACATTATTTGTCAGTAGTATAAGACTATATTGTGATTTTCAGTAGTGTAAGTCTATATGTCATTGTCAGAAGTACAAGACTATACTATCATTGTCAGCAGTATAATACTATACTATCATCGTCAGCAGTATACTACTATACTATCATTGTCAGCAGTATAATGCTATACTATCATTGTTAGCAGTATAATACTATACTATCATTGTCTGCAGTATAAGACTATACTATCATTGTCAGCAGTATAATACTATACTATCATTGTCAGCAGTATAATACTATACTATCACTGTCTGTAATATAATTATATACTATCATTGTCAGCAGTATACTACTATACTATCATTGTCAGCAGTATAATATTATACTATCATTGTCAGCAGTATAAGACTATACTATTACTGTCAGCAGTATACTACTATATTATCATTGTCAGCAGTATAAGACTATACTATCATTGTTAGCAGTATACTACTATACTATCATTGTCAGCAGTATAATACTATACTATCATTGTCTGCAGTATAAGACTATACTATTACTGTCAGCAGTATACTACTATACTATCATTGTCAGCAGTATAAGACTATACTATCATTGTCAGCAGTATAATACTATACTATCATTGTCTGCAGTATAAGACTATACTATTACTGTCAGCAGTATACTACTATACTATCACTGTCAGCAGCATAATACTATACTATCATTGTCAGCAGTATAATACTATACTATCATTGTCAGCAGTATACTACTATACTATCACTGTCTGTAATATAATTGTATACTATCATTGTCAGCAGTATACTACTATACTATCATTGTCAGTAGTATACTACTATACTATCATTGTCAGTAGTATACTACTATACTATCATTGTCAGCAGTATACTACTATACTATCATTGTCAGCAGTATACTACTATACTATCATTGTCAGGAGTATACTACTATACTATCATTGTCAGCAGTATACTACTATACTATCACTGTCTGTAATATAATTATGTACTATCATTGTCAGCAGTATACTACTATACTATCATTGTCAGCAATATAAGACTATACTATTACTGTCAGTAGTATACTACTATACTATCATTGTCAGCAGTATAATATTATACTATCATTGTCAGCAATATAATACTATACTATCATTGTCAGCAGCATACTACTATACTATCATTGTCAGCAGTATAATACTATACTATCATTGTCAGCAGTATTATACTATACTATCATTGTCAATAGTATATTACTATACTATCACTGTCTGTAATATAATTATATACTCTCATTGTCAGCATTATACTACTATACTATCATTGTCAGCAGTATACTACTATACTATCATTGTCAGCAGTATACTACTAGAGTAATTGTCAGTAGTACAAGACTAAACTATAATTGTTAGTATAATATTATACGTTAGTGTGTGCCTATATTTATCTCGTGTAACTTATTTTGTTTCAGCAATTCGATTCCATCAACGACAACTCTTGCTGCCTTAGAGAAGAAGGTCTTGAGCGCCCGTGACAAATGCTATGTGGATGTCGGCTTCTGGGGAGGAATCGTACCTGGAAATCAAGTACTGCAAAACGTTAAGGAATCTCATGCTGTTACATAAAGAAGGATATACGTCCTTGGAAAACGCTCACATTTTATTCTCTCTCTCTCTCTCTCTCTCTCTCTCTCTCTCTCTCTCTCTCTCTCTCTCTCTCTCTCTCTCTCTCTCTTTCTCTCTCTCTCTCGTACAATTGTATTGTAACTTGCAATATCATTTGATTGAAGAAATCTAATTAGGAATTATCCACAGACAGTAAGATAATATTTTTGACATGTTGTACTGTAATGAAAACATGTCAAATCTTTCTGCGCAAGGAAAACCTATCTTTTTAGTGGAGATGCGAATGTTTCAGTATTTTTGAAATCGGATCATTTGACTCCACATGGTTGCGCTATGAACATAACCGTTACACTGATTGCTGGAGCTGATGTTTGGAATCTGTATTTGTGACTGATCAGCGAATGTTAATATATATATATATATATATATATATATATATATATATATATATATATATATATATATATATATATATATATATATATATATATATATATATATATATATATCTCGTCGGCATCTGTGCGTCTTCAAGAGACGATGGTGTAGCTTCCGATTTGAGTGTCCTATCTGCACCTTCGCGAGTGGCTGAAGAGTCCGACCCTTGAGTGACAGTCTCTGTTGCACTTGCTGCAGGTGTATGCTGATGCTTGCTGAGGATGTTTTTGGTTCGCCTTCCTCCTGGCTCTCTTTGCAGCGAGGTTTGTGTTTCTCATCTCCGCAGCTTTCTGAATGCCCTGTCTGACAGCAAGACGCCACGCGGAGCGGTCGTCAGCACAGCTCTCCCAATTGTTTATGTTGATGTTAGCTGTCTTCATGTCCTTTTTGCAGACATCTTTGTAGCGAAGACGTGGCCTTCCAGTCGTTCGTGCACCTTCTACTAGCTCGCCGTACAGCAGGTCCTTGGGTATGCGGCCTGGGTCCATTCTCCTAACATGGCCTAGCCAGCGAAGGCGCCTCTCGCTGAGAATGGAGAACATGCTGTTCATGCCGGTGCATTTCGGAACCTCTGTGTTGGGAAATTTGTCCTGCCACTGGATACGCAGAATGAGCCGCAAGCATCTCAGTTTGAAGCTGTTGAGTTTCCTCACGTGACTCGGGTAGGTGGTCCATGCCTCGCTGCTGTAAACTAGTGTGCTGAGCACGCATGCCTGGTAGACGCGCAGTTTGGTCTTCTCGGTGAGGTTGTGATTGTCCCAGACCCTCTGGTTCAGTCTCGCCATAACTGCTGATGTCTTGGCAATCCGGCCATTTACATCAGTATCAACGGAGAGCGAGTTGGAGATGGTGGACCCAAGGTATGTGTAGTCCTCAACAACTTCCAGGTTGTACCCATCAATGGTGATGGTGGGAGAGGAGTCTGCGTCCTGCACCATTACATTCGTCTTCTTCAGACTGATGGTCAGTCCGAACTCCTTGCAGGCGTGGGAGAGGCGGCATACTAGCTGCTGCAGTCCATCTTCCGTGTATGATGTCAAGGCTGCATCGTCGGCGAAGAGCAATTCACGGATGAGACCCTTTGTAACTTTAGTCTTTGCACGGAGGCGGGCGATGTTAAACAGCTTTCCGTCAGTCCTGGTGTGTATATACACACCCTCGCTGCAGTCCTTGATGTTATGATAGCGAGCAGTCGTGGGGGGCAGCCTATCTTCTTAAGGATCCTGAAGAGTCCGCTCCGGCTGACCAGGTCGAATGCCTTGGTCAGGTCTATGAAGGCAATGTAGAGGGGCATCTGCTGCTCACGACACTTCTCCTGCAGCTGTCGTAGTGAGAAGATCATGTCTACAGTTGACCTGCCTGCTCGGAAGCCACACTGGGACTCGGGGTAGACTCGGGATGCTAGGGTCTGCAAGCGCGCCAGGACGACACGGGCGAACGCCTTTCCAACAATACTGAGAAGAGAGATGCCCCGGTAGTTGTTGCAGTCACTGCGGTCTCCCTTGTTCTTTTATGGAGTGACAATGTTTGCATCTCGCATGTCCTGGGGGATGTGTCCTTGTCCCCAGCAAAGGCAGAGGAGTTCGTGCAGAGGCTGTATTAGTGCTGGTTTCCCTATCTTTAGGACTTCAGGTGGAATGCCGTCACTCCCAGGGGCCTTCCCACAAGCGAGGCAGTCGATGGCTTTGCTAAGCTCTTCCAGGGTGGGTGGTGTGTCTAGTTCCTCCAAGACTGGCAGGTCTGGGATGGCGTCTAGGGCGGTGTCCGTGACGACGTTTTGGGTTGCATACAGCTCAAGATAGTGCTCAACACAGCGCTGCAGCTGTTTGCCCTGGTCTTTGATGATTTCGCCAGTCTTGGACATGAGTGGGGAGATCTTGGAGGTGGGTGGGCCTGTTGCCTTCTTGATACCCTCGTACATGCCCCTTGCACCCCCGGTTTCAGCAGCTATCTGTATACTGGTGCAAAGGTTCAGTCAGTAGGTGTTAGCGCAGTGACGGGCGGTCTACTGGGCATTTTTCCTGGCAGTCCTGAGGGCCTGTAATGTACCAAGGCTAGGCACAGCCTTGTAAGCCAGGAGGGCTTTCCTCTTTGCCTCAGTCACGGGTTCCATCTCCTCCCAGCTGGCCTCATACCAGTCTGTGTTTTTGTGCTCTTTCTTCCCATAGGCAGTAATGGGTGAGTTGTACACAGCGTCTCGGAAGTGGGAACACTTGGAGTCGATGGTGTCATCAGGTGTCTCTTTGGTGAGAGCCTCGTGAAGTTTGCAGATGAACTGCTGTGTCTTCTCTGGATTGCTTGCACAGCAGGTGTTGATGCATGGGCGACCATTCTTCTTGGCGTAGTGCAGTTTCTTGGGTATTATTCGCACCTTGCTGGCCACAAGGGAGTGGTCCGTGTCGCAGTCGGCACTGTGGTAGCTGCGGATGAGAAGGACGCTGGCTAGTTCCGCGCGCCTGGTGATGACTAGATCTAGCTGGTGCCAGTGGCGGGAACGTGGGTATCTCCATGATACCTGGTGGATCTCCTTGCATTTGAAGAAGGTGTTGGTCACACATAAGCTGTGAGTGCAGCACATATCCAGCAGTCGCTGGCCATTCTCGTTGATTTTGTCCCTTCCGTGCGGGCCGAGACAGGTGGGCCATGCCTCGTAGTTAGCTCCCACTCGCGCATTGAAGTCTCCTAGTAGGTAGAGACCCTCGGTACTGGGGATATTTGATATTGCTTGATCCAGAGCCTCGTAGAGCTGGGTTTTTTCTTCTGGGTTTGAGTAGAGGGTTGGGGCATACACGCTGAAGATGTTGGCTGGGCCTGAGGATGTTGATAGCCGGAGGGCAAGGATCCTCTCAGTGCCTGATGATGGAGGCTCAATGAAGATGACGAGGGTGTTCTTTACAGCGAAGCCGACACTATGCTGCCTGGGTTCGTCTGATGGTTTTCCTTGCCAGAAGAAGGTGTAGTTGGCTTCCCTGATGGTGCCGCTGTCGGCCAGTCGGGTCTCTTGAAGACAGGCAATGTCGCCATTCAGTCGGGAGAGTTCTCTGTCAATGACGGCAGTCTTCCGTGCGTCCTTGATCTTCTGCAGGTCAGTGGTGAGTCCAGGGCACAAGGTTCTGATGTTCCAGCTTGCGAAACGAAGAGCTGGAGTCTTCTTGTTTCCTCTTTGTATCTTGCTTGGTGCAGAGTGTTTTGGCCTGCTTGTCGAGATGGTTCTCTAAGCTTCATGCACCCAGTGAAGCAGGCAGGCCATGGCGGGAAGCACCTTATTGACTGGGGGCTGCCAAGCTTGAGGCGGGCGGTAGCTTCCAATGAGACATGGCGATCTCTCCCACCGTCAAAAGCAACCCCTGGCGCCAAGTTCTACACCAATCGAGCTATGGCTTATAACCGGTGGACTTCTGCTTCCCGTGTTGTACCGACACCTTAAGACCACGCTGGAGTGTCCTCTCCAGTGGAGTTACAAAGCCTGGGCAGTCTAGAATGGAGAAACAGCTGTTGCCCATACAGCAGATCCCCCCTCTCCACGCAGCTGGTGGACCCAAGGGAACTACAAATATCGCTACAGCTTGGCACCAACGGCGTCGCAGGAGTTGCCGGAATGACGTTGAAGTCAACGTCAGACCGCCTTAGGGACTCCGTCTCCGGATTTTCTGTCGGGGTTTACTCCCTTAGCCTTCCCGTGAGTGGGTATAGCCGCAAGGCAGCGGAGGTTTGGGATCAGAGTTTTCCTTCTCCTAGATGAGCTACCATCCAAGGTTTACGAGCCCCATCTACCCGAAGCGACTGGTTTTAAGGCGCCAGTGGCCGCCTTCACCCCTTCTCCTGTCAGTGAAAACATGGTCCGCCCGACTTAGAAGCTAAGCCACTCGCGAAGGCCAGGAGCTGGATTTTAGTTTAAAGAGGCGATCAGAGTCGCAAGCCCTATGGGGCATTTTTGGAGGAGTGGGGAGCTTGTCTCCCACTCCCACCCCGGCAATGTCAACCTTGGACCACACACACACAGATATATATATATATATATATATATATATATATATATATATATATATATATATATATATATATATATATATATATAATTGTGTATGAGCAAATCAAGTATTTCTGGACAAACCAATTAATTTTTTAAAATCCACTTAAAGTGTAAATGCAAAAGCCCAAAACTGAAAATAGTTGTTTAAATATCTCTTATTAAATCTAACTTCTTCGCAAATACGGAGAGCCTTGGATTTCGACATGAGGGTGACGTTAATTTGTAATCCAACATTAGGAATAAATAAAAGTTGTTTGCATCCAACGTGGAAATCATGGCCAGGAACTGGGTCAACTTTTACAAAGCTCCTAATTTATGCTTTTCGGAAAACTAAACTGAATTTCTGGAAAATTGTCAAATCCCTAGTTAACAAAGTTTCTTTTATGACGTATATAATGAATTAAAAAGACAAACAGGTTTTTAAACTTCCAATAAAGTAAATTAAAATAAATATATCTTAAAACAGCATAAAATACTCGCCCGTATCAATCGTGACTCTGCTCAATGCAATACACCTTTCTACTACAGTAATGATATTAATGACGTTATTGCTAAAGATAATACAGGCAACCGACGAGCGCTTTATATTAAATGGGCATAAACCAAAATAATATTACGTTCGGAGGAAATACGTTGACCATAAAAGACTTTGACTGCATTGTCTTTCAGACAAATATAAAATTTATAAAACGTTGTTCATAAATCGAGAAACTACATTTTCACAAATTGCTCTCGATTTTTTGTCACTGGTTTTTGAGTTTACTCTTTCATTTATCAATAATGTAGATGTCATTCTTAATGTAGAGATATTAATTCTTTTTTGTTTTAAACAGGCGAAGGCTTGGCCAGATTAAAGTTATTGAGAAACTGAAGGAAATACCCAAGTTTGGTTTTGTATTTCATATTTTAATGAATGGTCTACATAATAAAATGGCATAACGCTAAAGCTTTACTAAACGTTTGGTTAATTTATACCTGCATGTAAGGAGTTAAAAGAAAGAACATGTATAAACGGCACAATTTTCACCATGTAAAACAGTGTTACGTTCACCCTAGATCTCAAGTATTATCAAAACTTTATTGACAGACCAGCATCACATTTTCATGTGTGACCAAGACAAATATCAATTCTGTCTACGGTAAATTGTCTTGGATTATTCTTTGAATATTGCCACAACATTATTGTGTTGCAGTTTGCACAATGATTATTTAGTCCTCGTTTTAATGTAATGATAAACTAAGTGTGAAGATCAAATCTGCATTTTGTTTTTGCTATATTGTTTAGAACTAATGTTTTTCTTACTTCATCTACGACAGCAACTTCGCTGTTATTGTCAGCAGTTTGATTATAATATTATGTGAAAATGATACCCCGCAGCTGGGATATTTTATAACTTGAGACACTCCTACATAAACTAAGTTTGACCATTCGATACGATCATCGACGATCCAAACATCTGCATCAGAAATAGGTAATCATTGAGATGAATAGTCTCTGCATATCCTAGCGTCCATGGAGTCTTTACTTTAGAGCACTGTCAATAATACTGACAGTAACTAAAACAATATCATTTAACACAATATTTAGTTTTTCTGACGATCTTGGTATATCGACATCAATAGTTTGCCATCGAGTATCTGCTGAACGATATCACAATGGTACCGATAGATCTGGACATTTTTCTTTATGTAACATAAATTATTGTTGAATTCCATCACGAACTATCTTTCTGCTTGCAACTATTAAATCATCTGGTCTCCAAACATTCCAAACAGCGTTTATATGTGTTTCTGAGATTATAATATGCATTATTTCGCACTGTAAAATTTATTTGGTTGTTGACTGATTAATTTCTTTAATTCTCTTAATTCTGGAATAAACGCTCTATGATCATCAATTATTTCTTCATAATAATCTAAAAACCTTTTTAGACATTTGTGTGGAGGCAATCCAATAAATGGTGGTGGTTGACCATAATCACTGCACATTATCATAGCAGTAGTTATTTTTCAACAACCAAATAAAATTATTTTTTATAATATCTTTAGATACTGTGTATATTTCATCCCAAATGATGATCATTGGGAGTAATTTTCACCCATTCGTTCAAGGGTCCATTTATCTCCTTTCCATATAAAGCATTTATAATAAGTGCATGATTTAATGTTTTCCTTCATCTTTCTGGAGAGTCTGTATCTGTGTGTAAGGATTAAAACAATCATACTAAAATTTCGAAATTACGCGAGTTGTTTTACCAGAACCTCCAGGCCCACTAGGATAAACTGTCAAATGTCTATTTACAGGATTATACACTGACGAAGGAGATGACAATTTTGATATTTTGATTTTTTAAAACTAACTATCCTTGATTTCAACGTCGCCAGATGTAAAATATTTTTTGTAAATTTTCTTGTTTTTTTCCTATATTCGCCACATGACACATCATAAGCAGTACTTATAAAATGTGGATTCAGCAATTCTGAATATTGCAGTTTGATATAAAATTAATCCGTAGCGACTATAATTGAAGTTTTAAGAAATCTGTTTATCATTGATAATAAATGTATCGAAACATACGCGAGCATTGATAGTCTTAAATGGTTACACTGCGGCGACTCGCCATGTTTAAACAACAGTCGTACCTTAGTAAGTTCCGTTAATGCTTTAGCGTTTTTTTGACCTGCTTACACATTTCTCTTCGTTGCATAGTTGGTTATAAAATCAGCATCTTCCATAATTAATATTGTATTATGACATGTATGATCAAATCATCCTCCTTGGGTGAATTTAGCAATTATTCTTCTGCCATGATCTTTAGCGATTTAATTTATAAAATAAGTTATATCAGGATTTTGACTTGGTAATCTAGTTTCTTTCTGCGGACAATAGGATACAATTGTGTCACTCCCTGTCCAACATATGAGTATTTTGCGTCGATCTTAGATCGCAACAATACAGTCGGTACCAACCTCATTTCTGAAACGTTTCTACCAAATCAGTTATAATAAATCGGTGGAAGATCTTTAGCAAGCTAGAATGACTCAATACGAGTAAAAATCCTGTTTATAATCCGTTTCTAGCAACTCTGGTCTCTCGTATGTCGGATGTCCTAATCTTTAAAAATATTCCTAACATTCTCCAATTAAAAGAAAACGTCCCGGATAATACGCTGCCATATCAACTGAGATAACATCTCTATAATTATATTTTGTATTCCATAATTCTGAGAGATAAATATTTCCGTTAGGTCGTAAAAATTAATAATATTTTTTATTAACGGAACTTGAAAACAACCAAACTGATTCGGGATAGTTCTTGCATGTTGGTACTGAATTAATTTATGCATGTATGTTATGATCAATAATATTTATCGAAGGTCCTTTTGATTTATATTTTGAATGTACAAAATCTTTAATGTAATGGATTTTACTATTATTGGAAATTTTAGTTTCTTTCCTAGATTAGCTACTTTTTTTGTTAGACTCTGTTACTTTTAACTATTTCTGTCCAATCTTCTGTGTTTTTTAAGTCTTTTATCTGTTAGACCGTTTCCACGTATCACACTTGTGAAGTGTTGAATTACTTGTTCGGCTACACAATTTCTTTTTGAAAACTGTATCGGTTTTAGATCACGACCGCTGACATATCCCATAAGTAACCGCGATTGCAGGACACACTCGTTCACGATACGGTTTGACGATACCAGTCAACATTCCTGGTTTGGAATTTTTCTCAATAGAGCAATTTTCTTAAAATTAAGGACAAGGTCGACAAGGTTGTGGCGGATATTCATGCATTATTAACCGTTTCTGATAATACAATAAATTTCATTTTGAGAATATATCTTTGATTGTCGAAATAATTAACAATAGTCGGCTTTCGTTGGTCGTTCATTGTATTATTGTTAACATCATTGTTGCGTATGATTTTGAATGTTAACCTGACTAGGCGTCACGAATATTTTCAATCAGATTATTCGTCGCATCAACCAGACCTTGCCAGTGAGGGGTTCTTCTGTCTAGATCAAATCTAGATTTAGAAGGTTTAATAATGATTAATATCTCAAACTCCTCCATATTATAATTAATTTATATATATATATATATATATATATATATATATATATATATATATATATATATATATATATATATATATATATATATATATATAACGTCATTTTCAGCACACAATTGGCGGCCTGTACTAATGGTGGAGGAAGAATCCGGGATGACCCCAGGAAAGAACGACCGACCCACGAGGAGCTACTGGCAAGCTTTCTCACATACCCACATTGTCCGAATCTGAAATTCGAACCAACGCAGACAGATGTGAGATGGCAGTGATCCGTAACGGAGAGTACTTTAGACCACTCAACCACTCAGGGCCAATATATTTCAAACAAACGATAAGTGTACATGGATACTGATAGGCCCTACGAGTCATTGTAATAAAGCCTGTGTAATTGAATCCTGCGGATAACATTTAAAAAGCGTCCGTCTCTGAATTATAGGACCAAAACCGTGTTTGAAGTGCGGTGTTGGGTTCGAGGAGAAACTAGACTGTGTGAGCAATGTGGTGGCAACAAATTGAATTGAATTCAAAAGATATTATGATGAAAAAAAAAAACAACACTGAAAGTAGAAAGGTCATACAAGGCGCTGAAGAATCATTCTCTGTTTTGAAAATAATGATTAAGACAAACTTTATTACATAAATGGAGCAAAATGATTTTGCAAAAGGTCCTATCGCCAATAATTGTGAAGCATCTCGTGATTGTATCATCATGAGCTGTCGGTTAGAAAACCAGTAGGTTCTGTTCATCTAGTTATCTAATGTTTGGTGTTCATGGGAAGAGAAAGTATTACTCACATACATTTATTTGCGAGTGTTATCACTGAGTAATCGAAAATGGTTTTGTGATCTATCATATTGGTAGTAATCAGAACAATCCTTTTTGTATTAATTTACGAGCATTTATGGTGAAACTGTTATACATTAAACAATTGCAAAGCGATCGATTAAATCTGTAAATAGAGAGACATGTGTAGATATAATATTTCGTTGAATGAATGCAGCCGGCTAACATTGTTATATCTGCATGCCATCTGCTTAGCTCGTCGCTGAAAAAAATATACAAATTGGTATTTTTCGACGGAGTATAAACAGAAATTACCATTCGTTACCTCTTGTTGTTAGATACAAACAAATGAAGGGCGATAACTTTGTCAGGCAAATTTTTCATCGATGTAGAGTGATTACAAAGGGTTATCTCTCTTATTATTGCGTGGTACTATTTAAATAAATATTTTATTTTTTGGGTACCGTAACTACTTTTATATAATAATTTAACAATCTATCTGGTAATTATACTAAACTAGTTCAAGAAAATGTTTTACTTACCTCTGGTCATTCGTGAATACACTTCTTGAATGATTAGGATCGAAATGATTAGATCAAACTTATCTCACGAATTCAAAACAAAATATATATTATAAATAAACGTGAGACGACTGAAAAAATAATATTTGATCGTGAAAACGAACACGCTGTCACAATTAACGGTAGTGATAGTGACGAATAATTTCTATAATTTTAGGAATCTTTGTTCCATCAGACGCAATTAAACATTTCTTCTCACGATAAAGTTTCCAGACATAATATGTTCGATATTGTGGAAGATTTATAAACAGATTTTGTCTGTAATAAAATCACCACATTGTGGTTCTGGTGGTCCTTGATATTCTAGTGGAATTTCAAGCCTTCCTAATACTGAACGGAGTGATGATTGATACAGATAAACAACTAATCTGGTGAATTTATTTCAATCGCGGATGATAATTATGGTTCATGAACAGTAGTAGTGATTTTTCTAAATCTCTTTTGTGATAGATTTAATTTCGCGCTGGAATTCATCAAGTATTTGTTCGACATGATAATTACCATTTGAAAAATCAACAACTCTACAATCGGGGGTTCCATCTAGTTTATTTTTATTTGCAAAGACGTTTGAATTATTTGCCTGCAATCCGCTGAATGATTTACTATGATATACTCGTAATTGTGTAATCACGATTTCTTTTAGAGGAATTTCAGTTGGTAAAGTTGACGCTAGATTGGTCGAACTTGCTGATATCATCGTTATGTTTGTTGGAGTTGTATTAACGACGATCTATTGTAGTAGATCTTGCAATGACTACATTATTATTTTTATTAATATTGTCATGATTAGTATTATTGTTATTATTTATATTGTTTCTAAAGCAGACATAGATTTTGATATAGTAATTGCCTCGTTGTAAATCGTAATCATATGTGAACTCGTTATCTGATATTATTCCATCACTAAGACTTGATGATTTAAATGTGGATAATGTAAAGTGTGCTAGCGTCGCTACATGCAACTTTATTATATACTCATGTAGTTTATTTTCGCTACATGTAGATATTTGTTAGCAATAGTATTAGGAACTCCATTAATTGTTGTTGCAGCTGAAACACAAAGTGTTATTACTACTGGTGATGTCATTATTGATAGCAGTACTCCGGTTCCACCGATAAAAGCGGTCACCGAATACGCAATAATATCAACAAGTATACGTCTGCGATAATGTTTTACTTTTACTGTATACTGATCAACGATATTTGTTAATTTAGTTTGTCACCCACGTACTTGACTGTATCTGTACTGTTTTACGTAGATTGGGCAGCTCATTATATGTAAGTATGTGGAAGTTTAGCGACTAATTCAAGACACAAATGATAAATCAATCCGTTTTGTTTCTTCAGGTCCCACTTTAAATGTTACTTCGTGGCTTTACTTCAATGTTACAGACAAACATTTAGAAGATCATTCTAGATAGAAACGTGTATTAAATCTATTCGTTACCGCGTATGCATCAGAATTAGCAGCGTTGGCAGCGTCTCAATGTTATAAGGTTTGCTGTCAGGAAAATCAGTTACATCCTTTACAAACATTATTGACGGGCCAGATGATCTTGTGTAATCACTGGAATATCTTGCTAAGTCAATTATCGTTATAGCAGCATCGACGTCTTTCTTAATTGTTTCAGTAATTCTTCCGTCAATAATATTAGAAGCACTCTCCAATAACGCTATAATTCCATTGTTAAGAAAACCAATAACATCAGCCTTATATGGTGTAATAGTGGAGACGTCTGTTACATTTTCACCTTCTAATTCAAAACATGCTTCAGCGGGTACGAAATATATACTAGTATCCTGAACACGTAGCCCGCTTTGTCAAGCTGATTTGGTTGTCTTGACGTTGTTAGAACAAGAAATAAGACCACTTCCTTGAAAAGAAATACCACGTCAGGCTGATTCTCCTGGATTATAAAAGTCTTCTTCTCGTTTCTTTTCTAGTTCTGCATCACGCTTAAAAGAACGAAAATGAGTGAAACCATCTTCGGCAATTTTGTTATAAATATGTAGTATGTACATTTAACCTACTCATCTTCACTTTTCCAATAATCTGTATATCTGGGCTTTACAAATTTTGATATTTGACGGTGTCCATGTGCAGCAATATGTATTGCTTCTTTGTATCTCGAATTCACGATACTGTCAGATTAGATTCAGTTTCTGGCAGTTGTTGTTGAGGTAATGGAACTTGTGTTTCATGTTTTGGAGATGTCGGGTTTTTGTTGATATTGAGGTTGCGGTTGTAATTGTTGAAGTTGCGGTTGTTGTTCTTAAATTGTCATTTGTTTATATATTTCACTATCAAAGTTTCGAAGTACTAGATCAATATATCTACATTAGGATATTCATTTTTGAAATTGACTTTTTATTTAAATAAGCGCCTGCTACAGCATTAAAAAAATAACCATTTCAATATTTTTCAATTCAAAAGAGCTATTTCATTACATTTATAAGCCAATTAACCCTTTTCTTTCATTTTCTGCTTCTTGCCCCCCCCCCCATCTCACCTATTTCAGTTCGAGCTGGTTCAATTTTTTCAAGTATTTCTTTATCCATACCAGGAATTTGAACAGCAACTATATCGCCCAGAAACGTTCGTACAACATCTTCTTTTTTTTGTTTCATAAGTACTTTATGCTATTTTACCAGTCGCTGTATATTGGTTTGTTCTAACGTAGGACAAATACTTTCATTAGTCTTGTCACTGGTTTAAATATTGTTCTGAACCATCTACAAATTGTACCTGAGACTCCTGATGTTCTTGTAATTTATGTCTGACATAATCACGGATAGGAGGATATTTCTTAATTGCTTTTAATCGTTCTCGAGCTAATTTAGTTATGTGAGATTAAATAGCTGGCGCCATTATAGATATATATTAACGATTGAAATACTCAAACCTAAAGATCAGCAGATTGGACGCAACCTCAATGAAGTGTCCCATCAAGGGCAATACAGTTGCGCGAACTTTGTCAACCAGGGAAAGCTTTATGTTCAAAATGGAGCATATTTAGTATATCTTCAATTTGGGAAAAGGACACTTTTATCGCTAGGTATGTTAGCCATATCTGCTGCTATTGTCATGACTTAAAATTCTGATGATCATCTACACTATAGATAGTAGACAGCTAATTTTTGTACATGGGTATACATTCTGTTTTGAGATTTTAAGAGTGCAGATTGCGTAGTATCGATAAATCGGAGTTTGCAAACAATAACTGCAATATTGATAATAAAAATGCGTACAAGCTTGGAGTTATTCAAGTATTTCGCAGTGGATAGGTCAGTCAGATGGGTGCGTTTACGACACGGACTACTTTGTAATGATACACATTGAGTTTGAGCGTTTTTGCCCCGCATGCGTATAAATAAGAAGAGAGCTGAACAATTCATTCTTATTTCGGGTTACATTTTTGGACTCTATTTTCATCTTTTATAGTGTCAATATCCGTTTGCAGTTATGTTTAATGATGTGTTAAGATACAATTTGAGAGAGGACATTTTGTTGGGTTATTCACTTCAGTTCCAAAGTGCTCATTTGACATAATATTCTGGAACTATTTTGAATTTATTCAAAGTGGTTTTAGAGAACGTCATTGTGATATATCAATACTGTTAGCACACCAGTACACATGATGTGGAATTCATTCGGAACATTCAATTCTTTTGTGACTAGAGTTGTAAGATTACTTTGAAGTTTTTTTAATAGTACTGTAAGTTCTTCATAAATTTATCTCCGAGAATTTTTGGAATTATTTTGGAATTAAGTTATAATACTGTACGTTCCGTTTAAATTTTCATTTTATAACTTTCATAATTAATTTATTAAGGTTTACAAAACTTGTTGGTTTTGCTTCTTTCTATTTCTTAGTGTAAAAGAGTCATTTATCCACATAGTCATTTATAAATCTAACTTGTAAGAAAAAATATGTGACAGTTTTGTGAAAAGGAAAAGTCCTCCTTATTAATTAATGGCTTATTTATGGCTATATTACCGGAAAGTTAAGACTCAACACACATACCATTGCATAATCAATAACTAGATCTGAAGTTATCAGTTTGATATACAACCCATTTTTCTTTTTATATTTAGAAAAGAACCCGTGTTTTAGAACGGTTTCATTATTTTGTTGTTCTTTTATTCCGTTTAATGTGCTCTCTTCACTCCGAATATAAGTTTAATTATCTGGATCATTTTAGTATCAAGTTTGTACTGGGTAGTTATGTACAAAACGAAGTGTGTTCCCTTATGTCAAGCAATGCTGAAGTTCGGCACCTATTAAGGACACAAAACACGTTTGCCTCGCCTCGTCCTAGCTAATTTTTATCTGGTTAGGATGAGCGAAGTGGTTGACTGCGTCTCTGTGTGT
Organism: Unio pictorum; assembly: GCA_030141615.1. Lineage (NCBI taxonomy): Eukaryota > Metazoa > Mollusca > Bivalvia > Unionida > Unionidae > Unio > Unio pictorum. The sequence goes on along the minus strand of JARLTB010000220.1, from coordinate 18,926,266 downwards.
GTGTGTGTGTGTGTGTGTGTGTGTGTGTGTGTGTGTGTCTTACTGGGTCCACTTGTTTTCTTGTTTTCTTTCCTACTCATTTTCTCTTAGAATCGCTCTATGAAGCAGAGTATTATTTTATGTAAAAGTGTTTTAGAAGGAACGTCATGCAGACCCTTCTGTTGCCTTTATGTTTCTTTTATTTCTTTCACAAGACACGTGACATGTTTGAGCAGCAGTGGTCATTATTAATCGTGATCTTTCTTAAACAACTTCATTTTATAGTTGCACGGCGAGGGCCTCTTGGAATTGTTAATTACACGTTCGTCAAATATAGCAGCTGCTAATCTCATTCTAAATGGTAATACCTAGTTACTAATATCTGGACTATTCCGATTCTTAGTGATACTCGGCATTCGTTTATCTTGATCTCTATTATTCTTAGAGTTTGGTTTAGGTAGTCCTTTTTGTACATAATCAATTTGTTCACAAAAGGTTAAGCAAAATAATGAAGAACTAACAAGCTATTCCTATAATTTAGCATGGGGTTGATAGAATGATTACAAAATAGCAGAGGCGTAGCTAGAGTGTTTGGCGCCAGGGGACAATATTCATTCGGAATATTCATTCCCCCCCCCCCACCTCAACTCTGAAACCCATTCTTTTCATCAATAAAATCACCATTACCCGTTACAACCTATTTCAAAGCCCATTTTGGCGCCCCCACTAGTATGGCGCCTTGGGACATATGTACCCCCCTGCCCCACCCCTAGCTACGCCTCTGCAAAATAGGGAGATATTAATTGCTTTTTGCCTCAGCATACCGTTGTATTCTACAATGTCCATACCCAGGACAAGCTCTTACAGATGCTTAGCGCGGGTGTCATGGGCTTTAAGTGTTTCCTGATCCACAGCGGCGTGGACGATTTCCCGGCCGTTAGCACAACGGATTTGGAGACGGCATTCCAGATACTGCAGGGGATTCCGGCTGTTGTCCTGGTAAGTATGCATGCACTCATTTTCAAGGCCCTTATACCCAACATACTCAAACAAAATACATACACATGGAGCTTATTCTAAAGACATAATTGCATTTCATGTCATCTACCTGGTCAGATACATTTAATTAAGTCATATTATGTGGTTGGTGCAAAATAATAGAAATACATTTGTATTTTATCGCGGCCGCCATATGCTTGTTAACAACATATTAATGTGAAAAACGCTTGATAGGGTGCAGTCAGCCTCGTTCGATGGAGCCAAGTCGCTGACTGTAGACTGAGAGCTCTACCGAGCATGTCTCACATTAGGAACAACTGTCCTTTGACAAGGTTCCCTGGTGGACTTAGGGCTCTGCACTTTGCTGGCGATGATGCTGTTAAAAAAACTGGACTCGCTTTGCACATGATACATAAATAAATAAATGCCATTTACACCACGCTTGTTGTCGGTAATAGTACCAGCTATATGTATACAGGTTTATACCATCACCCGTCCTCCGTTCATTTACCGATACCACTAATTTTAATTGTAACTAGCTCCTGTTGAATAAATTGGCCTTATTTCGATAAACGTAACTATACTCATAAAAATTGACTGTTAAGATGGCCTTAAAAATGTTGTTGTTGTTGTTGTTGTTGTAGGGTTTGACGCCATTTTTCAGCACACGATAGGCTATTCATGGCTGCCAGTATTAATGGTGGAGGATGAAATGTTCTTTATTTGAATATTTAGAATATAACTTGAAACTATTTTCCAATTTATTTGATCGAATTCTTAGTAATTCAAAACAAGGTGATTAATATTTTCAAATGATTTATTTATCTTTTATTTTAGTTTCACGCGGAGGTAGATTGTGGCTGTACCGATGGAAAGAGCAAAGGTTTCTTTTGTTTCTATACATTTTCCTGTATCTGCAATTCGTTATCTGTCTATCTGCAAAGTTTATTAAACTTTTTTGTCACCATCTTTTTTTTATCAGGGTTTGCTCCACTGATAACACTGTTATATGCTATTTAGTATTAAACGGTGGTTTTAAGAAAGTAAACTACTTAAATATTTGACAAGTGATGTCGTAAATCTGACCATAGGTAATACATTGATAGAGTCGACATATTCCAAGTCTGTTCTACTTTGTTCCAGTCGACAGTGCTGAACGCGAAGCTCCAAGTCTATATCTATCTATCTATCTATCTATCTATCTATCTATCTATCTATCTATCTATCTATCTATCTATCTATCTATCTATCTATCTATCATACATACATGAATATGTGATTTTGTCAGATGCCTGAATATGCCGTAATATGGTAAATTGGTTTTAATCAGGCACCTGTTGGTCAGAACACTGGTTTTTATAAGAAAATATAAACAATTTCGTAAAATTCATTAACTAACTGAGCATGATGAGAGACATTGGTGTCACTTTCATGTCAAGTAGGCCCCAGTGTAGTTTTTTGTTAAAAGTTTGTATAGTGATATATATATATATATATATATATATATATATATATATATATATATATATATATATATATATATATATATATATATATATATATATATATATATATATTGAGAAGAATTACAAATAATTGTACTTAGTGATTTACTATCAATCTCTACTCTCACCTTTGAGAAACCCTTTTATGCAGTTATCGTTATCGGATATTTTTAGTGACAACAATTCCTGTTAATAAAGAAAGTTAAACTGAGCCATGATTACTTGCAGATGCCCCCGAGAAATATGCTACATTTTTGGAAACACGCTCAGAAGAAATGGAGATTGAAGCTATCAAAATGGTTTGCGACTTGTGCCTGATGTACAGGTTTGTTCTAATATATTCAAATATATTTGTTTCGTCCGCGCCAGTATTATGTTGCTTTTGTTTGTGTGTGTGTGTGTGTGTGTGTGTGTGTGTGTGTGAGAGAGAGAGAGAGAGAGAGAGAGAGAGAGAGAGAGAGACAGACAGAGACACAGAGACACAAATAGAAAATACGATCAGATATTTAAGCATTAAAATTATTGCCCATTTAAAATTTTTATACATAACATTTCACCTACAACCAAGTCATACCATAGAGGTATACAAATGTTACTAGCAGCTGCCTCGCTCTGCGCTCAGTATTAAGAGGTTAGTTAGAACTGGTCGGTCTGGTGTCAAGATATTGTGACTGGGTGGGACATCATGCTACAGGTCTGCGGCATGATGCCCCTGTACTCGACATCACTGTAAACGTGTCTCAATGCTGTTACCGTAGCGATATGATATAAATATTGTTAAAACTACGTTAACAATCTAACACACACACACACACACACACACACACACACTCACTCACACACACACATATTCTTCGCATGAAACACCAGGAGGTTTTCTAAAGTTTATAGTAAACCCCGTAGTGATTGGAGTGGATTCAACCTCGTTCATGCAGGTGTGTCGATTTTTCCATTAAAAGGAACTGTCGTCATAAGCAGCACAAAACAGAGAACGTATGAATCTTTACTAATCTTTGATCTTTCGTCTGTTATCTCGTCTTAGTAAGCCAATGCTCTCAACTGATGGTAACAATTAACTCGAGAACGTTATCCTTTTTAACTGCTTCATATTATGTTTAGGTTGACATTTATTGAAGTTCTAACTCGTTAGGTGATTTAAGATTATCTACCTTTAACATCAACAACTCTATTGTCCTTAGACAAATGTCAAACAATACTACTTTACTGCTGTCTTGCAACGTAATAATTTCTAGTTTATATCGCAAGCGCTCTGGTGGCCTAGTGCTTGGAGCGTCTACCTCGGATGAGGGATATCGTGGGTTCGATGCCCGGCCGATTCGTACCAACGGCTTACAACATTTGTACTAGCAGCTGCCTTGTCTGGCGCTCAGCATTAAGATGCTAATGTTAAGACTCTTTGGCATGGTGTCAGGATAATGTGACTGGGTGGGACATGATGCGACATGTCTGTGGCTTGATGACCCAGTACTAGACATCACGATAAACTGTCACACTGCATATATCGTAACGAAAAATTGTTCAAGCTACGTTAAGAATCCAATTCACACACACACACACACACACACACACACACACACACACACACACAGAAAGTTCTTAAATCAAGTTTAAGTAATAAATGGAAATAACTCACATTACGCTCTGTTGCTTAAAAACTATGTCAGTGAATAAAACGTTATCATCTATCTTAGTAATTTATTTTACAGATCCTATTTCTTAAGTTGTCTTTATTATTTTTTTTTCGTTTAAAAAACCCTCTATTGTCCTAAATTTTGCAATCATTTTTACATGCGAAAAATCAAGCGACCAAAGAAACCGCCTCTAATATACATAACCAAACAATTGTTAACTTTATCACGACAGAGTTCGATGCCATATTGTACATCTTTCTGCGGCTAGTGCTCTCCCTTATATAATAAATGCCAAAACTATGGGGGCGCCTCTTACTGTGGAGACGTGCCATCACTATCTCAGCTTGGAAGCAGAATCCATTCCTAACAAAGCCACTCAATTTAAATGCTGTCCACCAATCAGGCAAAAATCTAACCAGGTAATCTTCATCAATGTACATCTTTATTTAAATATGACTTCAATGTGTATGTTGAAAAGTTTCGAACACTGTTACATTGAAAACCAAATCTTTGATATTGTTGATGCATGTATGTAAATTATCGTTTCTTTAGGAATGTCAAGACACACTAACATAAAAATGCCATCTATATTTTTCAGAAGTCTAAATAAATGTTTATCGCACTCTGTACCTTCCCCCACTTAGTTATGTGATTAGAGGGCCTCAACGGAGAATAGTCATTGACTAATGAGTCTCCCTCTATAAATTATTATTATTATTATTATTATTATTATTATTATTATTATTATTATTATTATTATTATTATTATTCCATGGCAAATTTAACTATCCAATTTGTATATTCAAGACACATACAAATCTGAGGATCAAGATCAGTGGTGATCCGATTGATATGGCTACATGACTATTGAATGAGGAAAGAAGGTACTTACGTTTGATTTAGAAAGAAACTCTACTTGGAACGTGTGCACTTCGTCCCAGATAAATACGCATATTCTTAGACTTGAAAAACAGTCCACAAAACATGAAAAACATATGTTTCATAAAACTGATGACAACTAAATACAATGTAAAACGTGTTGCCTTTGAAGACTTTTAAATGCAATGAAAAACACGCAGTGTTAGTCTTTGTTTTCGAAAAATAAAATACAACGAGAGCCCTGTGGCATTGTCTGAAGACTCGTTAATACAATGTAAAACGTATAGTTTTTGTCTGAAGGCTCATTAATACAATGTGAAACGTATAGTCTTTGACTGAAGACTCGTTAATACAATGTAAAACGTATAGTCTTTGTAATACAATGTGAAACGTATAGTCTTTGTCTGAATACTTATTAATACAATGTAAAACGTATAGTCTTTGTCTGAATACTTATTAATACAATGTAAGACGTATAGTCTTTGTCTGAAGACTCGTTAATACAATGTAAAACGTATAGTTCTTGACTGAAGACTCGTTAATACAATGTAAAACGTATAGTCTTTGACTGAAGACTCGTTAATACAATGTATAACGTATAGTCTTTGTAATACAATGTGAAACGTATAGTCTTTGTCTGAATATTCGTTAATACAATGTAAAACGTATAGTCTTTGTCTGAAGACTCGTTAATACAATGTAAAACGTATAGTCTTTGTAATACAATGTGAAACGTATAGTTTTTGTTAATACAATGTAAGACGTATAGTCTTTGTCTGAAGACTCGTTAATACAATGTAAAACGTATAGTCTTTGTAATACAATGTGAAACGTATAGTCTTTGAAACGTACAGTCTTTGTCTGAAGACTAACTATTACAATGTAAAACGTATAGTCTCTGTCTGAATACTAATACAATTGAATCCATGTACATTGTTGGAGGACTAATAGATACAATTGGAACCGTGTAGAGTCTTTGAGGACTAATAAATACAATGGGAAATGCGTAGTTTGTTTGAGGACTAATACATACAATGGAAAACGTGTAATCTTTGTCTGAGAATCATAATCAAAATAGGAAACGAGATGTCTTGTCCGAGATTTATAAACACAATGGGAAAGTTGTTGTTTTGTCTAAAGAGTTATAAATACCATAAAAAAAACGTGTAAACTAGGTCTGAGGTCTCTTAATACAATGGAAAACCTTTAGTCTTTGTCGTACAGTCGTATTTATTTAACAAATAGGCTAACCTTGATTTTGTTAGCTATTAACATTTCATTTACACTTGTTTTATCTGCGATTTTCCAGGCATCGGAGAATATTTGTGGTTCATAGGCGAAATTCTAAAGTAGAGCCCTATGAATTACAGAACAATGTGTCTTCTATTCGGAATTTGTCATACTTGTCCTACCGTATCCACTACTCTGGCCATCGTGCACATTAATATGAAACACAATGGTACACGGATTATAAGATTAGACTAGACAATTGATACACGGATTATCAATATTAGCCTTGACAAATCGATGCTGACATGATACGATATGTTCAGAGTTGTCCTTCAAATGAAAGTAACACTTCGGAAGGATTTTATCGTCATCTAATTCAAAATACCGAAAAGGATAAATACCAAGTAAAAGCCTATTCGAATGAACAAGTTACTCCACAAAGAACGGGTTCTAATTGAATACATGCCAGTGATAATACATCAACAATGCTTCAAAACGCAATACATCTCTGGGCAAGAGTTAGTTTTTCTTGAACAGGGACGAGGAGAACAGAAATATCACTTACCTTCCACAGCGTCGTTTTAGGCCTCCTCCTACATTTGTAACATTCCAAACGAAAACCCAGGTCCTTTTTCATTAAACAGGCTATGTCAGACGTCATCAAAACATCGGCATATGAAGGAAATGCGCTGTCTTAGAGTTCAGATGACATAGTCTATATAAATGTCACTGGTGGAAATATTGTAAGTCATTTTTCATGATGGTATTTAAAAAAGGAACACTACCATTTTCTTTGTTGGTTGTCATTTGTTTGCCAAATGAGACTTAAGTGTCCATGTAATGTGCATCATTCACTTATTCACGTGTTGTAACGGCAATCATTTGTACAGCATTTGAATGTAACAATGTAAATATAATTTCATTGTCTCGATAATCAAATTGTATCAGGGATTAATGTTGTGATTTAGACTAGGTTAAATGTACCTTTGACAAAAGGAGCTATCCCTCATCCCTTCACGGATATCTGTAAAATATCTTTTAAATTTTGTGCTTGATTATATTGACAACTTAGTAAGCCGATGTTCCCGAACTAAATTCTTTATCCTAAGTTTTGTTTCGCGTTGACTAGTCCATTATTTTCAAATGACCAGTTTAGGGTTAAGTTAGGAATAGATTGGAAAACCCAGCTGTCAAATTTTCGTGTTGTCGCGAATTATTTAAATGATTTTCTAGGCCGGAATATTAGACATCTAAAAGATTTTAAAACGTCATGGACATCATCACAAACGCCGAAAAATACACCTTCGCCTTGTAGGCATATATTGCTCGATACGGTCCAGCATGTTTAGTGCGAAAGCCGGTCAAATCGACGTCAAGAACGGTGTCTATCACCATTTCATTCCTGCGTCAGCTGACGCTTAAATCAATTAAACACGATTGCTTCGTATGTCTAACGTTGTGCAGTGATGTGAATGGAGATAAATTGGTTTTGATGTTTAATCGTACGCATCTGATTGATATCACGTCTTGAAATGTAGCTTTGGATTTTTTAATTTATTTATTTGTTTTCTTATTTTATTATGTTAATTATATCAATATTAAATATAGGCTGAAATACAAACCCAGTCTTGTTTTCATTTTGTTTCATTGACAAAAGAATGCATTGTGGGATGCCCTAAAGAATGGCCATATTGATATGGTGGTATCAGATCACTCCCCGTGCACTCCGGATCTCAAACTTCTAGAGCAGGGCGATTTTCTGAAGGCTTGGGGTGGCATTGCCTCCGTCCAATTCGGTAAGTAAATCATCATGGTGATATCTGTATTACTAATGTAAATTAACTGGCTCAGGCATATATATTTGCATAACTGATTATCCGGCATCGCACGGTTACCGCACTGTTATCGAGAAAACACTTAGCTTTGTGATTCGTACAAGAAAGCAATTGTCCTTAAATGGGCTTAAATTGAATTTTGAGACACTTTTTCTTTTTAATATAATTGAGGTATTGAGATACATAAATTTCGGACAAAAAAGCTTTTGCATGTGAAATACACATGGAACAAAGAAAAATTTGAAGAAAAAAAACATATTGTGATATAAAACATATGCCATTATGAACGCAGCAAAATGAATGCTGAATAGTGAAAATATTTCTTCAAATTCCTTAACATTCCCAAGTGTAACTGCAGATTTAAAAGAACCCTACTTGCTTCAACCAAGGAATTTAAAGAATCAGAAATCCATACATGCCGTCTCTTCCTTACATCTACTTTTCCTCGCTATACATAATGCTTTATATGTAGCTCATAACTAATTAAATCATTAGTCCAGTTAATGTTTGGGGAAACACTAAAATAAAATGAGCACTGATCGCTCCCAGTGACGTAGAGGTTATATAAATAAGATCTACTTCTCTCCGAGCTTACATGTAGCCTGTTAGTGCTATGAGCAATTGTTATGATTGTGTTCTGGATATACTAAATTTTACTTAAGGTACAGTAGGTTTTATCTCAATCACAACTCATTTGATAGTGACAAGTGAACTTTGGGAACTCGTGCTTTACATTTTGCTTTGTCAACCTAAGAATTCGAGCTGCAGAGATGGTTAACCGACTAAATCGAAACGTCACCCTTTTTTGATTACCAAATCGAATAATGGTGACTAGCATCGAAGTCAGTTCAATGACTACACCTAGCTTGACCCAACCCAATGTTGTAGTCGACCCCTCTCTGCTGCTCTCTCCATGTGTTAAATTGTCAATCGGAGGATAAAAAAGATTTTTTACATAGATCAAACAAAATGAATAATCTGACAAACGATCAATCTGAGATTTTTTTTTTAACTTTGAGTAATATTCTTCCTCAGTGTTGCTACAAATTAGCTAAATCAAATTAGCTAAATATTTTATCGATACAGGTAATTAAATCATTATATATATATATATATATATATATATATATATATATATATATATATATATATATATATATATATATATATATATATATATATATATATGTCAAATATCGGAGAAGCATATTCTACTAGGTTAGTTCGAGAACGCCAGGAAGCAATCAAAAAATTTATTCCTTTGAGAGATTCGCTTCGAAGAAAACTTCAAGAACGCCAGGAGTCACAAGTTGATTACGTAGAAGGTACAGAAAGATTATTTAAACCTATTACTACAACAACTGAGAAAGTTGTATGGGGAGATATCACTGATCCAGAAAAAAAGAAGCATCTTCTTGGGACGATACAAGAAACCGCTAGGGCAACGCAACAGCTTTTACAAGATCTTCCAGCTAGAATTGCTGCCGCACAACCCCAACAAGATATTGATAAAATTTAGACTGAAATAGCTGATGTGAAAGAAAACTTGCATCTAAACCTAAAGCAAAAAGAGATGTTAAATTGATTAGTAAATATAAGGAAGGCGTTATTGAAGATCTTAAGGAAACAGTTAAAAAGAGGGATTTTTCTCGTGCTGCATATGATAGTTTTTCTCGAAAATTTGAAATTTTAAAATCCGTGTATGTTAACATAAATGCAGAGAACTATTTTAAATGGCTATATCGTGTGTACTACGATAAATGTCAGGTTAGAAGAGATGACGTAGTATATAATGAATATATTAACGATATAAAAAGATTTTATTCAGAAGAAACTCAACATCAAATAGAACAACCTTTCCAGTATCAACTTCCTCCACCTCTGCAACAAATAGAACAACAAGAGATGATGTTGGAAGCTAACAAATTTAGAAGTGATCAAAGAAAAATAAAGGTGAAACAAAAAGAATAGGGCGGATCAAATAGAGGGGTGGAACAAACAATAGAACAGGTGAGACTAATGGACAAGCGAGAGAGGGAACAAAAGTAGGCCAAACGACAGGAGAGATTACGATCTTCACCAGGTACGAGAAAAGATCCTGGTGATGACTCTTCTGGCTCTACTACAGGAAGTGGTCTAGGAAATAATCATATCACCTGCGCTGACAACGTCATCGCTGACGTGGATAAACTAGAAATCCTCATAGGAGGAAAACGCGCTGGAAATACTTCTCATGAAATTATCAACGAAATCTCTGATATCTGTCGACGATTACTTACCGGTGGAATCATGGACATCAATACCTATCGGGAATTTATCGATGAAATTACAGATGACTAAATCCCTTGAAACATAATTTAGATCATGGTGAATAATTAAATAAAATGATCGTACACAATACTTATAGTAGACCAAGAATGATCAGAGTAGTAAATTCACGATTACCAGTTTATGAAATAACCTACGGAGATGGACTTGGTGATGTTGTTCGGGGTTTATTTACCAAGATATCCCAAAAAGCAATGCCAATTGCAAAACAACTATCTATGAAAGCTATCGATGTTATTCGCGACAAAGCTCCTAGCGCAATCGGTGATCTTGCTGGTAAAGCGTTTTCTGCGGTCAAGGACATAATTTTACGGTTGCTACGACGAAAACAGCAACCGAAATTACCATCTACTCAGGTTATGCCTGCAAATGAAAGTAAAATAATAAATCAGGCCGCAACCCAAGGATTAATGGATCTGGCTGATGCATCGTTAAAAGAAAAAGAAGATAACATAACCGCTAGTCTGATAGCAGGAAGTGGTCTTGGTAGATAATTACAATTTAAATCATAGTAATTACAATAAAATGTTTAAGCGTGAAAATGATACAGCGTTAGACATGGGTGAACCAGTTCGTAAAAATGATTCCCTGCGCGATTATCAATATTATTCTTACGATGCAGTACAACCAAATCAACGTGGAAGAATCGAATTATGAGTTCAAGATACAAGTCGGTGTTTCTTACAAGCTGAAGCATTAATCGAAGGTCAACTTATAAAAGCAAATGATACAGAATATGGAATCGGTGACAGAGTCGGTTTTGTCAATAATGGTATCATGGCGTTATCCAGCAGTGCTACCTATATGATCGATGGAAAACACATCGAATCATGCCTGGAAAATGTTGATATTGCTACGACGATACTTGGTCTAGCTAGATACTCCGATGACTATTCAAGATCAGCCGGTCCATCAATGATGCTTACAAAAGATACAAATGATCATCCAGAAAACAGAAATGTAACGATGAGTTCAGCTGGAACTAAAGTTGCGTAAATGAACGAAAATTTCAATCTCGGATTCGCAGCACGTAGAATAATGTTAAACGCAAACGAAATGTTTTCATGTGCGATTCCGTTATCTCATATTGTTGGATTTTGCAGAGATGTTAGGAAGGTTATGTTCGGTGCTAAACACACTATATTACTTTAAAGAAAAGAATCCGACAATGATGCAATCTGGCAAGCCGGGGTGATGCTGGTAAAGTAGTAATAACAAAATTAGCATTGTGGATGCCAGTATTGGTTCCATCTGTCACAGAAGAAAATAAAGTGCTTTCTGTCATGAATCAAGGTGGTAAATCACTGCTATCATGGAAGACAATGACTACAGATAGTAATCAAGGTAATGCTGCTGGTTTATTTACATGGCATATAGCAACACAACAATGGGTTTCAGCACCAGGAGATATTTTTTATCGCATTTCAACCAAACGTACGAGTAAATAATCAGGAAGGAAATCCGATGATATTTGACACACTTGATGTTACCGAGGTTAGTTTAAAAATAAATGGACATCAATAACCTGCCGAGGAAGTTACTTTGAATTTTGGACAGAATAAAGTTGCACGTGCATATCATCGTTTAATGTCGTTTATGGGGCGCGATCTAAATGTAGATACCGGTTTGCAAATATTACAAAAAGATTTTACAACAGTATATCCGATCTATTACTTTTCACTGGAACATTTGGATTTATTTAGACAATCTGTTGTTGATATATATTTTCGAGCTCAAGTAGGTTGCTTTCCTCCTGGTACTGTAGATAGAAAAGATAACAGTCTTGGTCATACACGTGATAATGTGATGTTAACTTGTCTTGAATGTAATCGGCGTAGAGGTGCTAGTTAAGTGAATGTGGTGGTAATTGTGTATCCTCGGGAATTACCTGTAAATGTTCACGTGTAAATCCACGTTGAGGAGCAGTTGAATCTAATCTGTAGATTGCAGGTCTACATGTGGATCGTACCACGCTGGATATCTTGTGTGTAGTAATACTCCAAATAGCTGCTGTCGTTCTTTTTTCTCCTTCACATTCACCGGGTTCGTATAAATACCTGACGATGACATTACCCATTCACGAGATCTTGTATCCTGAATGAATTCATTCGCGTATTGATATCCAAATAATCTTTCAGGAAGTGTTCTATTAAATCGTTCTACGATCGCATGATCACAATGAATTTCAGTATGTCCTATTCGTATTTTTACATTGTGTCGCTTCATTAATGATGATACTGCACCAAGAAATTCTGTGACAGGATCAACTTCTAATAGTTGTGGCCATCTACTGCGGTAGAACGTGTGCCATTTGCTGTATTAGCGAGTTTATTGGGTGCTGCTCTACCTTTCCAGTATCCTCTTGGGCTATACTAAATTGATTGCATTATAATAAATTACCCAGCTCCTATTGCTAATTTGGTTTTCATCGCAGATTTCACTAACCAATTGGCTAATCCCTCCTTGAGATTTTTATTTTTTATGGAATTCAATGCGTGAATCAATTTCACAATTGCGATATGTCGTTGTTCTAGATCTTTACTTTTATAAGCTACATCATGAACGTGACACGCTTTATCGATTGCATTTACGGGATATTCACCGGATTTTGGTTGATCTTGTTCATCAACTGATATCAAGTCGAGTGCCAGGACCGCAGTAATTATATCCTGGAAGATATTTTTTCCGGGATATTTAGCCCACGGAGTTCCTGGAAATTTTGACATTAATGTTGCAATGTCACCACCGTTTTCTTTTTAGTAAAAAGGAAACTTTCTTTCTGCCACATACGGAACATTTTCCAGTGTACGCTATTCTTTTATTTTTTTGTCGTAACCGTAGATAAATCAGGAGTTGGAGTTTTAACCTTACAGTGTAAACAATATAAATCCATGATATAATATAATATTATGGATGTAATTGATTTTTCAGCGACACGAAAACGAAAACAGGTAAAACATAATCCAGCGTTACCGAATTCGATCAGAATGATATTAATAGGCCCGTCTGGATCCGGTAAAACACAACTATTACTTAATTTGATAACGAGATGGTTGAAATGGAATAAATTGTATTTAGTTGCACCATCTGTAGATGATCAGAGATGCTACGAAATACTTAAGGAATTTAATGAAAACGCACGATTGCTGAGCGGTGATGATATTATTGATTTTATAACCGATATTGATGAAGCACCATCTGTCGATGATTGATCTCGATGGATTAGTTAATAATTTAGTTGTGTATGATGACGTAATGCTAGATAAACAAACGAATCCGGTAAGAATATTTTGCTCGAGGACGGCATAAAAATACCGATGTTATTTACGTAACTCAGTGGTATACACAAATTCCGAAAGTAATCAGAGATAATTGTAATATTTTAGCTGTATTTAATGAAATTGATACTCGCACGATAGGAAATATTCATAGGACCTGGTGTAGCGGAGATATGGACATAAATAAATTCAGAAATTTCTTTTCACGTGCGCAAGCAACACCGTCTGGTTTTATAACAATAAATCTGCATGATCCCAGGACAAGATATCGTGTAGAAATCGATCAAATATTTGGTTAATTTGTAGCCGCAGATTGACAAAATAAAAATATCCTCTAACTAAATTAAATAGATACTATTAGTCAATTTGGTAATCAAAAAAGGGTGACGTTTCGATTTAGTCGGTTAAGCCTCTCTGCTGCTATTCGCTATGAATGGACTCGCCACAGTTGCTAGTGTTAAGATCAAGGCTAGTTTAAACGAGGAGCCAATGGAGCCCCACAATGCAATAAAATGCTATTTTTTTTTTAGGGGAGAGGAAGAGGACTTTCTGAAATTGATTCTGGAATTCCTACCATTTTAATAAAGCTTTGGCTACACTATTCTTTCCACATGTTAGTTTGTATAGTCATACACGTGCATAACGAATAACGTATTGTTATTTTCTTTACGTGCTATCTCGTATATCTGATGGTATTTTGGCCTCCAAACCTGCTTTCAATTTCTGCATATTTTAATGACTGGAGTATATTTTGAATTTATTTTAGAAAAAAAGTCTTCACTAGGAGTGCCACAAAATGTTTTCATCGAACCAACAGTTCTTACATTTATTGGAAGTAAGGATTGTGTCACATGCTTTTTATTGTTTTATTTATTTATCTTTTTGTTTTGTTTAATATCGTCGATCTTTTCACTCTTTGAAAGACTTACGAGAGTATTTAAACAATTAAAATCAGAGAATAATTGCTTTTGCCATATATTTTAAGGTTATTATGTTCTATTTTCATTCCCCATCTTTCCATCTCTTTTGTCACTGTAAAAAGGTCTTTCGTTATTCTGGACCAATGCTGAAGATAGAGGTTTCACATTAGCTGATACAGTGAGACTTTTATGCGAAAATACTGCGAAGTTGGCAAATCTAGAACATCGTAAAGGGGCGCTGAAAATCGGACATGATGCAGATTTTGTTATATGGGACCCTGATGCATCTTTCAAGGTATGTAACTGACCGGTTTCTGTCACTGATGATCCAATTTTAGCGGCTTGTATGCTTCTGTAATTAGGACGACCACAGCTGTTTCCGCGAGACAATTATGCATCGGGTGTATGCCGGCGCAGAAAGCTACACACAAATTGTACATTACATTCGTGGATTTTTTTTTTTGCAAAAGAGAACCTGCATTCTATTTTGACTGTTTAAAAAAAATAAAACTATCTTGAATAACCAGTTTCTTAAAGCTGACAATATCTTGATGATAATAATAATAATAATAATAATAATAATAATAATAATAATAATAATAATGATAATGATAATAATGATATTAATAATTATAATAATGATGAAGCTGTAAGTACTTTACATCTATAATGATACGACTACAAAAAAGCACCATGAAATTAGAAAACATAAATGCTGAACATATTTAAGGTATGAAACTGTATTAGGTCTTTAAATTTGTTCTTGCAGTCGAAGAAGGTGAGTTTTAGAGCACTCTTGAAAGGGGTCACTTTGTCTTTGTGTCTAATTTTAATGGGCATTTCATTCCACTTTGCTGGGCCCTGGTATGCAAAAGAACATTGCCCATATGATTTCGTTTTCATAGTGGAAATAATGAGAATACGATTGTCAGTAGAGGAGCGTAAGTATCTTGCTGGTGTATACACATGCGTGAGGCCTGATAGGTATGTTGGAACGGAGTCAGTCAGTGAAACGTAGCAGATAGAACAAATATTGTTTGATTCTGGATCGAATGTTTAGCCAGTGTAGGGTACAGAAAGCGGGAAGGTGTGCTCGGATCGTGGTACTCTAAAGGATGAACCGAGCAGCTGTGTGTTGAACCTTTTTGAAATTTCTGGAGTAGATATTGAGACGAACAGACAGAATTTACTTACAATAGTCCAGTCTTTGAAATTACTAATGAACACACAAGTGTTTCAGTGGCATCAACTGAAATATATTTTCGAATGGAGCGAACGTTTTAGAATTTAGACACCAGGTCTTTAGCAAGCATTCTCTCATATGCTGGTGTACTTGCATGTATTGTTAAAACAGACAATAGTAAGAACACCGATAAATCTTAGAGGCATTTTGTTAACAGTAAAAATATCCCCTATTCCGTAATAATAATAAATGCAAAGTTAGTTTGATAAATGGTGTTTAAAACTCACGTGTTTGACTGTGTCAGAATTCTTCAGTTAATTATGAAGCAACAAATGTAAAATACAGTCCATGGATAAATAGATCACTTAATACTAAATGTACCAATAACAGGCTTTTGCCGCGGCTGGGATGGGACGTCACTTAAGTACGACTATCTTGAAAAGAAAGACAGTATGAAAAACAAACCGCTGACATTTCAAGGTTTTTGTGGTTACGGGATTTCGTTTATTCATAAATGTTACTAAAAAGAAGAATATATTCCGGTGTTAGGTTTTCCTGGCTTATGGATACAACTCAAGTTCAAGCGTTTCTCAGCTTTCTCGTAATCAGATAAACATGATGTTTTCATTGTGGCGAAATAACATTATTTCTCGTATTTATTATTGACATATCTATTTAGATTTATTTTATTGTTATGGATAAATATGCAACCACATGCATGTTTTAACCACACACACATGGTATAACATTTAATGTGATGTGCGAGTTTGATATCGTATGGGTTTGTGTCATATTTGTGTGCGACCAGTTCTTTTATCAACAGTCGGCCACTAGACTTATGAAGATTTTTTTTTCTCTTCTAGGTGACAATTGATTCAATTCACCATCGGAACAAGGTAAGTTGGAAATACTTTTATTTTTCTTTCAAAATATTTACTAGACTGGAGTGAAACGATGTATAATTCCGTCATGATATATTTTCATCATTTGACCTTTAGTGATTCATAATAATGGTACAGACAGCTGAGTCGCTAGGCGCTCATCGGTTTGGTGCCAGGACAGTGTGGCTGTGTGGGACAGTATAATGCATGTCTTGGACATGATGCCCCAGTGCCAGAAATCATTTTAAATTGCCACGATGCAGACATCATTGCAATGTGACTACAAATTATAAAAGCTACGTTAAAAATTCAACGCACGCACGCACGCACACAGGCACACACACACCTTCTATGAAATTGGACGCAATTAGAATACAAGTGTTGCCGAGGTCGCTAGTGATAAATTCATATAATAGCGTCCAATACTCGTGTTTTCCGAAGTGATATTGGTGTGTGGTTTTAAAATAATGAATGTGTCCCAAATTATGACCTAGTTAAGAACCTATCCTACCTAATTTTCTTTTCTAAGGACACATGCTAATGAATGTCTTAGGAATATAATTTACAATGATACTACGTGGACAAGATAAGTTCGTCATATTTTTGAAGCAAATCCGTTTAAATTATCGTAGAAAGTACTTATTTTATATATAATTCTTAATGCATTAACGCCAACCCCCTATGTCCCCAATTTCATACTGGATTCCACGTAGATCTTTTCATAGATTTTTGTAGAGTATTATGAACACTTTATATGTGAAAAATATCACAAGTCACTCGTCAATCACATGCATTGTTTAAGAAAATATTCCCAAGGATATTACATCTGTAACCTAACGTTAATATTATATTAAACATATCATAATTCAATTAAAATATATTTTGTATGTTAAAACGTTAATTGGGAAGTATAAAATATAAGTTTTTAAAAATTAAGAATAATTGTTATCTTAAATTCGTTGGCCTAGTGGTTGGAGCGTCCGACACGGATGCGAGATGTGGCGGGTTCGTACCCCTGCCAAATCATACCAAAAACTTCTAAATATGGTACCAACAGCTGCCTCGCTTGACGCTCAGCATTAAGAGGTTAGTGCTAGGACTGATTGTCCTGGTGTCAGGATAATGTGACTGAGTGGGACATCATGATACATGTCTGAGGCATGATGGCTCAGTGTACGACATCACTATAAAACAGTGACACTACAGACATCGGTGCGATATGACTGAAAAATGTTTAAAGCTACATTAACAATCTAAATCACACACACACACACACACAAACACACACACACACTTAATAATTGAATATATTGACACAATATTAGTTGAATATATTAACAGTTTAATTCACTGATATAACTCTGTGACTAGCTCGCCTTCCATGATTTATACAACACGCAGGTACTACCATCCAAACGCGATGCACCCAAACTGTGCAACCGTGTTGGTATGATTTGCCACCATCCAAAATTCGCTCAGATAATCTTGCTCGGCTTGTATTATAATGTCGAAAACTCAAGTACTACGGCCCAGACCCCCCACACCCGAAAAAAAACACAAAAAAAACCAACAAAGAACAAACGTCTGTGTTGGCTTATACGACAGATACAATATATAATTTGGGTACAAAAATATTAATGATTACACTTGCGAAGTGATTTTGAAAAAAAGTGACTTATTTTCTCCTGATTGTAGATATTTACTAACTTTATTCGATTGTTTTTGTTTTTCTTGTCAGATCGTCTGGCAGCGATACTAGTACGGTGAGAGCACACGCTCTGCACGTCGCTTTGCCTTGGGGTGAGAAACACACGGGCATCTCCTAGTTCTTTTTGAAACATTTGTTTTTCTTTTATAAAATGAAAATGTTTTGTTCGGCCCGGGTTCCTGTACGGGCTCAGCCCCCTGGGATATACTTCAGGATGTCTACCACCTTGTCGCCCTGGTTACTGATATAGGACAAATAAAGTCTTGAAAATTACTTTAGCTTATTTACACCTTATATTATCTGCAACGGTTGCCCACAAACACCGTCTGGATTCCTCTTTCTTCTTGAATAGAGTGTTCTCTATATGCAAATTAGTTTGTAATGTATTTAATGGAAGAGTCACAAAATCATGGCATGGGATGTTATGTTTTGTTTATTTATTTATTATGTCTTATGGATGCACTTTTGAATTCGGATGATATAATTAGTTTTATTCAAATATTTCCTTTGTGAAATAACTTCCATTATGAGGGAAGCATGCAGACAAAAACATTAATACGATGCAAATGACTGTATCTAAATGGAAATTAGTACCAGGGTACTTGGACTAATAAACAATACTTTAGAAAATCATTTTAATTTATCTTTTCAGGTTACTCCTTACCTCGGACAAGAGCTTAAGGGCCTTGTACATATGACCGTTGTTCGTGGAAGACCAGTTTTCAAAGATGGCCGACTGCTAACTAAACCCACAGGAAGATTTCTTCTCAATGAGAAGACATCACCAGAGACTTTGAAATCTCGATTTAGTTGTTCATATACGGGTCCAAATCAAGAAAGAATATTAGCAATACGGCGGCAAGTTTAGAAATTTTCTGCATCCATCCACGATTTGCAGTGGGCATCAAAATTTAAAAATTCCACTCAATTCCGAGCCACTTGAGATATTTAGTCATTTATTCCAAATCACTTGTCATTGGAAAAGAGAACACAGAGTTCTGCGATAGGTGGTTCAAAACTTCCTAAAATGAACCAAAGACCAGCAATACAATTGTGCTAAGAATTGACATGATTTTGCATGCATAATATATACACTTCTTTTTTAAAATGAAATTTGCAAGAATAAATTACAATTCTAACTGATAACATTTGCTTCTATCATCATTAAATCACAACCATTATTTTACGAAATCAGTTGAATCACAATTTTTGTGCAACAAGTAAATGTTTTGTTCTTAAGGTGGTATTAACAACTTCATTTCAAAGCGACCGTCATCCATGTATAATATCCTGTCTCAAATATTCTCCGTTTTAACCACATTTTCTCTTCCCCCAAAACTTTATTACTCAATATATTTCTTACTGTGTTAGATGCTATGATTTACAGTCTGTCAGTCGGAAAGGAGATATACTTAGTTGGGCATAGCTAGAACTGGATTCAAGATAACTTTAGGCTTGGCTAGATATATAAGTTCATGGCTATATTTTATTATTATCTTATATATGAAAATATTATTATTTCTTGGAGAGGATTAATACAGGCATAATCTTATAACCAAAATCCTTCATATGCGCATGCATACACATTTATCTATACACACCTACATATGCATATATGTCCAAAACCTGTCCCACATACACATACGAGAAAGACAGTGAAAGAAACAGGGTTATTTTCGTCGAGTTAAACACTTCGTTCAGTTATCACCTTATTCCCTTGTCATAGCCACTACTCTATTTCACTATAACATATGATTTTACATGATTCCATTTGGCAAATAACATTAGCACTCAACTAACTACTAGAAAATATATTTACATCGAAAGTTCACCACACTCACCCAAACATGCATGAAATCTACTTTGTTTTATTATTTCGTTGTACTTTTGAAATTGTATTAAATGGTTTTTGGGGACTCCAAAGTACCTATAATGAACTTATACAGAACCAAAACGAGAATAACATATTATATGATGTGTCTACTAGCGACCTCTATGATTCAGATTTTTTTTATAAAGATGCTGTGTTATACGGTTACATTATTTAGATATACAAATAGTATTTGATACTGTTTGGATAATAAACATTTCATTTATATGACGTAAATTTAGCGTCAATTGCTTCTGTACAATTTCTCAGACTGCACTCTTAAACTAGTTGAGGCAAGTAAAAATGGAATGAACACTCTATGTCTAACGTAGTCAAAATGTTGAACAGCAGGCAACAGGTATCCATTCACCAGGTGTTTGCTTTGAAAGGGTGATGAATGATGTAAATTGTATACATGCGATTCGATTTTATCACTGCGTCAATAATTGAATGCTTGTGTCACTTTGACTTCAGCAATAGAGCGGTGTTGGTCAGGGAAAAAAAAGGTTCAGTCGAGCTTCAGTCTTAAAAGCTGACCAAAATAGTTCACGACAATGCAGGGATGGGGTGAGTTCAGTGGGTCATGCGGTTATCTCACTTATGTTTTAACAGGATACAATTTGGTAGTTCATCATATCCTGACTGCGAAGGGTTGGTTGTCGAGGTGGAGGAGAGAGAGAGAGAGACACAGAGGCGGGGAGCGAAATAACAATACTAGGTTTTAAATGCAGGTGATACACACGATCAGCGGTTATTGCGATATCTTCTTTTTCGAGTTTTTGTTAATGGGTGAACTTCAAAGTTCTCAAATACTACACTCTTTTCAACTCCCACCCTCATACATATACCTTGCCCCCACCAGAAACAACAAAATAAAATAAAAATAAAAAATGCCACCAAACTAAATTTAAACCTTTATGAAATTTTGAAAGTGAATGATAGACTTGAAATGATTTTAACAATTAGAAAGACCAGAATGTCATGGCTGTTTTGTTTTCTGTAGAATATTTGATGAGGGCTTTATTCACTCACAAAATTGGGGAAAACTCATGCATGAAAAATATATTGCCTTATCTGAATGAATTATCTCATGCATATCACAAATGTACAACAAGCAGGCCTACATAGCTGCATACCCAAGTCTAAAAACGGAAACCTAGTGCTGACCGAACACATACAGTATGTACGAGTAATACAAGTCTTTTTATCTTTACCTTTTATTTTATATACCTTTTACTGAATTGTAATATATTTACCTTTTAACTTGTATCGTTCAGTGTTTCGAGTTTAGGGGTGGGTTAGTTGGAATACTTTCTTTCTGAAGATTGGTTGCAATATTGTTATATTTGCAATTTCAAAACTTTACTTATTATTGTCACCATGTATACAAAACATTGCGCTGACGTGTCGTTAAACCCGACAAGTTCGAAAATCTCGAAATTCGTCACACTAAGACACTAATGCAATGGAAAACGTATTGCCTGATTTGGCCCAAATACATTCTGCTGCCATACGCTCCGGTGGCTTAGTGGTTACAGTGCTCGCCTAGGATGCAGGAGGTCGCGGGTTAGAAGCCCGGCGAAATCGTCCCTACGTCTTGCAAAAATGGCACTAACAGCTGTCTCACCGGATGATAGATCATGCGACATATCTGCGGCGTGATGGCGCAGTGCTATCCATCACTATAAACTGTCACACTGCAGACATCGTTACGATATGACTGAAAAGTTGTTAAGCCACGATAAAAATCCAGCACACACACACACACACACACGCACACATGCATTCTACAGCCTTAATTGCACAATACATATGCTTACATTTGTTAGTAGTTAATGGGGGCACCGTAGCGTCAAGGGAAAATCCAGTCAAAAAGGGCTTGGGGCACTATAGCGTCAAGATTTATAGCGTCAAGGGAAAATCCAGTCAAAAACAGCGTGGGGCACTATAGCGTCAAGGGAAATTTAACAGAATGGGCTGATATAGCGTCAAGGGAAATTTAACATGGGAAACTATTTGGGTCTATATAGCGTCAAGGGAAATGGAACAGGGTGGGGCAATATAGCGTCAAGGAAAATATAACATGGGAAAAAAAAACAATGGCGGCAATGAAAGCTACTATCTTTTCGAGGCATATGAGTGGCCCTGAAAAGGACCTTTGGATATTTCTTCTTTTATTTTCTACCGTTGTTCCACCACCTTTTCATTTTACCAATGATTCCCGTTTTCTTCTTTTCTTCCTCGGGAATCCAATCGGGATGTCCCATATCTCTAAACTTTTCCTGAACTCTCATCCATCTTAGATTGAGTAGATCAAAGTCCTCTTTCGTCTTTTTGTTCTTTTTTTCCTTTCTCTCCTTGGACCAGTTTTCTTTAATCTGGATCACCTGTTCTTCCATTACCTTTCTCATCATTGCTTCTGCTTTCTTTAGTCTGTCTAGGCCCCACTGCACATATTCCCACTCTATCAGATGTAATGTTTCTTCTAGAAAGCACCTGACTTTGATGACATGATCAAGGGCCTTCTTCAAGTCCCTTATTCTTATATATTATCTTTTAATACGTCTTCTTAATTTCTGGTCTTCCTCCTCTATCATACCTTCTAATAAATCTCTTGCTAATTTCAGTTGGCTTACACATCCATGGTTACTCTGAAATTCTTCCTCAAGTCTTTCCACTTCATATTCTGCATCAAGGATCCCAAACCAGCTGTCTCGGAGTTGGATGAACAAGTCGAAATTCATCTTGATGTGTTCAAAACTGAATGACTCCAAGGTTACTTACTTACTTACTTGTTTGTTTTATAGCTGCAACCGTCTACTAGAGACATATGTGCAGCTTTTATAGACACCATATCGGTGTCCATTTGGTTCCTTCGAGGAGGGGAAGAAGCACTCCCTCCCCTTAGGATTAATGTGCTTAATTGCACTATTATTTAGTCAATGTGAGGCGTTTCCCTGTATTACTAAAAAGTAACTAACAGGGAAAGTGAAGGCCTATAGGGTGGGTAGGAATGGTGCCACACACACCCACCCCTATTCTCGATATCAACCACAGCAGCAATGGTAACAAAGGGAAGTTAACCCACTTCGTTAGTAATGGCATGTCCGGAAGAGGAAAGGGCAGCAAGGGTCAAGGCCGAAGGGTTCATCCAAGGTACCAGGCACCGCAACCGAAGTCCCGCACGACGAGGAGGAGAACGTACACCGGGCTCACTCACGAAGAAACCACACCTTAGGTATTTTGCTAATATGCAACTTCATATGACATGTTTCAAGGTGTATGTGCTATACAGTTGTGTTGTGTATTTTTGATGTTATATTTTAATTTACTTAAGTTGCAACATTGTGTTGCGGGGGACTGATAGTCCTGGATTAAGACTACCTTATAATAACTAGGGGGGCCATATATGTGTGTACGTATATACAGTCTGTCAATGAAGTTGCATTCCCTTAATGTTATTTGTCCAATCAATCCAGTTGTACTAGTGGAAACTCCTACTCACCAATAATGTGTAAGCCACCTGTGCAATTGTATCCAAAACTTAAGTTACAGAGTTATTATTTGCCTAACATTATATCAGTAATTAAGTACAAGGTGTACTATGTATATTGCCACCAACCTATTAACCGGTGAAAGGCCCTTCTTTCGAGGGTGATTCACCCTATGAAAAAACAAAAAACCTATTCTAATAAGTCAAGGTGACTAGAAGTTGCACAAGTTTGATTAATATAGGTTATTAATTTTGCAGGGTGTGGTCCAAAAGGATCAAATTATAGTCGTTGTTGGTTGATCGAATCGAATTCTCTTTCCAATCAAAATTAAGAGAACTCAGTTTTTGATGACATATAACAAGAAACTGATACATAGTGTCCAGAAAAAGGTAATGAGAAAAGGGTCAACATCAGTTTCCCTGAGAGACTGTTTGAGAGGATAATTACAGAGGTGTACTAGGCTGTACACATATAACTCTCCAATCCAGGTTTGCCCACAAAAGGAAAGCCCGCATCTCCGCTGTTCCACTGATCTTCTCAATTTCTCAAAGAGATACAAAGGGAGGGAATAGAGGTATCACATGAACAGCACAAGTGTAGCGATTACATTGATTTTAGTATTAATAGTGATAATAAAAGTAAGTTTAGTAATAACAACAATTATATTTAGTATTAATATCAACTTAACCATAGTAATTTTAGTATTAACAAGAACAAATATAAACATTAATAATAATAAAAATGTTATATCACAACATGTACATGCAGTATTTGTAAATAACAATAACATGTAAATAATTAAATGTCTATCTATAGCCACCCATATAATGTTTCAATCAGAGTCACAAGCCATTTAGGTATAACCCTAGATTGTTTTTTGTTTTTATTAAATTTTAGCGGTAATCTCTGAAGATCACAATAGTGTGAGAGAATGTAGACCCGTGAAAACGTATCAGCTCATTCGAACTAATTGTCGACACCTCCCTTCCATTCCAAGTCAATCAGAGTCACAGGCTAATTTTAATTCCTTTAAGTTAGTTTATATTAGAATATTTGAAGTTATTTTGGTTTATAGTTTGTTATTATTTGCCTAAGATTTTCCAATTTTTAATTTATCAACTTTAATTGTGGGTATGATATGATAATTAATGTTATTTCTTTTAGTGCGCTTTTTATGCGTTAATGTACGGTAATTTGACCAATACGCTTTTTTTATAGTAATATACGGTAATTCGAATGGTAGTAATTTGATACTGTATGGAGATTTCCTTCTGTCATATTTAGATTAGTTATTTCCTGTATAACTCTAATATTGTTTATTATTAAGTATGCTTAGTCATTATTATATTTTGTGCATTAGATTTGAGTTTATAATAAAGTCCATAATATGAGTAGTGATTGATTGCAGATTTGGCTGTTTTAGATCAAGAAATTTTGGATATAATTTAGTTGTTTTGCTTATTTTCAATTTATTTTTAAGGATATTTCTATGTGTTATGTTATTGATACATTTATTAAAAATATGGTCCAAATCTTCTACTTGATTACACATAAAACATTTAATATTGTGGGGGAATGGTCCTAAGTATTTTCCGAAACTGTTAGCCAATTTCGTTTTTCCTACCATTATCCTATTCATTTTGATTTGTTGTGTTCTTGTTTTACCTATAGGAGTAATTTTCCTTTTGACTGTTTTCATACTATTATAAAGTACTCTCCCTTTTGTTGATATATTCCAGTTATGTTGCCACTTACTATTTATCATGTCAGTAATAAATTTGTATATCTCTGTATGACTGTACTGAACCTGTTCATATGTCAATTCATTTAGTTTTTCTTTTGCTATTTGATCTGCCAAATCATTACCTTTTATATCTATATGTGAGGGAACCCATAGGAAGTCTATTTCAATATCTTGAGTACTAAGTTTACTTATTTGATATTGTAATAAATATAGAAAAAATTTTCTGCTGTTTGAGTTGTTTGTGCTAATAGTTTTGAGAACGCTTAATGAATCACTAACAATTAAAAAAATTTTTGCCTGTAAGTTGGAGTGTTGTATCCATTTTAGTGCCTGAAGTATAGCCCAGAACTCCACAGTGTATATGGAGCAGTAATCTGGTAGTCGCATTCCTTGTTTAATAGTAAACTCAGGAATAACCCATGATGCTGCTGTTCTTGCAGGGTCTAGTTTTTTAGATCCATCCGTGTATATTTTAACATGATTTTTATATTCAGTGTTTAACTTTTCATTGGCTAGCAGTTTAAGATAGTGGGAGTCCTGTACTTTATTTCCTTTATCTTGTAAAGTAGTGTCTACTTTTATTTTTGGTAATCTCCATGGAATTATAATGGGATTTTTAGTTTTCTGTACATTAAATATGTCAGTAGTTAAATTTGTTTTAAGTCGAAAAATTTGTTTGCCAAATGAAGTGGAGTATTTGCCCCGTTTAATGAGTGGTTTAGTACACTTTTTAATTGCCTTTAAAGTAGGGTGCTCATCATTTTGAGTTGACAGTCTAGTTACATATCTTAACATGATTTCCTGTCTTCTGAGATGCAATGGTGGTTCACCAGTGAGAATTTGTAATTCTTCAGTGGAAGTAGATGATAGTGCTTTGGTTGCAAGGAGAAGGGCTTTACGTTGGATTGAAGTAATTTTATTTAGTAGAGCTGGCGATGCTGTGGCATAAATATGACACCCATAATCGATCTTGGAACGTATCAAAGATCTATATAGGGTCATGATTGTATTTTGGCATGCACCCCAATGTGTGCCTTGTATACTTCTAATGAGATTTAGATCAAGCTGACAGCTACTAATTAAATCCTTAATATGATATGACCATTTCATATTTTGATCAAAATACATCCCTAAAAATTTGACTACTTTTACAAATATTATATTTTGATTTTGAAGGGTTAGTTTGGGATATGTTTTATTATGGTTAAAGGGAGAAAATACTATCGCTACTGTTTTTGTGTGTGAAAATTTAAAACCCCATTTATCTGCCCAACAACCAATATTATCTAGAGTTTGTTGTATTTCAGCCATATGTTTCTGATTGTTGGGATCTCCAGCGCGCCATAGTGCACTGTCATCTGCAAATTGAGATAAATCAATATTGGGGGAGGCTAAATTTGTGTCTAAATCATTAATCATGATATTAAATAAGGTTGGACTGAGTACACTCCCCTGTGGTGTACCATTATCTAAAACATACTTTTCAGAGTATGTAGTTCCTATTCTAGTTATAATTTTGCGTTCGCTTAGGAAATCTTTAAGAAAATTAAATATATTACCAGTTATACCGTATTTATTTAGTTTAGTTAGTAGACCTTTAGTCCATACTAGATCAAAAGCTTTTTCCATATCTAGAAATACAGCAATAAGATTTCTATTTCTTTTTTGATGATTATTAAAAGCTAATTTAATTGCTGTTTCTAATTTAATAAGTTGATCTATGGTAGATCTATTATTCCTAAAACCACATTGATTCTTAGATATAAAATTGTTGATTTCCAGGTGATATTTAAGTCTATTATTAATTATTATTTCCATAATTTTACATATATTATTAGTTAGTGAGATAGGGCGATATGAGTTTACATCATTTCTATTTTTTTTTGGTTTTAGTATTGGGATTACTACAGCTGTTTTCCATTTAATAGGTAGTTTTCCAGTTTCCCAGATCTGGTTATACATTTTTAGTATTATTTTAATAAAGTTAAGTGGTAACTTCTTATATATTGTGTATCCTATGGTATCTTCCCCAGGTGATGTATCTTTTTTAGTTTTAAGTGCCTGATGCCATTCATTAATTGTAATTTTATCATTTAAATAGGATTTTTTATTTCCCATGTCTAAGAATTTATTATTGCTATTTGTTTCCATTTTAGATCTATGATTCTGAAATTCCTTAGTATGATTTTTGTTACTGCTCATAGCTTGGAAGTGCTTTGCTAGTGAGTCAGCTTGCTCTTTATAATTATTAGTATTATTAACTCCAAGGAATTGAATTGAATAATGTGCTTTAAGTGATTCGTCCCGAGGGCTCTTATCACTGCTTTATCCGTCAATGGACGGTTATTTAATTATCCTGAGGGTGGGAATGGAGCCACCACCCTACAGGCGTTTATGTGTTCATGGAACACTATTTAATTAGGCCGTCACATCTGTATAGCTATTGAGCTATATCTGTGTGATTGTAGGGCCTGTAAATGAGTGGGAATAGTTCCAGCACGCACTCATATAATGCCATCCGTGTTTGCTGGTTATTTGTGGACGTGCTAAGCACGTGTAGTTGCTGCAGGCGCGGTAGGCTAGGCGGAGTGCCAGGCATGGTTGGTATTTGTCCCTGGTCCCTATACTAATACCCTGTGCTGTTATAGAGTTTTAATGCAATTTTGTAGTACAGTGCTTTTTGTGTTGCTTTTGCGTTTACTGTTCTGTGTGTTATTTATATTTAGGTGTTTACTATCTGAGTATTTTCTTGCAACCTTGTGCTGCTGGGCCTGATGACCTTGGATGTTGGGTCACCTTATAGTTACTACTTGGGGTCCTATTTTACTCTACTGTTCTGTATGTTATATTATGTTTGCAGCCTTGTGCCGCTGGCCCTGATAGTCTTGGAGTTTGGACTACCTTATACAATCTGTTTTAGAGAGATTTCTTACTCCTATTGTCTTATGCTATTTAGTTTTTTGCGACCTTGTGTCGCTGGACCTGATAGTCTTTGGATTTTTAGACTACCTTATAAAAACTAATTTGGGGTCCTATCCTATTGGTCTATCTGCTTTATGTGCATTGTTCTCATTGCACAGTTCGGTACTACATACATTTATTTTATCCTGTAGGTATGTTTTTGCACTGTATACTTGGTTTTCTATATGAGAGTGATGGAAGGAAGAAGAAAGAAGAATGCGAGGAGTGTATAATTATCCTACTTCCTACATTTTTCACCATAGTTTGATTGGTTAATAGGTATTTCTAAGATGTTATTTATTCCAATATTTTGTTTTCATATGATCCCTTATAATTATGTTTATGTTTGTGATGTTTTGTTCTTAGTGTGGCCCTATTTATATATATTAGTTTGATCCTTGTTTTAGGTCAGGTGTGTGGTTTGGTTACTAGGTGATGGGAATGGGTCCCTGCCGAAAGTATTCGGGGCCGTTAAGCGACACGTCAAGGATTATCCACTTCCACCCCCCGGAGCCTCCCCACGGTCCGATCCGTGAGACGCGGCGGCCAGGCAATAACCAGGGACCTCTGCCGAAAGTATTCGGGGCCGTTAAGCGACACGTCAAAGGTATCCCTTGATACACCCGGTTTCCGCGCCCCGGTTCTAACCGTTTCTTGTTTTCCTTTCTTCAAGGACTTGTCTATTTTTATAGGTGCTAACACTATCAGTACCTTGGTGGTGTTATGTTCAGATTTTGTCTAATTTCCCTATGTCTTTTAGGAATTCTATCATATTTTTATAGGTACCTTTGATGTTGGTAATATTATTTTGTATAATTTCTGGGTATGTATAAGGGGCCTTTATATTTTGTTGTTGAGCTCGAAATTTGTCCCTTTCTTTTTTGGTTTTGGTACAATTGTTGAAGATATGATGGAGATCTTCAGGGGTGTTACAATTGTAGCAGTTTATGTTATGAGGAAAGGGTCCTATGTATTTTCCCGTGCTGTTTGCCAGCCTGGTTTTTCCTATAGTTATTCTATTTATGATGGTTTGTTCTATAGGTAGGCCCTTGGGCGGTTTTATATTCCTATTTACTTTCTTAACTGTAGTGTACAACACTCTCCCTGAGGTACTATTATCCCAATCATTTTGCCATTTTTTATCTATTTGTGTAGTTATTAGACTGTATTGTTCTGATGTACTATATTGTAGTGGCTCAAAATTTGGTTCACATAGTTTTTCTTTGGCTAGTTTGTCTGCCATTTCGTTGCCTTTGATTTCAATGTGGGAGGGTATCCACATGAATTCTACAATAATATTTTCGTTATTGAGTTGTTTTAGTTTAGTATTTATTTGTATGAGAAATTCTAACCTACATTTAGTGGTGTTTGTTTGGATTGAAGAGAGGACACTTAGCGAGTCACTAATAATCACTGTTTTGTTAGGTTTGAATTCTTCAATCCACTGTAATGATTTTAGGATGGCCCAGAATTCAGCTGTGTAAATAGAGCAGTAGTCTGGAAGACGTCTGCCTATTTGTACTTTATGCTCTGGTATGACCATTGCTGCAGCTGTTTTGTACGGATTAGTAATTTTGGATCCATCCGTGTATATTTTAATATATTGATGGTACTGAGTGTTAATAATTTCTAAGGCTTCTATTTTTAGGTTGTGTTCCTGATTTTGTTTGTTGCCTTTTTGTGTTAGGGAGGTGTTGACTTTAGATTGTACGTTATTCCAAGGTTCGTGTTCGTACACTATGTTATGTTCTAATGGGAATAGTTCCACTGGTAAGGTTGATTTTAATAGATGGACTTGCTTTCCCATGGGTAGTTGTTGTTTTAAGCTTTTTCTATATGGGATGTTGGCTTTATTTATAGCTAGGAATGTGGGGTGCGTTTTGGGGTGGGTGGACAGTCGCGCTGCATACTTTAAGGTGAGTTCTTGCCGTCTCAGGTGTAGGGGCAATTCTCCCGTTATTACATGCAATTCTACTGTCGAGGTGGAGTTGAGTGCTCCAGTGCTTTTTACTAGGGCTATTCTTTGGATTCTATCTAGTTTTTTTAATTGAGTTTTTGCGGCTGATGAGTATATTTGGCAGCCGTAGTCTAGTTTAGATCTTATTAGTGCCCTGTACAGCATTAGTGAAGTTTCCTGATTAGCACCCCATTGTGTCCCTTTAAGACTTCTGATTAGGTTTAAATCCTGACTACATCGTTTGACTAGGTCGTCAATATGGTGTGCCCATGTTAGGTGTTGGTCGTAATACATACCCAGAAATTTAGCTACTTTTACAAATTTTATTTCCTTATTTTGTATGGTTAATTTTGGATATTGTATGTTTTTTCTATATGGGGTGAACAGTACGGCTACCGTTTTTTGGTGCGATAGTTTGAAACCCCATTTATTAGCCCAGTTTCCAATATTGTTTAGGCTGGTTTGAATTTCATAGATGTTTTTGCGGCTGGAGGGGTTTCCTGGTCTCCATAGGCCGCCATCGTCCGCAAATTGGGATAGTTCTACTTTGTTAGTTGCCAAATTTTTATCTAGATCGTTGATCATTATGTTGAAGAGGGTGGGGCTGAGTACACTTCCTTGTGGAGTTCCGTTTTCAAGGGAGTGAGTCTCAGAGTATGTTGCCCCTACCCTAGTTGTTATGGTGCGGTTTGCTAAAAAGTCTTTGATAAAGTTAAACATTCGACCAGTAATGCCATAATCGTTTAATTTGGCTATAAGGCCCTTGGTCCATACTAGGTCAAATGCTTTCTCGAGATCGAGAAATACCGCAATTAAGTTTCTGCACGCTTTTTGTTTGGAGTTAAATGCAAGTTTTATAGCGGTTTCAAGTCTTATTAGTTGATCCGTGGTGGAGCGTTTGTTTCTGAATCCACATTGATTTTCTGATAGTAGATTATGTTTAGTGAGATGTGACTTGATTCTGTTGTTAAGTATCGTTTCCATTATTTTGCATATGTTGTTCGTTAAGGATATTGGCCTATATGAGTTGATGTCATGTCTATCTTTATTGGGTTTTAGGATGGGTATAACTATCGCATGTTTCCATTTTTTGGGTAGCTTTCCTGTGTCCCATATTTTATTAAGGAATTTTATTATTTCGCTTACTATGTTACGTGGTAGTTGTTTATATACTATGTACCCTATTTTATCATCCCCAGGTGAGGTTTCCTTTTTGGATTTTAATGCTTGATCCCATTCATATGTTGTTATTTTGTTGTTTAAAGGGGATTCTTTAGGTCCTAGGTCTTTGAATATCTGTTTATTGGCTTTTTCTTCATTATTTCTGTGGTTCTGAAATTCTACAGTATGGTTTCTGCTGCTGCTCATGCTTGTGAAGTGTTGAGCTAGTAAGTCAGCTTGTTCTTTATCATTGGATGTGTTATTTATTTTAGGGGTGTTTGTGGTCTTTTTCCCCCTGATCCTTCTTATTTTATCCCATACTTTTTTAGTGGTAGTTTTGTTATTTAGTGTACCACAGTATTCTTTCCAAGTTTCTGTTTTGGCATTTTTAATTAATTGTTTAAGTTTTTGATCGAGATCTTTATATTCCTGGAAGTGAGCAGTGACATTGGATCTTCTGAATTTGTTAAGTGCTCTATTTTTGGATCGTTTAGTTAGTTTAATTTCTTCATTCCACCATGGTACACTAAGCTTTGCTGCCTTATAATTACTGGTTGGAATTGTTTTTGTTGCAGCGTTGGATATTGCCTGAATTATGTTTTCGTAATATAGTTCTATGTCATCTGATTCGAACTGGGATGTGTTTTCGTTAGTTAGTATTTCTTTAAATGTTTCCCAGTCTGCTTTATTGTAGTTCCACCTGGGGAGTTTATTTTGTACTATTGGTTGCACCGTCATTTGCAGAGTGGTGATTATTAGGAAGTGGTCACTACCCATGGGGTCAGATTGATCCACCTCCCATTCCGCCACTTGTGCCAGTTTTTGTGTGCATAGAGTGAGATCAATGGCGGTTAGTGTGCCGTTTATCGGGTTTAATCGAGTTCCGGCTCCATCATTTAGTATGGTTAGGGTTGATGTATTGGCCCAGGCCTCCATCAACCTTCCCCTTTTGTCCGTCACTTCTCCCCCCCACAGCTTATTATGGGCATTAAAGTCTCCGCATATGACGGTGCGCTCGCTAGTGATTAGGGTAGTTAATGTTCTAAGTATTTCTTCTTGATTATGGGTGGTTGTCCCCGGGTCATAGATATTAATAATTTGTAGGTCGGTATTACCTATTTTGATTTTGATTGATTGTACTTCTATGTGTGAATTACTTATTACCTCTGTTGTTATAGGTATTTGTTCTATTGTTCTTATGCTGTTATTTACGTACATGGCTAAGCCTCCCCCTGATCTTTCCTGTCGTTGTTGGAAGTATCCTGGGTGGTAGCCCTGTATATTAGGCAATGTTTTATTTTTGTTACTTATCCTTGTTTCTTGAATGCAGAGGATATCAGGTTTTGTTTTGGAATTAATTAATTTTATTTTTAATTCATTTAAGTTATTGAATAGTCCTCTTGCATTCCATTGCCATATTGAAACATTTCCATTAGTTGTGTCAGCCATTTCTAATGGGTTCATTTGCTACAATTAGTGTTTTTAGTTGGTTTTTGGTTTTTTTGAGGGCGTTTTGTAATCCTTGGTTGTTGCTATTATTGTTTTGTTTTATTTTATCCATGATGGCTTCTATGGATTTTACTATCTTAATTACCTCGTTAGTTATTTCATTCCCTGTGTTTCTTTCATTTGGTTGGTTTTTCCTATTTGTTCTTTTTGTGTTGTATTTTTTTCTAGCCGTTCTATAGTCTATTTGGTTTGTATCCATATCGTCTATGATTTGTTTTTCCCTGATTGTTGCGGGGCATATTGGGGATTTTGGTAAATGGGTTCCTTTGCATTGGGTACATTTTGGGTTTACCCTTTGGCATTGTCCCCTATGTGGCCCCCCGCATTGGTTACATTTGTATGGGTTTCTACATTTATGTGTAAAATGGCCCCAGTGTTTACAATTTGAGCAGAACCTGGGTTTGTTTTTGTAAGGTTCTGCTCTATATTTTGATCCTGTTGAGCCTATTTGGATTAATCCTGGTAGGGGTGTTTCGGTTTCTATAACATTTACTGAGCATTTGGTTGACCTTTTCCCTATTTGATACGTTTTGGTGACATTGTTTCCCCCTTTCTTTAATTCTTCGTTTAGTTTGTTGTTGTCCCAGAGGGCCATTTGCCCTGTTAGTTGTACTACCGCTTTATATTTGGTTGGTTGCGGTGTTTTGGGGGTGGGGGTGATTTTTTCCTTATTTTGGTTTATATTGGTAATGGCTATTCTCTCTAGTGGGTTGGTAAGTTTGTATGGTTTTGTTACCTTGACTGGAATTCCACCTATGTTGTCAATTTCTAGGAATTTGGCTACTTGGGAGCTGGTACTACAGTGTAGGATAATGTAATCTTTATTAGGCCTTATGATTTTGCAGGTGCTTTGATGTACCCTTGTTAGAGCCCCCATAAGACTGTTTGTGGTAACTCCAAGGACTGACTGACTTGATGTGTTTTAAGTGTCTCGTCCCTAGGGCTCTTGACACTGTTTTATCCCTTAATAAAGGGTTATTTACTTTATCCTGAGGGGAAGGAATTGTGCCACATCCCCTTCAGGCGTTTATGCACTCAAAGGAGTGCTTATTTACTTAGGCCGTCACCACGGGGCAATTATTGAACTGCCACTGGGTGAATGTAAGGCCTTGTGGTGGGTAGGAATGGAACCTACACACACCCACCCTATCATTCTGTTACGACTAGTCTGCAATAGCAGTGAAGCGAGAGAAAATTAGCTTTCTCATATCGCTTATGTCGGCGTAATGTGGTCGTGCAAGCACGAGAAATTACTGCAGCAGGGAGAGAGGTGACGAAAAGCTAAGCGCGCACCTGCATATCAAATTCAGCCCAGTTATACTAATGGGCAACCTAACAAACCAATAATGTGTAAGCCACCTGTGCAATTTACCAAATATCGTAGTTAAAAATATTATTATCATCCTATTAAAAATATAGGGACTAGTACTATAGTGTACATATGTAAGTCCCTATTGTATTTAAACTAAAGTGTCTAAGCGACATATAAGAGTGTAGTCAATGGTAGGGAATTTTGGTTATAAATTTGTTTCGCAGTACCAAAAAATGTCATATTAGTTCTTTCAGGGCCAAATAGTTTGTCAAAGAGGGTACTCGAAGCCAAATGAGTCCCTATTATCATTCAGGCAAATGAAAACCTAGCTGGTTATTGCTGTCATCTTTTCTCCGTGGGCTCTTCGGTGCATTAGGTCAGCCAGTGCGTACGTCCTGGCTGGTTTTCCTTTTCCCCCTTGGCTGTGCAGTGGAAGTTGGGTTGGGACATTGCCTTGTTTCATTCTTTTTTGGCTTCCCAGTACAAACCCGTGTCCACCGTTGATGTTGTAGTAGTGGTACACACTGGTCGCCATCTTGAAGTCCACGTGGCATGCTTTCCGTATTCTGCAGAGTTTTGGGTTTCCCTCTATCAGCACCGCTGTAGTCTGGTCTAGTGGGGTGTAACTCTACCCCGGCTCGGTTTCCCGTCGCCACGGCTCGGTTGCCCGTCACCTTACTGGGTAGACACCTAGGTCGCTCGTATGACTGCATTATTTATTTGATGTACAGGTCTATATGGCGCCTTTTCTCACTGCCGGCTATCATATCAGTAGACTGTAGAGGTCCGGTCCGTCCACCTTGGAGTCCGCTTGCTGAATGATCATGATGATGATGATGGTAACTCCAAGGTACTTACTTACTTACTTGTTTGTTTTATAGCTGCAACCGTCTACTAGAGACATATGTGCAGCTTTTATAGACACCATATCGGTGTCCATTTGGTTCCTTCGAGGAGGGGAAGAAGCACTCCCTCCCCTTAGGATTAATGTGCTTAATTGCACTATTATTTAGTCAATGTGAGGCGTTTCCCTGTATTACTAAAAAGTAACTAACAGGGAAAGTGAAGGCCTATAGGGTGGGTAGGAATGGTGCCACACACACCCACCCCTATTCTCGATATCAACCACAGCAGCAATGGTAACAAAGGGAAGTTAACCCACTTCGTTAGTAATGGCATGTCCGGAAGAGGAAAGGGCAGCAAGGGTCAAGGCCGAAGGGTTCATCCAAGGTACCAGGCACCGCAACCGAAGTCCCGCACGACGAGGAGGAGAACGTACACCGGGCTCACTCACGAAGAAACCACACCTTAGGTATTTTGCTAATATGCAACTTCATATGACATGTTTCAAGGTGTATGTGCTATACAGTTGTGTTGTGTATTTTTGATGTTATATTTTAATTTACTTAAGTTGCAACATTGTGTTGCGGGGGACTGATAGTCCTGGATTAAGACTACCTTATAATAACTAGGGGGGCCATATATGTGTGTACGTATATACAGTCTGTCAATGAAGTTGCATTCC
Source organism: Unio pictorum (assembly GCA_030141615.1). Classification (NCBI taxonomy): domain Eukaryota; kingdom Metazoa; phylum Mollusca; class Bivalvia; order Unionida; family Unionidae; genus Unio; species Unio pictorum. The sequence goes on along the minus strand of JARLTB010000220.1, from coordinate 18,890,356 downwards.
CTTAATGTTATTTGTCCAATCAACCCAGTTGTACTAGTGGAAACTCCTACTCACCAATAATGTGTAAGCCACCTGTGCAATTGTATCCAAAACTTAAGTTACAGAGTTATTATTTGCCTAACATTATATCAGTAATTAAGTACAAGGTGTACTATGTATATTGCCACCAACCTATTAACCGGTGAAAGGCCCTTCTTTCGAGGGTGATTCACCCTATGAAAAAACAAAAAACCTATTCTAATAAGTCAAGGTGACGAGAAGTTGCACAAGTTTGATTAATATAGGTTATTAATTTTGCAGGGTGTGGTCCAAAAGGATCAAATTATAGTCGTTGTTGGTTGATCGAATCGAATTCTCTTTCCAATCAAAATTAAGAGAACTCAGTTTTTGATGACATATAACAAGAAACTGATACATAGTGTCCAGAAAAAGGTAATGAGAAAAGGGTCAACATCAGTTTCCCTGAGAGACTGTTTGAGAGGATAATTACAGAGGTGTACTAGGCTGTACACATATAACTCTCCAATCCAGGTTTGCCCACAAAAGGAAAGCCCGCATCTCCGCTGTTCCACTGATCTTCTCAATTTCTCAAAGAGATACAAAGGGAGGGAATAGAGGTATCACATGAACAGCACAAGTGTAGCGATTACATTGATTTTAGTATTAATAGTGATAATAAAAGTAAGTTTAGTAATAACAACAATTATATTTAGTATTAATATCAACTTAACCATAGTAATTTTAGTATTAACAAGAACAAATATAAACATTAATAATAATAAAAATGTTATATCACAACATGTACATGCAGTATTTGAAAATAACGTAACTCCAAGGACTGACGATTGCGTATATATATCTTAAGCGCGGCCGTGATGGAAAACACCCCCCTAGATCCAAAAAACTTACATTATCCCTATCATTACCAAAACACGCGGACGTGATGGAAAACACCCCTAGATCCAAAAAGCTTACATTATCCCTATCATTACTAAAACACCCCCCTATATTCACTTTTCATATTATATACTATCCACACACACACACACAAACACACACACGGAAAAGCAGCCAAAACACACCCAATTATTTACTATCCAAAATTACACCCTATACTAACCAAACACACGGGGAAGCAGCCAAAACACACCCTATTATTTACTATCCAAAATCACACCATATACTATCTAAATAGAGTTAGTGTTTATAATCACACTACTCCTCTCTCATACCCTTTGGCAATTGACATAGTATTTCTTTTCTAGTTATTTGGGTAGCCCTGAGAAGGGCTGTTTTTAAAACTTCAAATTGCACCTGGTTAATGCTGGCATCTCCCAGGTCTAGCCCCACACACACATCTCCTACTCCAATCATTCTCCCAATTTACTCTTGTGATTGGGAGCGTAGCCCAATTCACTCTTGTGATTTGGGGTATAGAGGGAGAATGATTGGTTTCACTATCCCAGTCTTCACTTTGTGGGATAGTGAAAACTTCCCTCTCTACTCTTCTATTTTGCAACTGAGACTGTGGTTGTTGCGGTGGGGTTTGTGTCTGTAGTGGACGAACTGGTTCTGAGGGTGAAGGTGTCCTCACCATGGGCATAACTTGACTAGTTTGTCTCATCATGCGGTGAGGCAAAATTGACCTTTTCATTTCCTTCTCCTCTTCTTTCTTTTTCCTCTCCTCCTCTTCTTTAATTCTGCTCTCTTCTTCTTTGGCTTCCATAGCCAGTTCGTCCAGGAGACGCCTAGTATTCTCCAGGTGCATCTGAAGTTCAATCAATTTTTCCAGTCTATTCATCTTTGGTGTTGATGTGTCAACGATGGGTAGGCAGACTAGTTAGTTAGTTAGTTAATTGATTTTTATAGTTATAACCGTCCACTAGGGACATTTGTATAACTTTTATATCCAGTATGTCACTGAACATTTGATGTTCCCCTCTTTGAGAGGGGAGTTAAAAGTATCAAAGTCTTAATAGGGCGTTACATTGAATTACTAAAAAGTAACTATCAATGTAAATGAAGGCACAGGAGAGGTAGGCAAGGTCAATCCACACCTCTATTTTGCAGCATGTCCGGAAGAGGAAAAGGAGGCAAGGGCAAGGCAGAGAAGATCCAAGGCATCGCAATCCGCAGTCCCACACGCAGAGGAGGAGAGCGCACCACCGGACAAAACACGAACAAACCCAAGGAGTACCAAAGTCCCACACCCATTTTATTAGTGTAACCTCACAAGTGCTATATTGTTGTGATATGTATTGTTTTGTTGTTATATTTTATAACTGTTGCAGCCTTGTGCTGCAGGGGACTGATAGTCCTGGGGTAAGACTACCTTATATATTCTAGTAGGGACTTTGTGTGAACGCATTGTGTGTGTCTGTGAGGTTACCAGATTTAATGATTTATTCAATCAGTCCAGTTATATTAATGGAGGCCCTATACCAATTGAGTGTAAGCCACCTGTGCAATTGAGTCCAGATAATAATTAGTTACGAATTTCCTAACACTTATACTAGTATCACTTAAGTAAGTACAAAGTGTACTATAAGATTACCACCGTCCTATAAACCGGTGAAAAACCCTTCTAAAGAGGGCAATTCACCCTAGTACTATTTTGCACTAAGTAGTCTAAGTGACTAGAAAAGTTTAATCTCGGTAGGTTATAATAAGTTGTGAATTTTGTTGGGTGTGGATCCAAAAAGATCATATTTGAGTTGGAGCAAGAAGTTGTTCAAATGGAATTCTCTAATACCAATCTAGTGTGAGAATTCTCTGTTTTGAATACATATAACAATACAAAACACAGATTTAAGAAGTAGAGTGAGATAAGGTTCAATATCAGCTTCCCAGCGAGTCAGATTGGATTAAGAATAGAGGTATACCTAATTGTATACTTGTCCGTAAGCACAAAAATAGACCAGGCTGTCTATACGTGCGTACACCAATCCAGGCGATTTCTAGACAGAAAAGAGCCTGTGTCTCAACTGTTTCACTGACCTTCACCTATTCTCAAGAATCACAAAAATAGGGGGGTAATAGCAAACAAATAAGACAATACAAGACGACATAAAGTAACATAAATTATTGTTAGTAGGAATTTATAAACATTAAAGAACATGAACATTAACATGAACATTAAACTAAACTATAAGAATTATGGTTAATAGAAAAAATTTGTATTAAAATGAACAGTAAACAAGAAAAATTAATAGCAATAATTAGTATGAACATTCAACATGAACAAGACCATAGCCCTTAAAAGGACTGTTTTTTGTAGACTGTTTCCCCACTTTTCCTCTGTCGTCAATGATAGCAGCAATTTTCCATTTTCTCTATTGTCCAAGAGTTTACACTTCCACTGAATGTCCACATGTTGTATATAATTTGGAATGCCAACTGCCATTAACTTTAATTCTGTTTAGGTATTATAATGGGGCTATCTCAGTCTAAAATTATAATGTAGGTGTCAGTATAGCGGTGAGCTCTATCAGTATGTAACTATGAGTGAACGTAGCCGTGTGTTACGTAAAAGTTCATTAAGAACTCCATACTACATCCCATCATAGGACCACTTAAACAGAGACACAGGCCAATTATTTATTTAATCTATAGCGATGAGCTCTATCAGTATGTAACCATGAGTGAACGTAGCCGTGTGTTACGTAAAAGTTCATTAAGAACTCCATACTACATCCCATCATAGGTCCACTTAAACAGAGACACAAGCCAATTATTTATTTAATCTAAGTTAATAATAAAGTTTATATTAAAGCGGTGAGCTCTGCCAGTATGTTATTATGAGTGAATGCATACCCGTTAGTTACGAGAAGTCCACTATGAACTTAAAAGCCCACCATGAACTTCATATATACATCCCATCACAAGACAACCCAAACAGAGACACAAGCTAATTGTGGGTTCAGACTAGTTTATAGTACATAGTAAGTTATATAATTATTATTTTATGTTTAATATTAATTATTTATATTTTATCAATTAAATTAGTGTTGATAAGAAAGTCAATAATGTTTTTAGCCATTAATTGAATATTAGGTTGAGTTAGGTCAAGTATTTTAGGATATATATTCGTTATTTTTTGTAATTTTAGTTTGGTTTTGAGTTTGATTCTGTGTATAAGGTTATTTTTACATTTATTAAATATATGATCTAAGTCTTCTGGTTGTTTACATTTAAAGCAATTAATATTGTGTGGAAATGTTCCTATATATTTACCAAAACTATTAGCTAATTTTGTTTTTCCTATCATTATCCTATTCATTTTAATTTGTTCTCTCCTGGTGTTGCCTAGTATTAGTGATTTTCTTTGAACAGTTTTTTTTTGTATTGTATAGTACTCTCCCTTTATTGGATGAGCTCCATGTATTTTGCCATATAGTGTTTATCATATTAATGATAAGTCCGTACATTTCAGTATGATTATATTGTATTGGTTCATAATATATATTATTTATGTTTTTATTAGCTAACTTATCAGCTAACTCATTGCCCTTAACACCTATATGTGAGGGGATCCATAGAAATTCTACTATAATATTTTGTGTTTGAAATTTAGTAATTTGGTATTGCAATTGATACAAAAAGTTTTTTCTACTATAAGAATTATTATTATTAATTGTTGTCATGACACTGAGTGAGTCGCTCACAACCAGAGTTTTGGAAGGTTTATTTTTTTGAATCCACATAAGGGCTTGTAGTATAGCCCAAAATTCAACAGTATAGATAGAGCAATAATCTGGCAATCTTATACCTTCATATATATCTAATTGTGGTATGACCCATGCTGCTGCTGTTCTTGCAGGATTAGTTGTTTTAGAGCCATCAGTGAAGATTTTTATGTGATTTTTATATTTGCTATTAAATTTTTCATTTATAATTGTTTTCATAAAATGAGAATTTTGAATTTTATTTCCTAGGTTTTGGAGTGAGAAGTCTACAGTTATTTTGTTGAGTCTCCATGGGATTATAATAGGTGTTATAATTTTCTGTACTTTAAAAATATCCTCAGGTAATTTAGTTTTTATGGTATTTATTTGTTTACCACATGAGTTTGAGTATTTTCCTTTGTTAATAAGAGGTTTAGTATATTTCTTAATAATAAGAAGTGTTGGGTGAGTATCTTTATGAGCAGACAATCGAGCAGCATATCTTAACATGATCTCTTTTCGTCTCAAATTAAGTGGAAGTTCACCAGCTAGAACCTGTAGTTCCTCAGTAGATGTTGATGGTAAGGCTCCAGTTGCTATAAGTAAGGCTTTTCTTTGTATTTGTGTAATTTTTTTAAGGAGTGTAGGTTTTGCCGTAGCATAAATTTGACACCCATATTCAATTTTAGATCTGATAAGTGATCTATATAATGTAGTAATTGTTTTCTGACAGGCACCCCAATGAGTACCTTGTATACCTCTAATTAAATTAAGGTCCGATTTACATCTTTTAACTAGATCTTTTATATGATGAGACCATGTCATATGCTGGTCAAAGTACATCCCTAAGAATTTTACAAAAGTTACAAATTTAATTTCTTGATTTTGTAATGTAAGTTTTGGATATACTATGTTTTGTCTATTTTTATGTTTAATAGCAGTAAATAGGACAGCTACTGTTTTTTGATGGGAGAATTTAAATCCCCATTCATCAGCCCAATTGCCTATATTATCTAGACTTGTCTGTATTTCTTTAATGTGTTTTTTATTTTTTGGATTGCCAGCTCTCCACAGAGCGCTATCATCAGCGAATTGAGATAGTTCAACTTGTAGGGAAGCTAAATTTTTATCTAAGTCATTAATCATAATGTTAAATAATGTAGGACTAAGTACATTCCCTTGGGGGGTACCATTTTCTAATGTGTATTTTTCAGAATAGGTTGTTCCTATTCTAGTAAGTATTTTACGATCCCTTAAGAAATCTTTTATAAAATTATATATATTACCTGTTATACCGTAGTTATTTAGTTTAGCTAAGAGACCTTTGGTCCAGACCAGATCAAATGCTTTTTCCACATCTAGAAAAACAGCAATAAGGTGTCTATTACTTTTTTGAATGTTATTAAATGCTAGTTTAATTGCTGTTTCTAGTCTGATTAGTTGATCAATAGTAGATCTATTATTTCTAAATCCACATTGATTATTGGATATGAGATTATTAGTTTCAAAATGATATTTGAGCCTATTATTGATAATAATCTCAAATATTTTACATATATTATTAGTAAGTGAGATTGGTCTATATGAGTTAATGTCATTTCTATCTTTATTTGCTTTTAGTATTGGTATAACTACTGCTGTTTTCCATTTATTTGGGAGTTGACCAGTAATCCATATTGAATTATACATATTTAGTATTATATTAATAAAGTTTATAGGTAAATTTTTATAGATTGAATAACCTATAGTGTCTTCTCCAGGTGAGGTATCTTTTTTGGATTTAAGAGCTTGATACCATTCATTAATATTTATTTCATCATTCAAATAAGATTTTTTATTTCCTAAATCTGTAAATATATGTGTTGAATCTTTTTCAAGTTTATTCCTATGTTCCTGAAATTTTTTTGCATGGTTCATATTGCTGCTCATAGCTTGAAAGTGCTTTGCTAATAAGTCAGCTTGTTCCTTATGATTATTTGTATTATTTATTTTTGGTAGGTTGTTTGTATGTTTACCCCTAATTGTTCTAATTTTATCCCATACTTGTTTTGAATTGGTTTTATGATCTAAGTTACTACAGTATTTTTGCCATGAATCAAACTTTGCTTTCTTTATTGCAGATTTTAATTCCGTATCATATTTTTTATATTCTGTAAAATGTATAACATTATTTGTACGTTTAAATTTATTTAAAGCCCTTCTTTTATTTTGTCTAATAATACCAATTTCAGTAGTCCACCAGGGAACTGTAAGTTTATGAGGTTTATAGGTAGTTTTAGGAATAGAGGTATTAGCTGCTTTAACTATTGCATTTACAATATTATCATAGTATGTATCTATATTAATATTATGTAGGTCTTCAAGTTTTTCTTTTCCAATATTTTGTTGAAATTTAACCCAGTCTGCTTTTTTATAATTCCATTTTGGAATGTTATTATTGGTTTCAAATTGAGTTGTAATTTGTAATGTAGTTATAATTACAAAGTGGTCACTTCCTAATGTATCAGTTTGATCTACACTCCATTTTGCTATCTGTGCAAAGTTTGGAGTACATAAAGTGAGATCTATGGCTGACAAAGTGCCATTTAATGGGTTAAGTCTAGTATTGGTGCCATCGTTAAGTATTACTAGCCTATTTTCATTTATCCATTTAGCAAATAATCTGCCCCTATTGTTAGTGTGTTGAGACCCCCATACTTCATTATAAGCATTAAAGTCTCCTAATATAATAGCTTGTTTATTCCCTATGTGCAATTTAAGATCTTGCAATGCAAGTTTATTTGATTCTATATTACCTCCCCCTGGATCATAAAAGTTATAAAGAGTAAATTTAATGGTACCTGTGTTTATTGACATGGCTTGTACTTCAATTAGGGAGTTATTAATTTTTTCAGAATCAATAGGAATTATTGATGCAGATGGCATGTTATTTTTTAAATATATAACAAGTCCCCCTCCTTGCCCTACTTTTCTATTTTGAAAATATCCAGGAGCATACCCCTGTATATTTGGAAGTTTTTTATTGTTATCTTTTATTCTAGTTTCCTGTATACATATTATATGGGGTTGAACAGGGGAGTTAATTAGTTTTAGTTTTAATTCATTAATATTTTTCACTAAACTCCTAGCATTCCACTGCCATATGATAAGATTTTTATTTAACTTATTTGTAATTGTATTATCCTGTATGTTTGTGTAATTCATGTTGGTTTTAGGAATTTGTTAGTTTTTATACCCTCATTTATATGTTGCAATAGAGCGTGGAGCCCATTTGAGAGGGAGATAAGATAATCATTATCTTTGTTTGATGCATTACTAATGTAACGACCTAATTCAATAACTGCATTTCCTATTGTTTGGAGTGACAGATTTTGTACCAAATCAATTGAGTTTGATGATTCGGTTTGAGTTTGTATGTCACACTTAGGTTGGTCTACTTCAGTTTCAACATTAATAGGTACTGTTTGATTAATTTGATTATTTAAGTCCTTATTTGTTTTGCATTTGTTTGAATTGTTTTGATTTTGTATTATGATTTCTTGTTTAGCTTTATAGTATGCCCAGTTGTTTTTATTCATTAAATCAACTATCTGAGTTTCAATCTGGGCCTTGGGACAGAGAGGGGAGTTAGCAGAGTGCTCTCCCTTACAGTAAATACATTTAGGTTTTTCTCTTTTACACTGTCCCCTATGTGGTCCTCCACAGTTAACACAGAGCTGTTTAAAGGTACAGGCGACCTTGTAATGCCCCCAATGTTGGCAATTAATACAGAATCTGGGTTTGTGTACATATGGCTGAGTTTTGACTTTGAGTCCCATTGTACCTAGCTTGATAGTATTTGTAAGGGGCATATGTGTTTCTACAACAGTAACACATTGATGTTTGTTTGGTTTATTTGCCCCTATTTTATAGTTGGTAATAATTTCATTACCTCCTTGTATTAAGTGTTCTTTAATCTCCTGGTTTGTACATTGGGCCATTTTGCCTTTTAGTTTTAGTACTGTTTTATATTTGTTGATCTGTGATTGTTGTTGTTGTTGATTAAGATCCTTTTCCTTTGTATTGTCCTTATCTGGGGTTATACCTTTATTCTTAATATTGTTGTTGTTGTTATTATTGTTGTTCTTTTTTATATCCTTTGTTGAAGTTTGCATTGTTTTGGCTTTTTTATGCAGCTCCATTGTTACCGGCATGCTGCAAATTTTTGTAATCTCAAGATATTTGGCAGCTTGTGCTCGTGTGCTGCAATGAATTATAATATAATTGGCCTTGGGGCGAATTATTTTGCTTTGTCCAGTATGGACTTTCAGTAATGCCTTGGCAATACTGATATTTGTGAGATCAAATAGAGCACTTGTTTTACTTTTCAGATAAAGCGTCATATCGACATTATGATAATGTCGAATGTTTTTAGCGCTAAAAGCGCTCTTTTCAGAGTTTGAATTTGAGGTATTTGGGTTAGTTTGAGAATTTGTTGTTGATTTATTGACCCTATGGAATTTTGGATTCATGGGCTGTTTCCCTTTTCCTTTATAAGAAGTGGGGGGGATGTTTTGCTTAATATAATTTGTTTTGGTATGTGTAGTCGAGTTTATTCCTACATTGTTAATTCTAGATGGGCCAGGTTTCTGGCTGTTGTGAAACACAGCAGCTTTGTTATCTGCGGATTGACCTACTTTCCGCTGTTGCTTAGTTATTTCGGCATAGGTAAATTGTTTCTGCCCTGAATTATGTCCTAGCTGCACGGTTTGTCCCTCTATCACTTGCATAGAGTCTGGCGGTGTCACAGTACTTTTTGAGTTAGTGGTTTTAATCTCTACCTTTTGCATTGTGTTAGTTTGCGCTAGTTTAGCGGGACTAGGGGTGGGTGGTACACACGGCAAAGTGTCGTCCAGTGACAGCATTTTTGTTTTGGCGTCATTTTCATAAATGAAATTGTCTCCTAGATTAAATCGGATGGGGGATAATGAATTAAGGAGGTCAGCCTGATGCTTTCTAAGTTTAATTTCCGGTGATGTGAGAAAGTTAAGCTGTCGAATTGGAATAATTCGTTTACCTTGCTGCATTTTGATTGTGTTTGTTGAATAAGGTACTTGTTTTAATTTAATTTGAATTTGAGCTGATATATGAGTTTACCTTATATTATAAATTAATTGTAATCTATATTAATTTGAGTAAATTATGAGTTAATTAAATTTAAGAAAAAAACTAGCAGAATCGAAGTAAATGGCAATCAGTTGTTTAAGAAAAAAAGACCCGTAGGTTTATAAAATACCTTAATATCTTTGCGTAGAGCTGTTGGTTGTGTTGAATTCCTCAATCCTTGTGAAGAATCTTAATTATGAAGTAGATTGTGGTAATCTTGGCTTGCTGAGTAGACTGGAGTTATACGCTATCAAGGATTCACTGTGAAATCGTGGTTCCCGAAATCTGGTAATAGGTGCTGTTTAAGCGTGGCTTGGTAGCGGAGCTAAGTGTAACACGTCTGATCAGCTCGAAAGCAGAGATGAATGTGAATGTAGGCAGACTGACTGACTGACTTGTGGGTTTTTTTAGTTGCCACCGCCCTCTAGGGGCATTTGGGCAACTTTTATAAGTATCATGTCGATACCCATTTAGTGGGAGGGGTGTTCCCCCTCCCGTTTAAGTGCTTAATTGCACTATAGATTTTAGGCAGACTGACTGACTAATGGGTGTTTTATAGTTGCCACCGCCCTCTAGGGGCATTTGGGCAACTTTTATATCCACCATATAGGTGGACATTTAAGGTCCCTTGGGGGGGGGGGGTCGCTACTCCCCCCCTCAGGATTTACAGTGCATAAATGCACTATATTTTAATTGGGGCTTTCTCCCGAATTACTAAAAAGTAACTATCAGGAGAAATGAAAGCCCCTGGGGTGGGTAGGAATAGTACCTACACACACCCACCCATGTAGGCAGACTGACTGACTTGTTTGTTTTATAGCTGCAACCGTCTACTAGAGACATATGTGCAGCTTTTATAGACACCATATCGGTGTCCATTTGATTCCCTCGAGGAGGGGAAGAAGCACTCCCTCCCCTTAGGATTAAAGTGCTTAATTGCACTATTATTTAGTCAGTGTTAGGCGTTTCGCTGTATTACTAAAAAGTAACTAACAGGGAAAGTGAAAGCCTATAGGGTGGGTAGGAATGGTGCCACACACACCCACCCCTATTCTAGATACCAACCATAGCAGCAATGGTAACGAAGGGAAATTAACACACTTCGTTAGTAATGGCATGTCCGGAAGAGGAAAGAGCGGAAAGGGCCAAGGCCGAAGGGTCCATCCAAGGTACCGCAACCGAAGTCCCGCACGACGAGGAGGAGAACGTACACCGGGCCCATTCACGAAGAAACCACACCCTAAGTATTTTTGCTAGTGTAGGCAGACTGATGATGATGATGAATTATGGTTTTAAGTGAAACCGGCCACAAAGGGTCATTTGTTCACTATTTTACACTACCAATTAATATGGTAGTGATTTAGATTTTCCCGTGAGGAAGGAATGGTGCCACATCCCCACGGGCGTTTATGCATACATAGTATGCTATTTAATTTGGTCGTCATGCCGCACCCCTATAAGGAGCTATCGACATGAATGAAAGACCTAGGTGAGTGGGAATAGAACAGCCACGCACTCAACCCTATCAACTAATCGGAGGATGCAGAGCTAGATGTGCAATGGCACCGAATGATGACTAGTGAAAAATGGTTTCCACTTCTAGTCATTTGTTGGTGTTGGAGTAAGGCAGCGGAGGAGGAGGAAAAGGATCTGTGAACTGGCACTTTGATGTCGTTCGTCTTGCACGCCCTAGCCTTATCAAATCGAGTCCAGTTGTTGCTAGTGGACATCCTATACCGATATTGTGTAAGCCACCTGTGCAATTGAGTCAATCTTTCAAGTTATATTTTTTCCTAACATCCTAACATTCCAATTTTTGTCTAGTACAGAGTGTACATTTTGTGTTTTCCCTATCAATTTTGTAAACTAGGTATGTCAAGTGACATGTGTAGGTTGGTCAATGTTGGGTTAAATGGGTTGTTAATTTTGATGGTGGACAGCCAAAATTGATCAAGTCTGATTTTTGAAGAAAGAGATTGTCGAATAGAGTTTCTGAGCCAAAAGGAAACTCTCTAAGTATAAATAGCCCTTAAAAGGGCTTTTTGATGGAGTGTTACAGGGTGTAACCGAAGTTCCCTCATTCCGTCCGGCGAGTCCCGTGTCCTTCTTGGGTGCCTTGGTTTTGTTGTTCCTCCATCTTGAAGTTGCCTCCTTCCGTCCTATATATTCCGTGCTCTCCCTTAACAATTTGGAATACTTTGTGCTGTTATTAAAGTAGAGTATACAACCTCATATGACAGCCTATTCTCGCGTTGGTAGTTATCCAACGTAGAAATTTTAAAGTAATTAAGGTTATTGTGTAAAAATTTATTGCAGCGTGTGCTGTCTTGCTAGATGGTCAGGTATTGACCACCTAAATCATGTTATAGGCCTTAGTTCTTATAGCTTAGTTTATAGTGCAGCTTTGTGCCGCGGGGCCTGATAGTCTGGGCATTGACTACCTTATATGGTAATAATTTAGTGATCTTACTTAGAGTAAATATTTTTATGTTGCGACATTGTGTCGCTGGGCCTGATAGTCTCTGGACTTTGAGACTACCTCATAAAATCTATTTGAGGCCATAAAGCAGGAGACGTTTTAGATGGTCCCGTTTAGACCATGTGGATATCCCGGTTTGTTGGGGTTTTTAACTGTAAATACATTCCTAGTTTAGTTGTATAATGCTGTCTATGAGGCTGTATATAGGAAGAGTTGTAAGAATAGACAGAAGAGGGGTGGTTTCCTAGACACTTGTTTATTGTTTCTGTTTTGTTCTTTACTTTGTTATAATGCAAATTTCAATGTTTATCTGTATAGTCTATAAATTTTTTGTTATTGTACAACTTGCAGGTCCTGTCCCCTGATTGGCCAATGAACCCATGTGACCAACAGGGGGCATTCCTTACGGGTGTTATTTATTATATAGTATTATTTGCATTATATTTTTTCAAGGAGCCCTGATGTTCTTAGTAATTGTTTTTAACTGTAAATACATTCCTAGTTTAGTTGTATAATGCTGTCTATGAGGCTGTATATAGGAAGTGTTGTAAGAATAGACAGAAGAGAGGTGGTTTCCTAGACACTTGTTTATTGTTTCTGTTTTGTTCTTTACTTTGTTATAATGCAAATTTCAATGTTTATCTGTATAGTCTATAAATTTTTTGTTATTATACAACTTGCAGGTCCTGTCCCCTGATTGGCCAATGAACCCATGTGACCAACAGGGGGCATTCCTTACGGGTGTTATTTATTATATAGTATTATTTGCATTATATTTTTTCAAGGAGCCCTGATGTTCTTAGTAATTCTATTATGTGTTGAATTGATTTTTGGGGGTTGGTGTTATTTAATTGAATTACTTCCGGGTATGTACTTGGTGCAGAGATGTTTAGTTGTTTAGATCTAAATATGTTCCTTTCCTTCTGGTTGTTTTTACAGTTATTAAATATGTGATGTAAGTCTTCAGGTATGTTACAACTGAAGCAATTAATGCTGTGTGGAAAAGGTCCTATATATTTACCAAAGCTGTTAGCCAGTTTTGTTTTCCCCAAGATTATTCTATTTATTTTAGACTGTTCATAACTATTGCACCTAGGTGGTATGATTTTTCTATTGACTTCCTTAATGATGTTATGTAAAATTCTCCCTTGTTTGCTTTTGTCCCAATCAGTCTGCCACTTTTGATTAATCATTGAGTAGATTAAATGATATATTTCAGTTTGACTATATTTGAGTGGCATATAGTTTGTTTCGGTGAGTTTGTTTTTAGCCAGTTGATCTGCTAAGTCATTTCCTTTTATGTCTATGTGGGATGGAATCCACATAAACTCAACTACAAGATTTTGAGAATTTAGTATTTTTAATATCTGATTAATTTGTTTTAGGAAATTTTCTCTAGATTTGGTGTTGTTGTTTTGGATAGAAGTAAGGACGCTGAGCGAGTCACTAATAATCAGTGTCTTATTGGGTTTGTTTTCTTCTATCCATTTTAATGATTCAAGGATGGCCCAAAATTCCGCTGTATAAATGGAACAGTGGTCAGGAAGACGCCTGCCCATTTGTATGTTATATTCTGATATGACCCAGGCTGCAGCTGTTTTAAAAGGATTTGTAATTTTTGAGCCATCCGTGTAAATTTTTGTGTAGTTTTGATATTGATTATTTATGATTTCCAATGCCAATATTTTTAAATGTTGTTGTTGATTTTCTTTGTTTCCGTTATCTGTAAGGGAGATATTTAATTTCGTTGGTACATTACTCCAAGGTTCTTTATCATATATTATGTTAGCTTCTACTTGGAATATATCTACTGGAAGTTTTTTGTTTAACTCGTGTACTATTTTTCCCATTGATGTATTATTTTTCAAGGTTTTCCTAAAGGGAATGTTACATTTATTGATGGCCAATAGAGTGGGGTGCATTTTGTCATGGGTCGACAGTCGGGTTGCATATCTTAGAATGAGTTCCTGCCTTCTGAGATGTAATGGCGGTTCCCCAGTTAAGACCTGCAACTCGGCTGTAGAGGTCGATGGCAGTGCGCCAGTACCAATAAGTAGGGCTTTTCTCTGAATTTTAATTAATTTGTTTAAATGACGTGTGGATGCCGTGGTATATACTTGGCAGCCATAGTCTAGTTTGGATCTTATTAGTGCCCTATATAATATTAGAATAGTTTCTTGATTAGCACCCCACTGAGTGCCTTTGAGGCTTCTTAATAGATTTAGGTCCTGATTGCATCTTTTAACTAGGTCATCTATATGATAAGCCCATGTTAAGTGTTCATCAAAGTACATACCCAGAAATTTGGCTACTTTTACAAATGTTATAACTTTATTTTGAATGGTAAGTTTGGGGTAGGTTTTGATATTTTTGCAAGGGGTAAACAGAACAGCTACCGTTTTTGGGTGCGATAGCTTAAATCCCCATTTATCAGCCCATTTTCCTATGTTGTTTAAGCTGGTTTGTATTTCAGCCATGTGTTGGTGGTTGGAGGGGTTGCCTGCTCTCCAAAGTCCACTATCATCAGCAAATTGTGATAATTCAATTTTAGGTGTTGCCAGATTGGAGTCAAGGTCATTTATCATAAGGTTAAAGAGGGTGGGGCTGAGAACACTCCCTTGTGGAGTTCCATTTTCAAGAGAGTATTCTTCAGAGTAAGTGGCCCTTACCCTAGTTATAATTTTGCGGTTGGTCAGGAAATTTTCTATGAAGTTGAACATTCGACCTGTAATGCCATAATGATTTAATTTGGCTATGGCCTTTGGTCCATACAAGATCGAATGCTTTTTCCAGATCAATAAATACCGCAATTAAGTTTCTATCCGCTTTTCTTTTGTTGTTAAATGCAAGTTTTATGGCGGATTCTAATCTTATTAATTGGTCCGTAGTGGATCTTTTATTTCTAAACCCACATTGATTTGGAGATATCAGATTGTTGCTTTCAAGGTGGTGTTTAAGTCTGTTAGTAACAATTGTTTCCATAATTTTACAGATGTTATTGGTAAGTGAGATGGGTCTGTACGAACTGATATCATTCCGATCCTTATTTGGTTTAAGTATGGGTATTACTATCGCTGTTTTCCATTTTTTAGGTAGCTTTCCTGTGTCATATATTATATTTAGCATTTTGATGATTGATTTAACTATAGTTTTAGGTAAGTTTTTATATATAATATAACCTATTTGATCTTGCCCAGGTGAAGTTTCATGTTTAGTTTTTAGTGCCTGGTCCCATTCATATAATGTTATTTCTTTATTTAGTGATGAGGATTTGGGTCCAAGGTCTTGGAATAAATTGTGGAATTTAATTTCAGTTTCAGCCCTATGGTTTTGAAATTCAGTAGTATAATTACTGTTGCTGCTCATGTTTTTAAAGTGTATTGCTAGTGAGTCAGCTTGTTCTTTATGATTGCTGGTATTATTTATTTTTGGGGTGCTATTGGTGTGCTTCCCCCTGATAGTTCTGATTTTATCCCACACTTGTTTTGAGTTTGTTCAAAAATTAATACTGCTGCAGTATTTTTGCCAAGTTTTTTCTTTCGACTCCTTGATTAAGTATTTGAGCTTATTGTCATGATTTTTGTACTCTAAGAAGTGAGAAGTAATATTAGTTCTTTTAAATTTATTTAAAGCTCTAAATTTGGCCTGTCTAGTTTGTTTAATTTCATCGTTCCACCATGGCACACTAAGTTTTCTTGATTGACAGCTAGTTTTAGGTATAGTGTTGGTGGCTGCCTGAGTGATGATCTTAATTAAGTTGTCATAGTAAAGGTCAACGTCATCTGATTCTATATCTGATAGATTGGCATTATTTATTATTTCTCGAAAAGTATTCCAATCGGCTTTTGAATAATTCCATCTGGGTATTTTATTATTTAATTCGTACTGTACGGCCATTTGCAGGGTGGTAATTATTGGGAAGTGGTCACTCCCCATGGGGTCAGATTGGTCCACCTCCCATTTTGCCACCTGAGCCAGTCTGGGTGTGCATAGGGTGAGGTCAATGGCGGACAGGGTGCCGTCAACCGGATTAAGTCTGGTTTTAGCACCATCATTGAGGACAGTAAGGGTGGATTCTGTAAACCATTTCTCCACCCACTTACCCCTTCCGTCCGTCACTTCCCCACCCCAAAGCTTATTATGGGCATTGAAATCTCCGCAAATGATCGCAAGTTCAGATTTAATATATTTAGCTAATTCCTTAAATGCTAATTGATGTTTAAGTTTATTATTCTCTCCTGGGTCATAAACATTGAAGATTTGTAACTTACATTTTCCCGTATTGACTAATAGAGATTGAATTTCTATTAGTGAATTGCTAATTCCCTTTGATATTATTGGTATTATGGTAGCAGATGGTAAGGTGTTATTTATAAATATGGCTAATCCACCCCCCTGGCCTTCCTTTCGATGTTGGAAATAGCCCGGGGAGTAGCCTTGTATTGATGGCAATGTTTTCGAGTTATCAGAAAGTTTAGTTTCTTGAATGCATAGGATGTCAGGTTTATTAACAGTATTTATTAGTTTAAGTTTAAGTTCATTGATATTTCCTGACAATCCTCGTGCATTCCACTGCCATATAGAAACGTTCCCTTGTGGTGTATTAGCCATTTTGATTAGGGTCGTTTACTGTAATTTGGTTTTCAAGTTGGGTTTTGACATTCTTGATAGACAGTTGTATATTATTTTGTGCATTTTGATCTATTAGATTTAATTTACCAATCAATGTGTCCAGTCGAGTAATGACTTCACCCAGTTCTTTAATTATTTCAGCCTGTTGTGGTAGATTATTATTGTTGTTGCTATTCTTGTTATTGAGCTTATCCGTTTTTTGTTTTAATTTGGAGTCCTGCATTTTCATTACTTGAGTTGTTTCAATCAAAATGGAATTTTTTAAGTTATAACCGTCCCGAGGGACATTTGTACAACTTTTATAGGTACCATGTCGGTACCCATTTAGCAGGGTTGGAGTGCCTACTGCCACACTATAAATTAATTAAATCATGGCGTTCCCCTGTATTACTAAAAAGTAACTAACTGGGGAAATGTAAGCCAACGGGGTGGGTAGGAATAGTACCTACACACACCCACCCCTATCGAATCAAACCAATCAAACAAAGTAATGATAGCGAGGGAAAACGTTTTCTCATTTCGCTATAAATTAATGAAGTTGGAAGCGGCAAAGGCGGCAAGGGGCCCGGTCCAGGGGTCCGCGACACAGCAACACACACAAGAGCACACCAAGCGAGAGACAGCAAGGCCACGAACGAAGTCCACACCTGAAACGAAAAGGGTCGCACGTATTTCAAATTCAGTCCAGTTAAACTAATGGACAGCTAACATTCCAATAATGTGTAAGCCACCTGTGTAATTTATCAAATATCTAAGTCGAAGAATTTTAATTTATCACCTATCGGTCTAAAAATCTAGTACATAAGCGTACGTGATATAGTCCCTAACAAATTTGAAATTTAAATAGTCTAAGCGACATAAATAGTGTAGTCAATGGTAGTTTGTTTTTAGTTATGAATTTTGCTGGAGGTACCAATAAATAGTCATATTAGCTTTTTAGGGCCACGGAATAGTTATTCAAAGAGGGGTACTCGTAACCAAATGAGTCCCCTATTATTCAGGCGAATGAAAAGATAAATGGCAAATATCTTTTCGTTGTACTGCTTTATCCGAGTAGTCCGATGCTGGCGACACATCAGAAAACCGCTGTAATGGCATCAAAGTGCTGGCTATCTAAGGTGGTATTTCGCTGACTTGATGATATCATCCTACGGCAGCCTGCGGGTTACTCAATACTTTGATATCACCAGTCAGCGCGCCTCAGGTCCGCCACATTGCTTAGTTTTCCATGGCTGGTTGCAATGTGGTTCCAATACTTCGATGTAGGAGCAAGTCCACTTTCAGTGTCCGCCATTTTTCTTCACCACGTGGGTATGGTGGGCTGCCCAGTTTCCATAAGTTGTCGTCGTCTGCCACTTGTTAAAGGGACTTATAACTTCTTCAAAATATTTCCGCTGTGTAGTCCACTGCCCCACATCATGATGTTTCTCTTCATAGTGAAGTGAGTTGATGCCGTGTTGAACCGTCCTTAGCTGTAAAGCCCGGGAAAATGTGCTTTCGCACCCGTCGTGACGTCATCAGGTCGCCAGCTCCAGAAAAGCCGTCCTACTCGGTCTGCAGTCTTCGCCTGAATGGAATGGAATGAAATGAATGACTTGAGTTGTTTGACTGACTGACTTGATTTGCTTAAAGTGACTCGTCCCGAGGGCTCTTGTCACTGTTTTATCCGTCAATGGACGGTTATTTACTTTATCCTGAGGGTGGGAATGGAGCCGCCACCCTGCAGGCGTTTATGTGTTCATAGAACACTATTTACTTGGGCCGTCACATCGGAGTAGCTATTGAGCTACTACTGTGTGATTGTAGGGCCACATGCCATATGAGTGGGAATAGTTCCAGCACACACTCATATTAATTCATTCTGTTTATGTTTGGTCGTTCAGGACGTGTTAAGCACGTGTAGTTGCTGCGGCTGTTTGGTGGGCGAGGCGAAGTGCCTGGCAGGGACTGCTTCTATGGACGTATCCTATCCCTATTTATATACTCTGTGCTGTTTTTTGAGTGTACAACGTTTATGTAACAGTGTTTTATAATGTTATGTGCTCGGTGTGTATTTATGTGTAGTTGTTTTCCTATTATTTTCTTATGTGCAACCTTGTGTTGCTGTGTCTGATGATCTTGGTTTTGATCACCTTATATACACTATTTGGGGTTCTAATTAAGCCATATTTCTTGAGTTATTTGGTTAGCTTTGCAGCTTTGTGCTGCTGGCCCTGATAGTCTTGGATTTTTGACTACCTTATATGTTTTAATTTTTGCTGGGCCTAATTAATTGCTTCCTTATTCTATTTGTTGTGCGGCCTTGTGTCGCTGGGCCTGATAGTCTTTGGACTTTTAGACTACCTTATATGTTTATAATTTGGGGTCTCTATCGTATTTCTCTACCTAGTTATAGTGCTCCGGTCTCAGTGCACCTGTTGGTTCTTATTTAAGCTTTTGAGTTATTGATACGTATGTTTTTTAAACACTGTACATTTGGTTGTACTCCTATAGAGAAAGTGTCTAGAGAAAGAAGGAGTGAGAGTAGAGTGTTGTCCTACGTCCTTACTGCCTATGATGTTTTTTTATTTTGCGTCATCTTGTTTTTCCTTGAGATGTTATTTATTGGGGATTTTAAGCCTGTTTTTTATGACCTGTTAGTAATTTGACTTTTGTTTTCCTTTTTGTTTTGTTGTGACCCTATTTCCATATTTGTTTTTGGCCCCTTGATTTAGTTTAGGTGTGTGGTTCGGTTACCGAGTGGTGGCAATGGGTCCCTGCCGAAAGTATTCGGGGCCGTTAAGCGACACGTCAAGGATTATCCACTTCCACACCCAATTACCTCCCCATGTCCGGTCCGTGAGATGCGGCGGCCAGACAATAACAAGGGACCTCTGCCGAAAGTATTCGGGGCCGTTAAGCGACACGTCAAAGGTATCCCTTGATACACCCGGCTTCCACACCCCGGTCCTGAACGTTTCTTGTTTCCTGTCCTAAAGGGGCTTGTTTAATTTATTATGGGTAAGTGTTATGGTCCTTTATATGGTGTATGTAGGGGTTAATATTTGTTGATTTAGATATTCCCTATTTTTCCTATGTTTTGTAGATATTCCAACATATTCCTATGGGTCAGTATCATATTAGGATTTGTATTTTGTATAATTTCTGGGTATGTATATGGGGCTTTGTTATTCTGTTGTTTTGATCTGAATTTGTCCCTTTCTTTTTTGGTTATACTACAATTGTTGAAGATATGATGTAGATCTTCCGGGGTTTTACAATTGTAGCAGTTTATATTATGAGGAAAGGGTCCTATATATTTTCCCATGCTGTTGGCCAGCTTGGTTTTTCCTAATGTTATCCTATTGATGATTGTCTGTTCTTTAGGTGAGCCCTTGGGCGGTTTTCTGTTTCTACTTACTTCCCTAATCGTAGTGTACAACACTCTCCCTTTTGTACTGGTATCCCAATCATTTTGCCATTTTTTTTCTATTTGCTTATTTATTATACTGTAAAGTTCTGATGTACTATATTGCAATGGCTCGTAATTAGGTTCACTTAGTTTTTCTTTGGCTAGTTTGTCGGCCATTTCGTTACCTTTAATTTCGATGTGGGATGGTATCCACATGAATTCTACAGTAATATTTTTGTTGTTTAGTATTTTGAGTTTGACATTGATTTGATTGAGAAACTCTTCCCTACATTTAGTGGTATTTGTTTGGATTGAAGATAGGACACTTAGCGAGTCGCTTATAATTACTGCCTTATTGGGTTTGAATTCTTCAATCCATTGTAATGATTTTAGGATGGACCAGAATTCAGCTGTGTAAATAGAGCAGTGATCTGGTAGACGTCTGCCTATTTGGATTTTAAGCTCTGGTATGACCATTGCTGCAGCTGTTTTGTATGGATTTGTGGTTTTTGATCCATCCGTATATATTTTGGTATATTGTTGGTATTGGGAATTTATTATGTTTAAGGCTTCTATTTTGAGTGTTATTTCTTGGTTTTGTTTATTGCCTTTTTCAGTTAGGGAGGTGTTGACTTTAGGTTGTACGTTGTTCCAAGTTTCGTGTTCGTACACTACGCTATGTTCTAATGTAAACAGTTCCACTGGTAATATTGTTTTTAATAGATGGACTTGCTTTCCCATGGGTAGTTTTTGTTTTAAGCTTTTCCTGAATGGGATGTTGGTTTTATTTATGGCCAGGAGAGTGGGGTGTGTTTTGGGGTGGGTGGACAGCCGTGCTGCATATTTTAAAAGGAGTTCTTGCCGTCGTAAGTGTAGGGGCAATTCTCCCGTTATTACATGCAGCTCGGCTGTCGAGGTATTGTTTAGAGCTCCTGTGCTCTTTACTAGAGCCTTTCGTTGTATTTGATCTAATTTAGTGAGATGAGTTTTGGAGGCCGATGAGTATACTTGGCATCCATAATCTATTTTAGATCGTACTAGGGCTCTATATAGTTTTATTGATGTTTCCTGGTCAGCACCCCACTGTGTGCCTTTAAGGCTGTTTATTAAGTTTAAGTCCCGTTGGCATCTGTTTACTAAGTCATCAATGTGGTATGCCCATGTTAGATGTTGGTCATAGTACATACCCAGAAATTTGGCTACTTTTACGAATTTTATTTCTTTATCCTGTATGGTTAATTTAGGATATTTTATGTATCGTCTATGTGGGGTGAACAGTACGGCTACCGTTTTTTGATGCGATAGTTTGAATCCCCATTGATTAGCCCAGTTTCCAATATTGTCAAGGCTGGTTTGAATTTCAGAGATGATTTTGCGGCTGGAGGGGTTGCCTTGTCTCCATAGGCCACCGTCATCAGCAAATTGTGATAGTTCTACTTTGGTGGTTGCCATATTTTTATCTAGGTCATTTATCATGATGTTAAACAGGGTGGGGCTGAGTACACTCCCTTGTGGAGTTCCGTTTTCAAGGGTGTGTTTCTCAGAGTAAGTTGCCCCTACCCTAGTTGTTATTGTGCGGTTTGTTAAGAAATCTTGGATAAAGTTAAACATTCGTCCAGTAATGCCGTAATCATTTAATTTGGCTATAAGGCATTTGGTCCATACTAGATCGAATGCTTTCTCGAGATCGAGAAAAACCGCAATGAGGTTTCTGCTCTGTTTTTGTTGTGAGTTAAACGCTAGTTTGATAGCAGTTTCAAGTCTTACTAGTTGGTCTGTGGTGGAGCGCTTGTTTCTGAATCCACACTGATTTTCTGATAGGAGGTTATTTTTAGTAAGGTGTGACTTGATTCTGTTGTTGATGATCGTTTCCATAATTTTACAGATGTTATTTGTTAACGATATTGGCCTATAAGAATTGATATCGTGGCTGTCTTTATTAGGTTTTAAGATGGGTATTACTATCGCATGTTTCCATTTAATTGGTAGCCTTCCTGTGTCCCATATTTTATTTAGGAATTTTAGTATTATATGAACTATATTTGGTGGTAATTGTTTATATATTATATATCCTATTTTATCTTCCCCAGGTGAGGTTTCTTTCTTTGTTTTAAGTGCTTGGTCCCATTCATATTTAGTTATTTTGCTGTTTAGCGGTGATTCCTTGGGTCCCAAGTCTTGGAATATGTTAGGATTTGCTCTTTCCTCAATGGCTCGATGTAATTGAAATTCTTTGGTATGGTTGCTGTTTTTGCTCATGTTAGCAAAGTGTTGAGCTAATAAGTCAGCTTGTTCTTTATCGCTGTTTGTATTGCTTATTTTAGGGGTGTTATTAGTGTTTTTACCTCTGATCTTTCTTATCTTATCCCATACTTGTTTAGAATTTGTTTTGTGATTGAGGGTACCACAATATGCTTGCCAAGATTCCATTTTGGCTTGTTTAATTAGTTGTTTTAGTTTTTGAGCAAGGTTTTTATATTCCAGAAAGTGCTTGGTTACTTTGGTTCGTTTTAATTTAGTTAGTGCTTTGTTTTTAGCTTGTTTAGTTGTTTTAATTTCGTCATTCCACCATGGCACACTGAGTTTGGGTGCTGTGTAGTTAGTGGTTGGAATGCTGTTGGTTGCTGCTTTACAAAGAACATCGGTTATGTTATCATAGTATTGATCTATGTTATTTGTTTCTAACTGGGTAGTGTCTTCGTTAGTTAATATTTGTTTGAATAAATCCCAGTCTGCTTTTTTATAATTCCACCTGGGGTTGCTTTTTTGCACCCGTGGTCGCACCGTCATCTGCAGAGTGGTGATAATTAGGAAGTGGTCACTGCCCATGGGGTCAGATTGATCCACCTCCCACTCCGCCACCTGTGCTAGTGTTTTTGTGCATAGGGTGAGGTCAATGGCGGACAAGGCACCGTTTACCGGATTTAGCCGTGTTCCGGTGCCGTCATTTAGTATGGTTAAGGTTGATATATTGGCCCAGGCCTCAATCAACCTGCCCCTTGTGTCCGTCACCTTCCCCCCCCACAGCTTGTTGTGTGCATTGAAATCTCCGCATATGACAGTGCGCTCACTGGTGATTATGCTTGTTAAGGTTAATAATATTTGTTCATTTCTTAGGGCGTTGGAGGTGCCTGGGTCATAAAAGTTGATTACTTGGATTTCACAGTTTCCTATTTTAATCTTTATTGATTGTACCTCTATGTGTGACTTAATTATTACTTCTGCTGTTATAGGTACTATTTCTATAGTTGTTATGTTGCTTTTTATATAAATGGCTAATCCTCCCCCTGATCCTTCCTTACGTTGTTGTAGGTATCCTGGGGCGTATCCCATTATATTTGGCAATGTTTTTTTTTTATTGGTTAACCTTGTTTCCTGAATGCAGAGGATATCGGGTTTATTTTTGAGTTGTTTGTCGAGTGATTCTTGATATATAGTTCAAGCGCGGACGTGATGGAAAACACCCCCTAGATCCAAAAAACTTACATTATCCCTATCATTTACCAAAACACTTAGACTTAAAAGAAAACACTCACTCACTTATTTATTTGACTCATTTTAATTATAAATTGAACAAGTTATTTTTTTAAAAAATACGTTGTGCTTATAGACACACTTTAGACAAAAAGTAAAAAGAGATAGTGATTATAGACTCACTTCTATTTTGTTTCTAACTTCCTCTCATACCATGAGCAAATTGAATGATTAATTCTTTTCAAGAATATTGGGTAGCCCTGAAAAGGGCTGTTTTTTGTGTACGAGGAAGGATGACAATCTTTTATCGTCTAAGATTGCGTCCTCGTTTGGCAACATGATAGGGCCTGTTTCTTCGGAAAGAGAAAGAGAACTCTTTCGTGTCCACACGGCAGTCGACAAAACTTCTGTCTTGTTCCTGCTGCTGTTGTTGCTGTTGCTGCTGCTGTTCTCTCTGTTGCTTTTGAAGTCGATACTTCTCAGTCCATTCTTCTTTATCTTTTTGAATTTCCTCTCTGAAGAGTTCTTCTATGAGGTCTTCCGTTTTTTGTAGCATCCTCACATTCTCTATCTCTTCAGGCTTTGGCATCAGATTGTGTCTGATACGATGTAGAGTGACGTATGCTTCGTTCAGCTTAGCTAGTCTTGAGCACATCTTCGTAGTAGGATGAGTCAAACAATGGATGGTCAGACTGCTTGCTTGCTTAATGGTTTTTTTATAGTTATAGCCGTCCACTAGGGACATATGTATAACTTTTATAGCCACCATATCGGTGGCCATTTAAGGTCCCTTGGAGGGGTCGCTACTCCCCCCCTCAGGATTTACAGTGCTTAAATGCACTATATTTTAAATAGGGCGTTCTCCCGAATTACTAAAAAGTAACTATCGGGAGAAATGAAAGCCCATGGGGTGGGTAGGAATAGTACCTACACACACCCACCCCTATCGATATCAACCAATCAGAGCAAAAATCTTGGTAGCGAGGGAAAATGCTTTCTCATTTCGCTAGTAATTAATGAGTCGGACGCAGAAAAGGCGGCAAGGGCCCAGGTCCAGGAGGGCGACGACACAGCAACACACACCAGAGCACGCAAACAGCAAGACAGCACAGCAAAGGACGCAGTCCACATCTGAAACGACAAGGTCATACCAAAGGTCAAATTCAGTCCAGTTGTACTAATGGACAGCTTAACATCCAATAATGTGTTAGCCACCTGTGCAATTACTCAAATATGTGAGTTGAAGATTTGTTATTTAAAGTCCTATCATTCAAATAAAACTAGTACATAAGTGTACATATAATAAGTCCCTAACAAATTTTGAAATTAAAATGTCAAAGTGACATATATTAGTGTAGTCAATGGTAGGTAATTTTTGGTCTTAAATTTGATGGAGGCGGCACCAATAAGGTCAAATTAGCTTTTTAGGGCCACGGAAAGTTGTTCAAGGAGGGGTACTCGTAACCAAATAAGTCCCCTATTATTCAGGCAAAGGTAATGGCAATGAAAAATCTTTTCATTGAACAGCGTTCGTTGTAGGCCGATGGTGACGTCTATATCCGTATAACATCTATAGCAGCCATTTCTCTTCATCTCGTATTTAGGTAGAAGTAGAGGCCCTTTTCTTCTTCTGTTTTAACCACCGCCACAAATCGAGTTCGGGAGTTACGTGGTCTCTACTTCAGAAGGTCAAGGTCGCTGCCGCCATGCATACTTCCCTCCATTTCTATTTCTGCCACGATGCCAGGTCGGGAGTTACTAAATATCCATTTCGAGTTTCTGCATAGTCCACCGCTGTACAATTTGATGTTTCAGTCTGTAACAGTGACGGGATGATATCACAATCACGTCCTTAACTGTAAAAGCCCGGGACTCATGCTCTCGCCGTCCTACTCAGTCCGCTGCCTCAGACTGGCATCATCATCATCATGATTGTTTTAGAGTTGTCACCGCCCACTAGGGGCATATGGACAACTTTTATAGCCACCATATCGGTGGCCATTTAAGGTCCCTTGGGGAGGGTCGCTACTCCCCCCCTCAGGATTTACAGTGCTTAAATGCACTATATTTTAAATAGGGCGTTCTCCCGAATTACTAAAAAGTAACTATCGGGAGAAATGAAAGCCCATGGGGTGGGTAGGAATAGTACCTACACACACCCACCCCTAACAACCAATCAGAAGTAAACGTTGGTAGCGAGGGAAAATGCTTTCTCATTTCGCTAGTAATTTGGTGAGTCGGAAATGGCAAAGGCGGAAAGGGCCCAGGTCCAGGAGGGCGTCGACACAGCAGCACACACCAGAGCACGCAAGAGCAAGACAGCACAGCAAAGGACGCAGTCCACACCTGAAACGACAAGGTCATACTAAAGGTCAAATTCAGTCCAGTTGTACTAATGGACAAATTAACATCCAATAATGTGTAAGCCACCTGTGCAATTATTCAAATATATAAGTTGAAGAATTATTATTTAGAGTCCTATCATTCAAATAAAACTAGTACATAAGCGTACATATAATAAGTCCCTAACAAATTTAGAAAATTAAAAATGTCTAAGCGACATATAATAGTGTAGTCAATGGTAGGTAATTTTTGGTCTTAAATTTGATGGAGGCGGTACCAATAAGGTCTAATTAGCTTTTTAGGGCCACGGAAAGTTGTTCAAAGAGGGGTACTCGTAACCAAATGAGTCCCCTATTATTCAGGCAAAGGTAATGGCAATGAAAATCTTTTCATTGTACAGCGTTCTTCGTAGGCCAGTGGTGACGTCTATATCTGTATGATAGCTGAAATTCTATCACACTTCTGGATATCTGGGGTAGTGTTTCACTGTCTTGGCAATAGCATCTTATGTCCTCGTGCAGTCCTGTGGGACAATCTCACTCCTATTCTGCCATCACCAGACAGCGCGCCCCAGGTCCGCCATGTTGTTTAGATCTCCAAGGCATGTTACAACATGGTTCCAGTAGTGCGATACAGCAGCACACCAACATCTACAGCAGCCATTTTTCTTCAATCCGTAGTTAAGTAGAAGTAGGCCTCAATCTTCTTTCCGTTTCGACCCCTGCCGCAAAAATGAATTCGGGAGTTACGTGGTCTCTGCTTCTAGAAGTCAAGGTCGCTGCCGCTATACATACTTCTCTCCATTTCTATTTCAGCCACGAAGCCAGGTCGGGAGTTACGAAATATCCATTTCGAGTTTCTGTATAGTCCACCGCTGTACAAATTGATGTTTCTGTCTGTATCAGTGACGGGATAATATCACAGTAACATCCTTTGACTGTGAAAGCCCGGGATTCATGCTTTCGCACTACAACTGTGACGTCACCAGGTCGCCTGCTCCAGATAAGCCGTCCTACTCAGTCCGCTGCCTCTGCCTGAATGATGATCATGATTGCCTCAGACTGGTCTGGTCTGGTCTGAGTTTTTTAAAGATATAACCGCCCACTAGGGGCATATGTACATCTTTTATAGCCACCATGTTGGTGGCCATTTTAGTTCCTTTGGGGGGGGGGGTCGCTACTCCCCCCCTCAGGAGTTATAGTGCTTAGCTGCACTATATTTTAAATAGGGCGTTCTCCCGAATTACTAAAAAGTAACTATCGGGAGAAATGAAGGCCCTTTTGGGGTGGGTAGGAATAGTACCTACACACACCCACCCCTATCATCCTATCATCCAATCGAGTTGTAAGGTAGCGAGGGGAAATGTTTCCTCATTTCGCTAGTAATTTTGTGAGCGGAGACGGCAAAGGCGGAAAGGGTCCAGGTCCAGGAGGCGCGGGCGACACAGCAGCACACACCAGGGCACGCAAAGAGACAGACAGCAAGGCCACGGACGCAGCATACACCTGAAACAAAAGAGCCCTACCCAAGTCAAATTCAGTCCAGTTTTACTAATGGACAGCTTAACATCCAATAATGTGTTAGCCACCTATGCAATTAACCAAATAACAGAGTTGAAGATTTATTTATTTATCATCCTACCGTTCAAAAATTTCTAGTACATAGTGTACATAAATTAAGTCCCTAACAAATTTGAAATTAATATGCCTGTGCGGCATTTAAAAGTGTAGTCAATGGTAGTTTGTTTTGGTTATAAGTTTGTATGGAGGCGGTACCAATGTAAAATCAAATTTCTCCTTTAGGGCCACGGAAAGTTAGTCAAAGAGGGGTACTCGTAACCAAATGAGTCCCCTATTATTCAGGCAAATGAAAACACCATTGTAAACGCAGGCTTCGTCGTCGGGGTGCAGTAGGTGGAAGCCACAGAATTGTCTCATGTGGCCTCCTGTATCCCTGCTGGCTGATTAACTTCTATCCTCTACTTCGCTGTACACTTGGTTGTCGAAATGCAATCCATGTGAGTACTCTTCAGTGGTGGTACTGGTTCCCTCCAATGATGATGGCTCTACGATAGCCTTATAGTCCGGCGGCCATCTTGTTTCCCCACGTGGCCATTTCTTGCACAGCTTGGTATGGATTTTACGGTCGTCTGTCTTCTTGTGGCTGGAATTTGAAGACTTATTTGTAGTGGAGTTTACTCAACACTACTGCTTCTTACATCTACTCCTATGGGTGCGTTTTCTTTATTTCTTTAGCACTCCTAAATGGTAGCTTAATTCCTCACTCACTGGACAGCTCGCCGTCCCGGTCCTGCCTGCTCCGTGTTCACCGCCTGAATGATTTCGATGATCTGATGATGGCCTCAGACTGGAGACTACCCCTGCTTTATATGGTTCAAGCGCGGACGTGATGGAAAACACCCCCTGGATCCAAAAAACTTACATTATCCCTATCATTCCTGCTCCGTGTTCACCGCCTGAATGATTTCGATGATCTGATGATGGCCTCAGACTGGCTGACTGACTTGTGGGTTTTTTAGTTGCCACCGCCCTCTAGGGGCATTTGGGCAACTTTTATAGGTATCATATCGATACCCATTTAGTGGGAGGGGTGTTCCCCCTCCCGTTTAAGTGCTTAATTGCACTATAGATTTAGGCGTTCCCCTGAATTACTAAAAAGTAACTATCAGGTGAAATGGAAGCCTATATTGGGGGTGGGTAGGAATAGCACCTACACACACCCACCCCTATCATCCAATCGAGCAAAAGGTCCAGGTCCAGGAGGGCGTTGACACAGCAGCACACACCAGAGCACGCCAACAGCAAGACAGCACAGCAAAGGACGCAGCCCACACCTGAAACAACAAGGTCATACTAAGGTCAAATTCAGTCCAGTTATACTAATGGACAAATTAACAGCCAATAATGTGTTAGCCACCTGTGCAATTATTCAAATATATAAGTTGAAGAATTATTATTTACAATCCTATCGTTCGAATAAAACTAGTACTTAAGCGTACATATAATAAGTCCCTAACAAATTTAGAAAATTAAAAATGTCTGAGCGACATATAATAGTGTAGTCAATGTTAGGTATTTTTGGTCTTAAATTTGCTGGAGGCAATACCAATAAAGTCAAATTAGCTTTTAGGGCCACGGAAAGTTATTCAAAGAGGGGTACTCGTAACCAAATGAGTCCCCTATTATTCAGGCAAAGGTAATGGCAATGAAAAATCTTTTCATTGAACAGCGTTCCTTGTAGGCCGATGGTGACGTCTATATCCGTAAAACATCTATAGCAGCCATTTCTCTTCGTCTCGTATTTAGGTAGAAGTAGAGGCCCTTTTCTTCTTCTGTATTAACCACCGCCACAAATCGAGTTCGGGAGTTACGTGGTCTCTACTTCAGAAGGTCAAGGTCGCTGCCGCCATGCATACTTCCCTCCATTTCTATTTCTGCCACGATGCCAGGTCGGGAGTTACGAAATATCCATTTCGAGTTTCTGCATAGTCCACCGCTGTACAATTTGATGTTTCAGTCTGTAACAGTGACGGGATGATATCACAATCACGTCCTTAACTGTGAAAGCCCGGGACTCATGCTCTCGCAATACAACTCTGACATCACCAGGTCGCCTGCTCCAGATAAGCCGTCCTACTCAGTCCGCTGCCTTTGCCTGAATGATGGGCCTCAGACTGGAGACTACCCCTGCTTTATATGGTTCAAGCGCGGACGTGATGGAAAACACCCCCTGGATCCAAAAAACTTACATTATCCCTATCATTACCAAAAACACGCGGACGTGATGGAAAACACCCCTCGACAGTTTAGGGTTTCGAAACATTGGAATAGTTTGATGTGAGGGATAGAAAGAAGTCAAAGAGCATTTATATGAATAAAAATGTAAAACAAACGACAGACGCATTGGTTTTCAAAAACACAACATTTTTGTTTAACTAACAAACATTTTTTTCAAATAACAAACATTTCAAATAACAAACATTTATTTCAAATAACAAACATTTTTTTTTCTTCCATAACACTAATACATTATCTTTGACATGGTTGACAACGTTGCGAATTAAAGTGAGATTTCTACTGTTGGAAGTCATTGGGCCATTGATGTACACTACGTTTCCTAGCTAAAGACAACAGATAGCCATAATGGTCACAAAACCATCGATCTACTTTGTCATCGTTTCGAGACGAATGACGATCAAAATAAGTCACTAAATGTTCTAAAGAATATCCAAGACTGCGATGATGCAGATAATAGACACAATATTGTCCACACACCATAGAATCTGTGCCTTGTAATTTCACATTATTGAATCGTGTCGTCTGGGCATTTCTTCTCATAAAGTCAATGATATCATCTTCGAAAGGGGGCAATCCATACGAATCAAAATACTCCACACAACCCTCTTGAGGAAAGTAGACAGCTACCCAGTGAGTTCCTGGAAGATGACTGTCATCTGTGTTGATGACATAAGCTTGATTCTCTTGAGGTTTGCGATGAGGTAGTTCATCTTTAGCACACACGACAGGATTCCAAGAAGCAGTGTACGAACTACGGTTCAAAAGATAATAAAGTTCCCAGGTATCCATTTGTTTTGTGTAGCCTTGTTGTTTTTTTCCTTCTTTTTCACAGGTGATGATAAGTCATCAATTCGATCCAGACTTTTTGCTTGAAACGGTCTGACAAGTAACTGATGGTTTGCTTTGTCTCCTTACTTTTGGCCAAGAGAGCTTCGATGCGATCAATTTCTCGAGCAAACAATGGAGGAGAGGAATGATCACGTAAGCCTTTATACCACTGAAGTAACACGGCTTCTTCGGAGATGAGACTCCAAGCTTCGTTCAGATAATCATCCAATTTTTCTTCTTATCTCATCATCATATATTTATCGTGTTGAATTTGACTGGGATGATCGATTTGACATCCATAACAATCTTTTTTAATCATGTCCCTCATTTTATCTTCTAAGTGTTGTGCAAAACAGGAGACTAACTGTTGTTCCTGTTCTGGCCATCTGGATTGCATGATCACTACCTCTTCTTTTTGGTCTTGGGGATCTGTTTTTTCTGTCACCTTCCATTCCATGGATTCTCCACTATTCAAAGAAGGACAAGGGTCTTCCATAATGTCTAATAGTCTAGAATGACTTCTCTCAAACTGTTAATTTCTATGGTATTATCGAATTCAGCATACAGAATAATATTCACCGTTTCGGTAAGAGGTCCTGCAAACTGAAGTTCCACACGCAGTTGCCCTGATTTTATAGGGTGGAAATGTCCCTCGTCGCTGCCTTGGTCTGGAGTGAAATCAAAAGCCCACAAAGTGTAACCTTTTGCATAGTCGTCGTAGGAAATACCGTGACTGGTGTTGGTTCCTAACTGTCCTGTGGCTTTGTACAGTGACAAGTACGACCTCAAGTAATTCTTCTGTTCGCCAAAGTCGGGTTCGAAGGGTCGGGTACACAAAGTTTTGCCATCGCGACTGACTTCGATTTTGGATACTCTGCTGTGCTTAAACTGGAAAGGATTTTCATCGTGGGCACCGTTGAGGGCTGCATTGCTGACGATACCAATGAATAAACGTTTGGGTAACTGTCCTTGGAACAGATGATCTTCGATCTTAGATCGGAGTCCAGCGGCAATGGTAAAAGTTTTGACTTCCACGCGACGTATCGGATATTTGGCTGTCGTTCTGCTCAAAGTGTGACTGATATCATTTCCCACTTTAGGTAACACTTCCACACGGCGCACGTATAACCTGGCTTCTTGGATAATGGTTTTGTATTCGTTGGTATGAGCCATCAAATGGAAAGCAGCACTGCTACGATTCAGTCTCAAGCGAATATCTACTCCGTTCAGCAAATACTTTTCTTGAAACCACATGTCCAAATGCAAACGATCGAACAGTTCTAAACTACGTCCTTGCAGAATTTTCTTTCGACGGTCGTTAAAACCTACATTGTGAGGATCGGCAGGATTGTCACCCTCAGCTGCTACGGGTAAGGCTGTGTCGTTAAACTTATCTGCTGTGTCAGGTTTCCATACCACGCAAACATCTAGATGAGTGTTTTTGGCTTCTTTTCCGTACGTCAAGAGATTTTCGAGGTACGCTCGGTAAGGGTAAGTATCCATGCTACTGCTGATCAGTTTGTTATTCATGTACAAATCCACATCGCTGAACAAGGAATGCATGAAATTGTTGACAGGAGCAACTCTATCATTGGCTCCTGGATTGGTGTTGTCCGTTTTGGTTGCTTTCACTTTCAAATACAAGTAACTGTTGTTGAGATCGATGTAATCTTCGGGTTGTCCTTTGATTTCAAACTCGATGGGAGCTGAATCCGTCAAAGAGGAGACGGGATGAAATTCGACCCATTGGGCTTCTTGCATGGTCATCATTGTGGGTGGCATAGCAAAGAGATCCAGTTCCGACTTGGAACAGGCACAAGATTCTTGGTGCATCATTTTTTACTTTTAATAATCAAAAATGTCTAAGTCTCGAGAGGTTCTTTTTTTCTTCGTCTTTCTAACTTTAGAGGTACGGAGACTTTTGAAAGGGTGTCTTCGTCGACGCTTTCTACCTTGTCCTTGCTGTGTCCTCAGGGAAGCAGGAATGTCAGACTCGGTACCGTTCAGGGCATTTATAGGACTTTCTCGTCGACCCAAAATCTCTTTACCCGTTTGAAGCAAGACATTTTTGCCTGCTCTCGAAAAAGCTTCTTTAGGGTTTTGTTTGTCAATGAGAACATTTTGAAGAAAATCTTTGCCGTGAGTCAATGCGGCATCTTTTAAGGCGTGCAATCCTCGTGACACCATCGGTTTTAATACAGGGACCACGGAACGAAAGGCTGATTTAAACATATCTCCTAAACCATGTCCTCGTTGTCGAGTGACTCCTTGGTACACAGGATACATCACTTTTTCAGTTGTTCGAGAATCGTTTTTGAAAATGGAGTTTCACTGTGACTTTCCCTTTGGTAAATGGAATACTTTGTCCTAGTTCTCCTTTTATAGTAATGTTGACACTGTCGAAATACGACTTACTGACAGGTAAATAATGAGGATGTACAAATTCTCGGTGAACGTGATAGGTATTTCCACCTTCCTCGTCAGCGGTAGTGGTATCCACTTTGAAAGGAATGACACGTAGTAACGGTACAGAGGTGTGTCCTACCACGTTGTACTCCAACACATCGGAGTACACAAACATCAAATTGAGACCTTGGTTCATTTCTAAAGGGGATCGAAAATATTTTGCAAAGTCCACGTTACTACTTATGCCTGGTATTTCTTTTTTGTTCGAGAGCATCTTGAGGTCTCCACCTAAAATATCAAACAATTCAGGACAAAAGGTAATGGATATTATTTTCTTCTCTGAAAATTTGATCATGAGGCGACGAGCCACTTTAATGTACTCAAAGGTAACACTTTCTTTGATTTTGTCCAGGGGTTTACCAAACACAGCATTGAACCTGGTTGCAATCGTAGCCACTAAATGTTGACCACTAAAATAGTAGCCTGCAGGAATGGTGAACACATGAGTGGACAGTTGTTTCGTTAAGGGTTCATTTGATTTCTTGGTGTCTATGCCAGTGACGCCTCGTTCGTCTAAGGCTTGTTGCAGTTGCTTGTCATACACTTCTATTGTAAAAGTGTTTTGATTTTCGACGATGTTTTTGATTTGTGTCGGGTGTATTATTTCCACTAAAGCTGCTTCCCAATTATCATCTTGATCGAAATGCATGGCTTGAGGTAATTTAGACGTGTAACAGCACAACGTGTTGTCAGGAAACACCTCCATGGAACTGTCACTGGGTAACGTTAAGTAAAATTGGTTAATGGTGTTGTTCATAATTCCAATGTTGTTCTGTCCGAGGAGTCACTCGTGGTTAAAGGAGTGTCTAAAAGAGGATTGTGATTGGAAGGGTGACTGTCAGGAGAATGACTAACGTTGGACGCAAGGCTCCCAATATTGTTACTGTTGTTCCCGTTGTAAGAGTATTTCAGGGAAGGATTGGGAAGAAGATACCCGATGCAACTGCTGAGTAAAATAGTCCACAATTGTTTGTCTCCTTGTTGCAAACTCAAATTAGCAATGGCTGCCCCGATGACACAATACACCACAAAGATTTGACAGAAAAAGACGATTTGCGTTTTAGGGACACGTTCTCCACACCACACCCACAAGGGTTGCTTTTGTAAATCTTGCAGAGAAGAACTGGGTGAAGGAGTAGTCACTGTGGTCGCTGAAGCTGTATTGAAGGGCATGATGGTTACTTCTTTTTATAGTCGATGACTTGCGATGCGTCAATCCAAGAATCAAAACTAGGAGGATATCCTTTCCAACGTACTTTGACTTCTTTGACACGACGTTTTCCTACTTTACGGGTTCTTCGTTCGAGAATGCTTTCAATGTCGTACACGTTGTCTTCCTTTTTGGTGACACGTTGTAACTCCGGCAAGTAAAACGTTCCTTTTAATACTTCTCCGTTCATGTCTTCCAATTTATAGACGGTAGGATGACGATCACGCACTCGTCCAGTCACACGAAACAATTCGGTGGTCCAGTTGGGTAAGTAACCTTTGTCGAAAGTACGTTTGGTTTTACCAATGCGTACCCAATCTCCTGGGGTTAACACTTCTCCACCTTTCTTGGGGACAGCCCTCGTCCGGGACGTACCAAACAGACGCTCAAAAACAGTCACTTCATTGTCAGGTGTCACCTCTTGTGGGGCACGTCCAATGCTTCTATGGTAAGATTGATTGTAGGCTTGAACTAAGTGCGGTAAGACGTCGATGTACTTGAGAGTGTGTTGATGCGTAAAATATTTCCACATGCGTTCTTTCAAGGTACGTTGAAAACGTTCCACGATACTGGCTTTGGTTTCAGGATTTTCGGTGGTGAAAAAATGAATGTCACGTTTCTTTAATTCTCGTTGGAAAGGTTGGTTCAGAAATTCGGTGCCTTTGTCGGTTTGCCATCGAAGAGGGTGACGACCGCTTTGTTTCAACACCAGTTGCAAAGCTCGTACTAACTCTCCGCTCGATTTGGATGTCAATGGTACGACCCAGGCAAATTTAGAAAAGACGTCGATGACACAAAACAAATATTTGTAACCACGATTGTAAGCGGCTAAATGAGAGACATCGGCTAAATCGGCCTGCCATTGATGATCGATGCCTTCCACTTGAGTGCGACTTCTGTGAAATTTTCGTCGAATGGGTTTGTGTAAAGTGTACGTCGCTTGTTCTTGTAACCATCGTTGCACTGCAGGTAAACGGAGCTTTTTCAGGCGAGTTTTGGCAGCACGATACAATTTCTGAATGCCTCCGTAGCCTGCAGGGTGAGCTGGATCGTAGTAAATGCTAGCTAAGACCTTCTCCATGGTTTGGTTAATAAGGTACCCACTCTTCGAGGATATTGCTTTGGGTGGAACGAAATGGGGGTTGTTTGGAAACGGTGTTACGTGTCCGATGTGACACAGGAGTTGACGTCGAGGGTACTGGTGGTGGTAGTGGAGGTAATGAGATAGCTTCTTTGGTCTTCTTTTCTTTTTTCCCTTCTGCTTTCCTTTCTTTCTTTTTCACTTCTGTCGAAGAAGGAATGGCCATCATCTTTTTAACCCAAGTTTTGAGTTCTTCTCGTGGGGGTGTGGGGGAAGGGGTTAACAAGGAAGCGGCAATCTTACTCGAAATGGGAGTGGTAGTGGGTGTTTGAAAGAGATCATGGGGTTGTTCTTCCTTGGGTACTGGTGGGGTGACGTCTGTTTTAACCACTGTAGAGGGTGAGGGTGACGGGCTATTCATTATAGCCTTAAAATCGGACAAAGTGGGTTGAGCTGTTTGTTCCACAGCTTTCTGATGAAAGAGTTGCAGTCGTTTCAAGAGTTGACCGTACTTTTGCGATTTTTCGGTTTCGGATAAATCGTGGCGATGTATCAAGGATTGCAATTCGTGTTGTAATTGGGACATCTCAGCCAAATTAGGATTGGGTGGTAAATGGGGGGTTCGTTGTTCTTGCCAATGATGGTATTCCATCCATCGTTTGTAAGGAACCAAAGTCAGTTTTCGTCCTTCCATGAGCTTTCAAAGGTTATGTCTGAGATTGTGGTGCTCCATAGTGTCCTTTTATCTTCTACCCATCATCCCTTGTATAAAACCTGGCAACACACCGGTTAGCACATTTTGCGCTAATCCTCCCAACAAAGGAGCAAGAATGGGTAAAAATCCTCTCCGTTGCACCAACATCTTTTTCTTTTGACGGACGGATATTTTCTTTTGGACCATTTGACGAAGAACGTGTCGATGTTTGGCGAAGCATTTTTTCTGGTGTGAAGACAAAGGTATCGTGCCTTTCAAAACATTCAAACAACATTCGCACACGGTATCGATGACATCTTTGGAGGCCGTTTTGATGATTTGTTTTCGCATGGGGGGTGAGGCTTTGGACAGGACGGACAACATGTCTCCGTGTTTGGCTAAACGAGGAGGTAGTCCTTTCCTTTTCTTTCCTTTGTGGGGTGTATAAGAATGTTTTCTGCGAGGTGACATCTTTGCTTGTTCGTTTCACAATACCACTGGTGTCAATGACTTGGTACACACTCTCTTTTATTTACTTTTTGGGGGGACTACCGCTTCGTCAAAAAGGTAACGATGTGTTTCCCAAAATTGTCAAAGGATCCTCCTTTTTGGTGTCTCTTCTTTTTCTTTAAAGGACTATGCTTTTGGAGGGAAGACCGTCGATGTTTGATTTTAAAGCTTTTGGTGAGATGACGAAATTGTCTTTTTCCTTTTCCTTTTTGGGTAGCAGAACGTCGAGGGTTATGGTGTGTACGTTTTTGAGGAGACATTCTTGAGTGTTTAGCAGTGGTACAGAAAATATTGATTCCTGTTGTTGTGGTCCTCAAGTCATTTTTATACTGGAATGCGTCGCCACTGATTATCTTTACGTCGTATCAACTTCATGGTAGGTAACACACGTCGTGAAGGAGTTCGCAATGGATTCAATCGGGACAGTTCTTGTTTGGACAAATCTAGTAAACTCTTTAACATACCAGATCTTTCTTGGACTTTGACTTTGGGAGCTGGTACTTTGTGAGCAGCTGCTACTGACGCTAATGTGGACGAGGGTGTCACCGGTGGAGGAGACGTTTTGGGAGACGCAGATTTCCAATGTTTCATCAAATTAGGAAACACGTGTGTCAAATTGGCTTTGGCTGGCATCACCCGCAACGGAGAAGTGGAAGCACCTGAGGCTACTGGTAACGTTGTCCCTACCAAACGTTCTTGTAGATCTTTTCTTACAGGTCGTGATTGACGCAGGTAAGGTTGCGTCCTGGCCGAAGTGCCTCTTTTGCGGGTGACCGCTTTTTTCTGTGGACTTTTCTTTTTCTGTGTTTTGGTCTTGTCACCCTTGTTCTTTTTCTTTGGGGTTCGTTTGGCTTTTTTTGTTTTCTTGGGGTGAACTTTGGAAGCATTGGGATCCCATTTTAAAAGGGAACGAATGATGACACCTCCTAGAGAACCACTACCTCCAGGTTTCAATATGATTTGCTTTTTGATTTGAGAGTCGATGCGAGGATTGGCCAGTTGCGTCAAGGCTACTTTGTTTCTGTCAAAAAAGCGTTTGGTTTGATGTGGAATGTGAATGATGCCTTGCAGTATTTGACTTGCTGTCACCGTAAACCATCGTAAGACTTCTTTGAGACTGGCTTCTAAGACGTGAGCACGTCTTTGTGGATTTTTTTCGCGACTGATACCGTACAAGGCACGAATCAATTTGATGGGAAGATGAGACTGAAGGGACGTCATGTTGACGATGTATGAGACCAGGTCAAAGTGACCCAAGGTTTTTATAGATTTTTTTAGTACTTCATTGTGTTATGTCGACGACGAGGACGTGTACACGACAGGTCCTCCGTCTTGACACCAGTCGTGAAACAAATTGGTACGAAATCGCAAATAATCAGGGGTAGTGGGTTTTAAATCCACGAGTAAATAGGCGTGTGGCAATTGAGTGGCATCATCGTACGCATGAGTCAGCCAAGGTGTTCCTAACTGTTTGGCTAAGACTTGCACTTGTGATTTATCTCGAGGACTTTTAAACAAGACCACGTAATGAGCATTGAGACTAATGGTACGATGGGCTTTACTTTGTTGAAATAAATTTTGTGTAATGTAAATGACACTGGCATTACGATGATGCCCTTTACGTGTAAACCACAGTTTAATTTCTTCTTCGTCTTCTCCTAACATGTCGTCAAAAATGACCCAATGAGTTTGACTAGGGTCAGACACAATCCCCTCGTCTTCTTTAGGAATGCCTTCTACAAACACAATGGAATCACCTTGACTTTCTTGCAAGAGACTGTATGACGATTGCCACTCTTTGTAACACCACACGATGCGTTGAGGTGAACGATCGATCAAATGATGTTTATGTTCGATCAAACGCTTGACAAATTCGGTTTTGCCTGAACCGCTCGGTCCAGCAATTAACATGTTAAAAGGATGACGAAGATACAAGGCTTCCCAACTAGCATGATCTAAGTGTTCGTCAATGACTTTGAATGTGGAGGAGGAGGAAGGAGTAGTAGAAATAGTAGAGTGAGCCATAGTCGTGTAGGGTATGACAGTATTGGCACAAAAACAGACAAGACAAGAGGTTTTTATACTTTTTTTCAAGACACGTTTATTTCAATGCATGTTTAAATTCGAACAAGACGAAAACATAAAAGCCAAATGGATAAATACAGGAATAAAATACATAGGCAAACGATCAAAATGGAATATAAACAAGTCACTGTACAACGTGGTTTGGGTAACGAAAGTGTCCTAGAGGTAGTGTGTAATGTTCTTATAGTCTCCTCTACATGAGGTATAGTCACATACGTGTCTTCTCGAAAGGGTCTTTGTGGGGGAATGTCCATGACAGTTCTGTCTTGAACAGAGGGATTGTCCTGGGTGACAGATTCTTTCTCTTCTTCTTCTGGTACTGTCACTAACACAGGTTTAAAAGTGACTTTTTTCACACGACGATGAATTTTGCGTACACAACGCTTGGGCATACTGGGATACTTCGTTTGTCCAAGCCTCAAAATCCCAACTTTTCCAGTCACGTACATCTGTCCAATGAGGGTGTAAATCACAAGCTACACACACATCTTCATACACTACTTCTGTACGTAAAAGTTGACGAATCTTTTTTTACTGGAGAGGTCGAGACGTATCCAGATGAAAGCGTAAGGCTTTGAACAGAATAAGTCTTTCGTGGGCATTTAAAGGAGTCACCATACTGTCTTTTTTTTGGTAGGTAGTGTTCGTAAAGTGTCCACAAGGAATCGGCAGGTAAACGAAATCCCAGAAAGCAAGTCACTAAAACACACACTACACGTCGACCCTCATTCATAGGGCACAGTTCTTGCAATAAGTGTTCGTAATCTTTCACCGTGTGAATCTTCTCATTGATATCCTTCCACGGAATCTGTTGGATCGCTAATGATAAAGGTTGTGGCATGGTTGTTCTCTTTAATACTGCTTTAGGTCGAAAACCATCAGTGTAGATTCAACCCAGAATTAAACACAGAATTAAATTTGCTCAAAAAGCGAAAGTGATTAATATAACGTGTAATTTCGTCCCACTGCCATTCAGGGTAACGGTTAAGAAGGATCAAAGTATCTTCAGATGTAAACGTACTAAATTGGAAACGGAGCAAAAAAATACCCTTGATCCAGAGAAATCTAACACGTTGGTTAATTTTTGTCACTTTCCTCTTGTGAATTTCACGACACAAAAGTTCTACAGTCACCCCTTGAGATTTTTCTTTAGCAAGACCTTGCCAAACGTCCTTGTAGATCTTCTCTTGCAATTCTTGTGGTAATCCTTGAATATTATGTTTTATATTATATACTGGTCTTGGTTTGTTACACGCCATGAAGCAGTAGTGTCACTTCTAATCACTTGGTCCTGCTAAAGGTAGGTATTGACAATTCGGAGACCATCGAGCATGTTCCAGGTAAGCGGAATCTTTATGTTCCCACTCGTAAATGGACACACCACAACTGAAGCACTTGACTTTATCCCCTTCGCCCAAGTAGAAAAATCCAGCTCTGGCTAATTCTTCAGGAGTTGGTCCAGGTAGATATTTTGGCCATTTATCTTTGAAGGTTTGGAGTCGACTTTTAAAGTGACAGTATTCAGGCAAACTTGTCGGGAACGAATATTCGACTCTTCTCACTTCAGTTCGATGTAGGTACGGTGAAATTCCTAGGAGCCCACGATAACGTGTGGCACCGCTTTCACATCCCTCAGGTTTGACACGCACAGCATCACTTTCCTGGGTAGATATAGGGGTAGTAGTCATAGCAAAATTTCCACGATATCCTGCTGAATCGCTGAGGTCACAGCGCCTGGCATCACTACAATCGCAAGGTTTAGCATCGCACTCCAGTTGAGAATTCCCAAATTTGAATGATGTCTGTTTAAATGGATTCATCTTCTT
Source organism: Unio pictorum (assembly GCA_030141615.1). Taxonomy (NCBI): domain Eukaryota; kingdom Metazoa; phylum Mollusca; class Bivalvia; order Unionida; family Unionidae; genus Unio; species Unio pictorum. The sequence continues at coordinate 18,849,710 of JARLTB010000220.1, read as the reverse complement.
TTCGCTTGGTAGTGTTAGTCACAAATGAACTATTGGTCTTGGACAATGTTCCTTTTTATATGCTGCCCAATTTCGACGTGACCATACGGGAGAGTGAAGTGATTAGGAAGTCGTACTCTTTTTTGGTACACGATTTGATAGACTTTTTCCAAAGGTCGGCTAACGATTTGGTGTGTGGGTAAACGGACAATCTTGTGCGGTTCGTGGGTGGTCACTTGAAACGTTTCATCCTGTCCAGACTGCAAGGCTTCTTGAAGCACATCAAAGTTCACCACTCGACTGGTGCGATAATTGAGAGTCAATCCTTTCACTTTACATTCGGTGTGCATTTCTCCTTGAGGGTCTCGGTATTCGTAGCCGTAATTTTTAGGACCGCCACTTGCAAAACATAGAATCTTGTCGTCGGGATGTTCATCGGTCCAGGCTCCTAAACGGTCTCCTTCGATGACAGGGTTACACTGGTTCGGTCGGTGAATGTAAATGCAGCTGTCCGTGTCAAAATACAACACACGATCTCCTAACAGTTCTAACACTTCGTACAATTTTAAGCGAGCGTGGGCTGTCACGTAAGCCGCAATGATGACATTTCCAAATTTGTCGGCTTCTATAAAGTCTAGTTCTTCTTCGTAATTGACTAAGATCAAGTCCTCACGAATGACGTCCACGTGTTTCATGACTTTGGTTGGGTCGTGAATCATCTGGAAGTAGCGAGACGGTTCGGACAAATACTCTGTCTTGGGTAAAGACGGCCTTTGTGCCATTTTACCCCACAAGCAATTGAGCATCACTTTGGCAAACGATCGCCTTCCTTCGTTTTTCTCGATGTGGTCTAAAGTGATGCCTTCCTGCTCCCGATATTTTTCTTTGAATATCTTTTGGTCTTCGGGAGTGTGACACCAGGAAGGATAGCCACTAGCTTCTTGTTTTAGTTTTAAAAAGGCATCCACGTAGTCTGCAAAAATACCTTTCTGTGTCTCGTCGCCTTTGCGGTATTGTTGTGTCTTGGGAAAGTGGTAAATTTCGTACACTTCTAACAGTTGGTATCCCAGGTCCAGTGCTTTAAACAATTCCACACTCACCCACGTTCCTGTCAAGGCGCGTTCTTCCTGGCTGTGATGACAAGGTTGGTCTTGGTTACACGTTTCGGTACATGTGCGACACAAAGGAAACATCAGTTTTCCTTGGCAATGGTGAGGTAAAACGGGATGGTACAAGTCTGTGGGAGGTAAGACTTTGCACTTGATCAATCCTTCATACTGACGAATGTGGTCCAAGTCAATGTGTTCTGTCATTAATTCTGGATGTATTACGGGAAAGTGACAATATTTGCAGACGTAAGGATACAGCGAACACACGTCCAAGTATTTGATTTCTTCTCCATTCTCCTCGTCCGCTTGGTACAGCAAACAGGTGGCATTCGTTCGTCCTCCGTACAAACTATCCCGTGGGTTCAGGGGGTCCACCAACTTGTAACTTTCTACGATGCGTTTAAACTCGGGATCGGTTTTCAAACGCTGATCGTACTCGTGTTCCCACATTTCCACTACCTGGTATCCTTGCTGTTCTAACTTCAAACGTCGCTGACAAGTCGTCTGGTACAAGTCTTCCATGGTTCGTTGTAAAAACTGATTTTTGGTGTTACGCTGAGGGTAATATAGGGGGCATCCGTGAAATAAGCATCCGTTAAACTCGTACACGATCTGAGGGTTTTCTAAGTCAAATCCATCTACCGAATACGTTCCGATGGTCTTTTCGCCTCCTCCGTTGCGAGCGTGTTGGATCCATTTGTCTTCCTTGTCGCACAAATAATGGAGCCAGCGTAGGGCTTTGACCGAGTATTGACGTTTGACAAAATTTGTCGTTTGAGGACTGATGACAGCTAGAGTATTTTCAGGCATAAAGCGTTTTCGGTACACTAAGGAACATGCTTTGGCGATGGTACAAGCTTCTTTCAAAGGATCGATCCCTCCGTACTCCATGAACAATTCTCGAAATGTTCCACAACAACGTCGTAAAATGTCCACGTCAGATCGACAGTACTTTAATATTTCTTCTTGAAAGTCAAAGGGGTCCGAGGCGTGAGTCTGGTACCAAGCATGGAAAGCTTCTCGTTGTTCGGTGCGCATGTTATCGGGGTCGTAGTCGTCAGCCTCAGGCAAATGGGGTAGAACGACATGTTGATTGGCTTCGGTATTAAAAAAGTGTGGAAAATAACCTTTGGTCATTTCTGTCATTCCAAACGTTTTAGGCATGCGACTCAATGGCATGGCCAAGTAACACATCGAATCTTTAAACTGTACTTGTCCTACTTGCATAGAAATGATTTTGGCTCCGTTTAAAGTCACTTGAGGTCGTTCGGTGCTTTGTTCCGCATAGTATCTGAGCAGAAATTGCCCATCGTATCCCGAGAAATTGTGAGCCATGACCGTGGCATGGCGATGACAATTGCCGTAACGTTCTATGTCTTCTGGTCTCCACGTTTCGTCGATGGGATTTAGGATCCATTGGGCAAAATCGGCTAACGTGTTTGACCCTCGAAAGATTTTATCACGACCTACAGGAATCTTGCTGCAGTAAGGGCAATGACTAAAGATAGGTTCTTGGATGCACTGCTCGCACGCACGGTGAGCTACGCAGAAATTTGGAATGTGAATACCAGTTTCTTGCATGCATTCGAAATCAAAAAAGATAAAATTTCCTTTTTTCTGGGTATCTTCTGGTTGGGGTTGGTATTTTTGAATGAAGCATTCGTGATCCAAGTCCACGATTTGGCGACAAATGTGACATCGTTTCTTCCCTCGACAAACGTGAAACTTGGCACTATTGGTACGTATGACTTGTCCACAAGTAGTACACAATCTCAGGAGTTGACAAGCACTTTTCTGCTGTGAACCTTGCATCTTCAAATGTTGTTGGTAACAGGTAGGACTGACAAAAGTGCGCTGACAAGCAGAGCAATGCACTCGTACTTGTCCTTTGTCCAGACAAGGTTGTGAGGCCAAACATCCCTCACATTTCGAACCACAATGTTTGTGTTGTTCTCGATTCTTATAACCATAGTCACATTTTTCACAGTAGTAACTGTATCCCTGGAATGCAGTGATACTGGTAATGGTATCAAAATGACCATCGTGATGATAGACGTGAATGTATTTTCCGTCTTTGAAATCGTGGCCTCGAAACAAAAGCGGACCACGCACTTCTTGAGGGTGTACTTTCAAAGTGTAATGTGGAGCCAAGACGTTTTGCAACTTTTGCATTTCTGGAATGCCACAAGGGGTGTCTTTGGATATCCCTGCTTGCTGTAACAGGAGTTCTGCTTCACTTCGTTGTTTGGCTCGGTCCGATTGTTGAATAGTTTTCCAGGCTCTTTTCCATTCTGTCGTGTCGTTCTTGTTGGCATACGTTCGTCCCACGACGACAGCACGGGCTAAACACATCTGGTCTTGAGGATTGTTAATTTGGACGAGGCTTCGCTTCATGCTGCGAAGGCTGTCCACCAACAACACTTTTTTGCGTCCGATCCCCTGAGGAAGAGACACGTGGGTCATGAACAGTGTGGCTTTTCCATCAGTGATGTGAAACTTGTCGTTGGATTGTTGCACATGTTGAATTTTGTCGATAACTTTGGAAGGTGTTAATTCTGATGGGTTAGTAAACTCGATCCAAACGGGAGACTTTAAATTATCGTGATGAATAGAAAGTCTCAAGCGATCGTCTTCTTTGGCTTGACATTGCTGTTTCAGTGCAGTTAACACAGAATCCCACACCTCAGTAATGAACCCTTCTGTATTCTCCAAAGGTACATTGGACTTGAAATCTTTAAACTTTACGGCATACGTGTAAGCCGTTGTTCTAAATTTTTGAGAGGAACGCTTTTCCGTCTCTCGAATGTGATAGTAATTTTCAGGGTTTACTAAGGGTGGTGCACTTTGCTTGGACGTCGATTGTCTGGGTGCAAATTTGGGCTCACTCATGTCATCTTCAAAATCACTGGTATGAATTTGAGCCAAGACTTTAGCTACTGTGCTAGGCGATACATTACGTTTCTGTCTCTTACTGTCTTTTCCTTTCTCGACAACATGATGCGGTCTTTTCATCTTGTCTGCACAAAGTCAAATGACTATCTTTTAAAGACCATAACCCCTATATATTCATGTCCGATCCGTGCATATATAAAGGGTCGGTGTCTAACCTTTCAGTATTCATTTCACTCACACATTGACCAGAACGATGGAAGAACCTACACAAGTGGAACTTCTCATCAGAGCTTTACGTGGGGTCATACGAAAGTTTTCTTCAGACCAGCCGACGACCTACTCTCCCTCCTATCGAGATAAAAGTCAAGATACTTGCTATATCTGTATGAAGAAAGGACATTGGGCTACAGAATGTTCAGATCGTGACAAAAACAGAAAAGGGTACAATAGAGACCAAAGTCAAGATACCTGTTATTATTGTAAAGAGAAAGGACATTGGTCTCCAAACTGCCCTAAGAAACAACAGGAACAGGAGGAGGAGGAGGAAAGAAATTCTGAACAGGAGGAGGAGGAGGAGGAGGAGGAAGAGGTACCCTCCCCCAAAGGAAGAACCCCGACACGTTCACAAAGACAAGAAAAAAGACGAAACAAAAGTGAAGAGGAAGAAGAAAAAGCTGTGACAGTAAAGAAAATGAAAAAATAGAAAGAGTGAAACAGAAGAAAAACTATGAACTTTTTAAAGTGGTATTGTGTTATGTTATGTTGTGATATTGAATTGTAACATTTGTACTAGAATAAACCAAAGAGAAAAAAACGTAAGTGTCTCTTGGTTTTGATTTGATAGAATAAGAACCTACACTCAGACATTCATTCACTCACACGTACATCATGGGTTTAAAAAAATAATAAAAAGGACTTTTGAGTTTTCATTGAAATAGGCAATTGAAATAGTATTTCTTTTCGAAATAATTGGAGTGGTCCTGAAAAGGACCTTTGGTGTTTTAATTGTTTAAATTAAAACAAACTCAGAAACGGGACGAAATCCTCTTGAGCTGTCTTAAGCCTTTGCCACGGCCAAGGCCTACTTCGGGACTGGTGGTTCCTGTCAATGATTTAGTAGAAATCACTAACGGTGGTATGGCAGACGTAGTCACAGAGAGATCGGGTTGTTTCGCTCGAGAAGGTCTTTTTCTCTTCGGTCGTGATAAAGAAGTCTGATATATTTGTTTCAGACTCCTTAACTCTACTAAAATATCTAAAAGTACCGTCGTGACCGTTTGATTTTCACTATTTTCTTTCTGTCCTTGGTCTTCTTTCTTCTCTGTTGCTGCTGTTGCTACTGTTTCTTCCTGGTGTTTTCTTCTTGCTTCTTCTTCTTCTTGCTGTTGAATAAGAAAAGCTTGTTCTTCTACTTGCTGTTGTTGTAAAAATTGCTCCAATGCTTCTTTTTGTCTTTGTTTAAAATCATCGACGTGTACATAAGAAGATGCAGAAGGCAACGAAGGTTCAGGAATAAATTCTTGTGATGTTAAAAAATCCACAAAATCCCAGTTAAAATCAACTTCTTCTGGATGTAGATTTGTCATGACTTTAGTAGTCACTGCTGTCCCATGATTTGCTGTCTCTACTCCTGTCTCACTCCAATTCATCATCTTCTTAGTGTCCGCCATGATTGACAACTCTGTTGAATCGATTGACTGCGCACAGGCGCTAGTACCTCTATATAGAAATAGTGACGTCACAGCCTACTCTCTTCCGATTGGATGACTGTGACTGTCTTTTGTAACGCACATTTGGATTGGTCGATACACTCAATCCGTTTCGATCCGCTCTTCCCCTATAAATAGCCGCAGTACACAGCATTCGCTTCACCTGTTCTCATCAGAAGATGTGGACTAACGTTGAATCGTCAACCCTTGTGTCTAGTATGCTGTTTCGGACTGACATACCCATGTATGTCAGATCAGCGTGGAGTGTCATTCATATGACGGAGACAGCCTTTTGGAAGAGAAGGGTCTATGTGGAAAGACAAGGTTGCTTGAAGAGAGTTCTCTTCTATGGACCCACAGTAAGGAGAAGTTTAAGGAAGAGAAGAAGATCTGTCAGATGTCCTCTATGTTAACAAGACAACGTTAACATTACACATAACGGTCCTTTTCAGGGCCACTCCAATTATTTCGAAAAGATAGTAGCTTTCATTGCCACCATTTTTTTTTTTTTTTTATTTTTTTATTTTTTTTTTTCATGTTATATTTCCCTTGACGCTATATAGTCCCACCCTGTTCCATTTCCCTTGACGCTATATAGACCCAAATAGTTTCCCATGTTAAATTTCCCTTGACGCTATATCAGCCCATTCTGTTAAATTTCCCTTGACGCTATAGTGCCCCACGCTGTTTTTGACTGGATTTTCCCTTGACGCTATAAATCTTGACGCTATAGTGCCCCAAGCCCTTTTTGACTGGATTTTCCCTTGACGCTACGGTGCCCCCATTAACTACTTTTGTTCCCTAGATGGACTAAACTATATAGATGAGAAGAAAGCAAATTAATAAAAAGAAATGAGCTACACCTTTGGTACCCTTCATTGTATAAACCGAGATTAAACGCTCGGTCGACGTAACTTTGGAAGTCACGCTACAGTCTAGTTGAGTAAGACGATGGCCAATCAAAACTGTCATATTCTATCTATATAGTAATATCGTTTATGGTAATTGGTTTCAACCTGCTGGTTTGGAATATTTTAAGAATTGAACAAAAAATGATTTGAAATGAGCAGCTTAAAATATGAACATCCATGTAGGATTATGTCCAAAAATAACGATAAATTAAGTACACGAATATACCTCAGAATGATGGTATCGAAGCGTGCAAAGAATATCTTTCAGAAAACGAATGTGCATGTTAGCTATCAAAATAAAATGTTTGTAATTGATAAAACTTGTGCTAGAAATTCAATTTGGAAACACAAACTATCTCCAAACGTTGGGAACAGCAATGGGTAGTACTAGGCCACCTGAGCGGTCACGAAACAACCGGAACGTTTCCTACATAAAGGTTTCTGTACTGTCAGGTATTTAAAGACAAGCGACTAAAATCCATAAACGTTCTGAGGGCTTTTCCACCAAGGATCATGCAGATGATTCCATCATACAGACCCTCTGTCTACATCCCTCCCTCGTTAATGCAATACAAAACGATATTCCTCGTTCCCCCACTCCTTAGCAAATTTTAAACAGTCGATATAAACACAATTGGCGACCGTGCACATAACATCTGCTTCCCTGGATCTGCAGCAGCTACAGAGACTTAAAAATAATAGCTAAAAATTGTTATTAATTCTTACATCGGCTTTAATACCATAACTGTGTAAACGAACGACGGGTACCGGTAACCTAATATTTATTAAAATTTGTTAGTTTGCGATACTGTTCAACGACGCGTTAAGATGCACATCGTATCTAATGTAACCCTAACATGAAAATATGATTAAAATCTGATCTACATTGTTTTACGATAAGATGTGAGAGACAGCGTAAGTGTCAATTTCTGGTCACATATGTTATTATCACAACCCCTTATGTTATCAGCCAATTAGAATAAGTTTTACAACTTCGAGTGTTGGAGAGGGGCTCCGAGTGGCCGAGTGGTCTAAAGCGCTCTCCGTTACGGATCACTGCCATCGTCTGCGTGGGTTCGGGTCTCGGATTCGGCCAATGTGGGTATGTGAGAAAGCTTGCCAGTAGCTTCTCGTGGGTCGGTGTTTTTTTCAGGGGTTTTCCAGGGTTCTCCACCATTAATACTGGCCGCCATGTATAGCCTATCTTGTGCTGAAAAATGGCGTTAAACCCTACTACAACAACATCGAGTGTGGGAGAAGTTGCAATATGGTTGAAGATTTCTGAAAGCTGCATTTCCATTGACTAATTCAGAGGTTAACAGGACATGATCCCTAAACAATTGTTGTCATATCGTCCAAGTAGGACAGGGACGATCTAATTTTAATCCGATTGCCTAAACTGCTACACGTGATATGATGATAGTGTATGCAAGGTAGGAAGAACCCATTTGTTGCTAGGTAGGAAGAGTCCATTTGACAGAAACGAATATTCTTTCTGAATCGACAAGGTTTTTTTCCCCCCAAAATAATCACAATACAATTTTGATATTACGCCATTATCAAAGGCAGAAATGGGGGAAGGGGGGGGGGGGGGCGATTAAATGAATATTGTTTCGGTAGTGGCTAAACAAGTGCGCAAGGGGTATGTGGAAAATAACTTCTAGTGTAGGGCTAGGTGGCGACTCCCAATGTAGGTCCTACATTTGTATTTTTTTCCAGGGCATGACTTAAACCAGCTAACTGGAAGGTACTCTTACTCTTGAAAACAATTAGGTTTCTTGGCGCTCACTATTGCGACCCCTTCTCTTCCCTTGTTCCAGTTCTCCCCCACATTCTCCGTCCCTTGCCCATGATATGCCCTATACACTATTTGGGTGGAGGATTAATTAAGATTAAATCAACGGAAAATCGTCTTCCTGGTAAAACGGTATAATATAATACTGCGTGCGTACCTTGTAATTCTGTTTTCAGTAAAATAACATGGGACACATAGAGCTAGGGTTACTTTAGTTAAAACACGTATTTTATGATGAAGACCGAATGCACAACATCTGTTGCTTCTTTGAAACAGATGTCCCATTCAATTTTAAAGTCTAACCATTACACACAGTCGAGCTGTAATGTTCATAGCCATTTTCGTTTTTAACAAACATCATCTTTGATACAGCAGTTCAACCGTACTCTACAATGAAATCTGTTCAAGGGCAACAGTCTACATTTTAATTCTATAAATTTGGAATTATAAATATTTGCTTTTAATTTTCGGGCTGCAGCAGACGATTTTCGTGACTGATACATGTGATGGAAAACATATAGCGTGTTGCACAAACTCATGCAATTCTATTGTTCTCATCTTGGAGTAATTCATTTTGTGAGGTAAGCAAGAAGATTAGCCTTTCTTAGCATACATGAGTGCTACTGATACGTTTCATTGAATCTGAATTCCACAAATGTTTAATTTTTTAATATGCTATAACAACATATTTTGCTACATGCCGTTTTCATCTGATGTCTTCTACACTATCGTTTTCTAAATATGTGTATGTATGTGTGCGTGTGCGAGAGAGAGAGAGAGAGAGAGAGAGAGAGAGAGAGAGAGAGAGAGAGAGAGAGAGAGAGAGATGGGAGATACGAATTGGCAAACTCTTTCTGGTTTAGACAGAGTTATACACCTTTTACAAAAATCACTGTTCACAAGAGACAAGAAACACACACACACACACACACATTAATATATGTTTATATAAATATATATATTCATTAATGTATGTGTGTGTCTTTCTTTAGACATCGGCATAAATTATTATCATTAGTTACATACGGGTCACGTATTCAAAAGACTTATAAAAGAATGTCTATTAAAAAAAATTATGTATATCTTTTCCTGGTTTTGTTTGTTTTATTAGGATTTTTAACGCAGCTTTAACAATTGTTCAGTCATACGATGTCTGAGGTGAGGCAGTTTTTTTATAGTGATGTCTAGCACATGTAGTATCATGTCCCACCCAGGCTCATTATCCTGACACCAGGCCGACCAGTCATAACACTAACCTCTTAATGATGAGTGCCAACCAAGGCATCTGTTAGTATCTTTTTTGTAAGTCTTTGGTATGACTCCGACAGGGATCGAACCCACGACCTCCCGCTTCCGCGGTGGACGCTCTAACCACATGGCAACTGGATCAGTTCCCTGGTTTTGAACCATTACGGTTTTATGTTATATCCGGCTGGGGGTGCTTGTGATGCAGTTATTTTCTGCCACTCTTTTTTTGCTTCTTTTTACCATCGATTACTTTATTATCACCATCATCATCATCATCATCATCACCATCATTTTTCTTTCGTATCGCCTTCGTCTTCTTTCAAAAGGTTTTTGTGTCGAGCTACGTGACTTTGATAAAATATAATGAACATAAAGGCATCATCTTGATTAATAAATATCTAGTGATGCCTGATTATGTCCGGCTATAGCTAACCGATTAGATTTTATAGGAACACTAATGCAGGAAGAGTTTATGATCTACATGGCTAAACCATTCTCTTTCCTATTCTCATCTTGCTGAAATTATGTTTGGAAACATCAACGCATTCTATAATGAAATCAAAGTTAAAATATTTTCTTCAGTTTTCGTAACTAACGTTCAGAACTTATATACTTTCCGGATTTTTTAATTTTATATTCTAATCACGGCCCTCTTGTGGGTTTTTAAAAATATTGTTATTTTTAAGGATATAAGAAATGACCCAATTGATAACCTTTTTCACAATCTGTTTGAGCCACTAGCAGTGAAGGTTTTGGAAAATATAGCTGAGGAATAATGACCGAGACACAGTTATATCTTTGTTATAAATGACCCGTTATCATCTCTGTCGATGCAATAATAAATGATCATGTAGTTTGTAGGATTGGTGTTGTAACTTAATTGTTTTTATACGAAAAATGTAAATAAAAATACATCGATTGGAACAAACTTAGAGATATGTATTCTGAGATATATAAGAAGAAGATCAACTATGTGATTCCTTTTTATTGACAAAGCCAAAATAAATATTTCAACTGAATCATCGTTACTTTACAGATGTGATAAAAAATATGCACGACAACCGGCCTAAGTAGTTAGAGCATTCGTCTCGGATGCAGGATGTGGCGGGTTGAAACCCCAGGCTGAGTCTTACCAAAGACTAATACAAGTCTGATAGAAATGGTACCAACAACTGCCTCGTTTGGCGCTCAGCATTAAGATGTTTGTGTTAGGACTGGTCGGCCTGGTATCCGGATAATGTGACTGGATGGAACATGATGTGACATGTGTGCGTCATGATGCCCAAGTGATAAACATTGCTATAAATTGCCACACTGCAGACATCGTAGCGACATGACTGAGAAATTGTTTATGTTGCCTTTGATTCTCTCTCTCTCTCTCTCTCTCTCTCTCTCTCTCTCTCTCTCTCTCTCTCTCTCTCTCACACACACACACGGCAACCTTTAACAGTAGTCGCGACTATGGATCAGTTGTGATGACGAGCGCCTCCAAATTCCGATCCGATTCCCCAGCGATCCGACTTCGACATCACTATAGCTTGCGTGCTGAGATTCATTATTGCCTTCACTAACTGATATAACTAAAATTGTTAAAGCTACAGTGCAAATCCAAACAACACAAACACGAACGCATGTTGTTCACAAGAAAACACAGCTTCCGATTAGAGACAGCACGAAGTGTTACTAGACAGAATTGAAAATTTGTAATGGGAAACCGATTGACAAAAACTTGTATGAAAGACGAAAAGAAGTGTGTATTTTTAAAATACAATTAGAGATAGTAAATACCTATTTCATCTTGTAATGTATTACAAAGTCTCGCCGATCAAACATATTAGTATCTAAAGTAAAGTTGTGATTTCGAAATTCCACAGGTAGGATCAGAGGCATCAGGGATGTCTTTTATTATTGTTACACGCACAGGGGTATTCACTTGACCGAGCGGTGTCAAAACCCTGGCGCGAGTCACGCTGGAAGTCATAAGTTTTCCCCAAATTTCCAAAGACTTCCATACAACTTGAGTTGTAAAATGGAAAGAAATACGTGTCTGCTATAACTAATAATCTTTGCTCTAATCAACTGGCGACCCAGAGGAGACAACTTGCCCAAACGTCCATTAACTGCACCTTTGCATGGTTTTTCTTCATTATCATCCGTTTTCCGTACCGATAGCTTGTCATGCCATAGAAATTACACCAGTATTCCCTTACTAACTGGGAAATATTTAACTGCGCGACCCTAGGCCAGTCAATCCACAGAATTTCCGGCGTATCACGCTCATATACATACGCCCAGTTTCCACTATGGCCACATAAACGGCACCTACCAAGTTCCAACTTATTGATTCCATTCTATAATTTAATGATTTCCAACCATAAATGCTGCCTTTTCAATTACAATACTTGTATACACCGCGGAATTTTAATATGGACTATGTTACTGAAAGGGACAGTCATTCGGCTTGTGCCTAAAATCACTACTAACGACCCCAGCATGGTTCAAATTCACTAACACTCCTCTCTGTGAATGTTTGCTCCTACTAACTGGCTAACTATCTCGGGCTAGCAACTCCAAATTTATTACATTATGATAAACTGCATACCTGCCATAGTACAACTTGTTCGATCTTTTTTTTTTATTTGGACGACTTATAACTTGTGAAATATGTGGATATCTCATCTATTGAATTTTGTTTAGCAATTTTCGGAATAGTCAAACTACATTGAAATGATAAGGGAATTTAGAAACAATTTCCGATATTCCTGTACATAATATCCGAATGATTACACGTGATGCAACTTGAAACGAGTCAATCACATTTTACTTGAAGGACTTATGTGCATGAGCACAAGCGATCTCACGCAGAATGCAGAAAATGATTATGGCTGGAAAATAACTTGTGAATTTCATGAAATCTACAGCAAGTAATGTTTACCGTTTGATCCCAACACAAAGAAACACACACGCCAAACTAACTATGCTACTGAAATTAATGTTTCATTGTTGAAATTTGCACATCTGTATCTTTTATTAATTATGTTTCTTTTTTGTTGTTTTGTTTTTATAATATACGATTTAGTAAAGATTAATTAACCTCGATGGTCTGCTATCATCCAGCTAATGATATTTGCATCTTATATTCACATTTACCAGGGATTAATCTTGCGCAACTACATGGCGTCTGGGAATCAGATATCAGCGCCACCTTGTGACGAAACGACAATATCAAACGGACAAGAATTCGGGGATGACAGGCATGCATCTGGTACAAAGTCCCACTCCAAATCGCACGACAACCGCTCGACCCTGGGTGATGGTTCCAACTTTTGCAAACGAGAACTAAGCAAACATCTGAATATCAAGAAAAGACCAGAGGTCAAAGAGAAAGCGATCCAGACCTTCCTCACTGGAGAGTTTATCGTAAAATCCGGTAACATTTACACAGGTGATTTGGTGGAGACATCATAGTAGTAAAGAAAGACCATGCATTGTTTTGCTGAATCAATACTGTATTACTATGCAGTGTTTCACAAAACATTTTACAATTCCGTAATTTTGGATGCTTCCTGTTTTAGATGCATCGCCACTTACATCGTATGCATCAATGTAAATTTTGGATATTTATGACCCAGTTTCTCTCCTAAGATTTTGAGACGCTAGGCAAACCGACTTGAATTAATTTGTTAAGAAGTACTAGAAATATCGGCCTTATAATTGGGTGACTCGGGCACATGCCTTTCGCTTCCGGCTATCTCTCCTGAATATATGGCACGGTCAATTGTTCGTTTTAGTTTCTATTCAGTCGGGCATAGTGGAACATCATCACTCAAACGACTTTTCATTACCGAAGTAGTTTAAGTAAAGAACTCACCCAGAGATAAATCAGGGACATAGTTCTATGTTCAATCATGTCGCAACGCACCCAGGACCTCAAGCACTGGCACAACGACACTCTTGCCATATTTCTTAACTATTGTATATATTGTCTTTCTGTCTAGTTTGTCATAATTTAACGAACTAGTTGTCAGTGCACATATTTATGTACCAGCTATTCAATTTAGTCGTTTTAATACTGATTATCCTGTGTTTAATGGTATATTAGCACATGAAAGGAGATTTAGTGATGGGTCTATCGAGGTAAAGAGCTTTGTCATTAAACTGAGTAGCAACAGACGCAACAAGGTCGGGACTGAAGTCAACCCTGCAATCCTTTATTCGCGAGTTAAACGCGAACAAAAACAGTCATTACATAATTTAGAAGTCAAAGGCACCGGATATATTTCTAAAATCCATTAAGAATTGTACATTGTTGATAAGAATAATGAATAAATAATACATATACAATTACTTCAGTCTTGGTTAACACACATCTTTTATTTTAGTGTTTGTGAAAAAATGACGAGGTCTGTTTTTCCTATTTGTTATAATCATTAGCCTTTTATTTAAATACAGACATAGCCGTAAAACTGAATAGCTGAGCACTATATCCCCAGCCCCGAAAAAAATTACGCGTGAGTCCTTGAGCTTAACTTCAAATGTTCGATACCGCTTGACGACATTTAGCGAATCACGCCTGGTACAGGTGTCGTTAGGTGATGATTCTGGATCGTTCAGTCATCCTTCGAAATGTACTGAGGTCCTTGTGAGTACTGTATAAACCGGTTAATCACCCCCCGAAACAATAGGTACGTGGACAATATTGAAGATATGGACCGGCCAGACACTCTAAGTAGGTATTTTAACGGAACCTTAGCTGGTGTCCATTTTATTTATCGCCGTTATACAATTATTTAGTGTTTTCGTTACTCTGGATATAATCAATATTAGAGTACTACATAATGTAAGTTCATTAAACAGTCTAAATCAATTATCCGTGTTTCTACATGCATTATAGCATATAGGCTTGTATCTCTGCTTACAATTTACTATAAATCATAGATGTATACTATATAATCCTACAGTATTTTTATGATTTGTATGTCGGTTCTTTGTTAGAAGAGCATATATGGTAGATGATTGGTACACATGTATAAAAAAGGTGCATGTCCGGTCCGGTCAAAGTGTGTGTTTTGGTCAATGTTTCTCGAGTACATGCCATTAGAACCCATGATATCAGTGTGCTGGTCTTCCGGGGCTTTTATCTGGCCTAATAACAATATTTCTATTATCGCTTTAATCGCGTTTTGATCTGATCTTATTGACTTAAGGTAAGGTGGTCAAATATGGAATGTCACGTACAATCAGGTTTCTCCAGCTGGTACATAAGGTACACGTCCGATCTAAGCACGTGTTTGTTTTGCTGCATGTTTCTCGATTATTTACCATTAGAACACCATTACGTCGGTGTGCGTTTTTAGCGTTCATTTGTTTCTTGTTTTTTTCGGGGGGGGGGACGATCTTTCATTATCGCCTTAACCAATGTTTCATATGATCATATTGACGTGTATAGGGTAAGGAAAATCAGGTTCTTCTAGTTGGTCCAGCGTTAAATGTTCTCACCTTACCAATAAACACGGTTGACAGTCACATCCCATGACAGAGACACATGAGAGAGAGAGAGAGAGAGAGAGAGAGAGAGAGAGAGAGAGAGAGAGAGAGAGAGACGTATGTATGAAAATGATATAACATAAGGAGAAGGTACAGTGATCTGACATTTGCAGGTTTTTCACCCTCTTTCAAGGCAGTCATCGATACCACGACAGTAATGCGGATGGACGGTTAACTGATTTTCACGACTGTACCTGGCCTGGGTGGGTATAGAACTCGTTGATCATCAAATTAAAAATCCTAAAGTCTTAAAGCAGCAGAAGGGGGGGGGGGGGGGGAGGGAGAAATCCTACAACTTTATAGGCGTCGACGAGGCTTCGTCCTCGTAAATATTTAATAGAAGGGTCGATTCCGAAAACTAAAGCTTCCTCCTCGTAAATGTTTAATAGAAGGGTCGATTCTGAAAACTAAGGCTTCCTCCTCGCAAATGCTTAATAGAAGGGTTGTCCCCCCCCCCCCCTCGCTGCTATGGATTAACAATTCTTTACGATGAAAATCGCTACGATTTCACAAAGAGACTAATTTGTAAAACCTCACCTCGTAAATCAATTAGACTATTGGACTGGTCAGTGAGTCTGAAATTAATTCTCGTTAATGAATTATTATGACATCGTATATAGACTGGATTAGTTGAATCCTCAATGATTAGAAACCCTGGAGGAGCGGTTGGTGCAATTGAATATAAAATATATCCTTGTTGAGCTTGATTTGATCGCTCGAGATTTATTTGATAGCTTACTTCGATAACATCACATACTAAATTCAATGCTATCACCGAGAATATATTCACATTTTGAGGAGCGATATGTCTCCCACCGCCGTCTGGGTCATTATTATATTTAAGAATTGTTGTTTGTGGTTTCCATTTGGCGAGTATCAGAGAAACGTTTTCTTGAATAAGATCATTAACAGATTTTTTTAGTCCATTTGCATTATACCCAGGAAACTTGAAATCGGGTAAATCAGCTTCTGTTAAATTGTAGCTGGTTAGGAATTTTTGTTTATCTCCGTTCTTGTCATTAATTATTACTTGAATTATTCGTTTGTTGATATATTCCATGTCAGATACAAGTTGATTTGATATCTCAATATATTTTATGATCTCATCGCGTGAACTCGCTATATCAGAGAGATGTTCCTGGAAGCTTTGTCGTAGTCGTTCTAGTTGTGTTTTATGTAATTGATTAATCTCACTAAAGTAGTCAGTGATGTATTTGAGCGTAAATGCAATGGTAACGAATGAATCAAGAATTTTCTCAAAAACGAAATCCCATTGCATGTTATTGTTATCGGTAAATACAAATCTATCGGTTAATGTAGCATTTTTTATATTATACAAATCATTTCGATATGATGGGTTGATTTGATAATATTATTTTTTTTCTGTGACATAATTGGATTTTTTTGGTTCGGGTATTTGATAAGGTGTCCGAGGTGGGTTTTCAGGCCACCCTAGTATTGTTCTTATAGAACTCTGATAGATATCTACGGCATACCCGGGCGAGTTTATTTCAATCGCAGATGATAATGTCGGTTCGTGAACTGTTATAGCGATTTTCGATTCTTTTTCAGTAATGGATTTTATTCTACACTATAATTCAGCATTGATTTGTTCGATTTGGTAATACCCAGTTGGTAGTGAAACAACGTTCCAGTCTGGAGTCCCGTCTTCTCTATTCTTTCTCGCAAACACCAAGGAATTATTTGGTTGTTGACCGCCAAATGACCGCCAGTGATTGCAGTTCCACATTTTCCAGTTGCTTCTGATTGTAGTTTCTTAATCTGACTAGGAGTTAATGTGACACTAATAACACTATATGCCATTTTATTAATAACAGATTGATCTAATTGGTACATGTTTTTGGAAAACACTACATGTTTTCTACTGGTGCATTGACGATTCTCATTCTTCCACCAACACCTTCGAGTAGCATTGATTTGTCGCTAAGAATGACAGCAACCGCTCTTTAATTAGCAATATCACCTGGACGGGTTACACGAGCTCTAAAGTGTATATCAACGACGGAAAGTCTTGTTAAATCAAGATGTTCCAGCGAAAAGTAATAGATCGGCCACAGATTTTTAAAATCCAATTGTGATATTTGCAGACCAGTATAAACATTTTGATCGCGTGCCATATATGACAACATATTATGATATACACGTCGAATATGGTTAGTGGTGTAATCAAGTTGTATTTCCTCGGATGGTTTTTGCTGTCCGTTTATTCTCAGTGAGACTTCATTAACGCCTATCTGATCAAATATCATATGACTTCGTTCTTGATTACCAACTCGCGCATTATTCTGTAACGCAATAAATATATGACGTGGAGCTGAAATGCCCTGTTTTGATGCCAGGTGCCATGTAAATGTACCATCAATATTATCTTGTTTAATATCCGTGGTCACTGATAACCTACTCAGTAGTGATTTTCCTCCTGTATCCATAAATGATAGTAGCCGTTCTTCTACTGTGATTGATGGAGTCATTACTGGAATACACAGCGATAGTTTTGTTAAAATGACTTTACTCTCGCGAACATCAGCACCACGCCAGATTGCATCATTATCATTATCCATTCGCACGAGCGCTACTATATGTTTCGCTCCTTAGAAACGTTTCTACAGAATCCAAATATATGATGCAGTGGAATCGCGCATGAAAACTGTCGACGCTGTCCTTGTAACGTTGCTACGCGTGTTGCAAACCCTAGGATGTAATTAGGAATAATATTTATTACATCAACATTACCAGCTGGTCTTACATATCCTTCTCCTGAGTCGGCAAATGAAGCAGCATGTGCTGCCTTTACTCTGGAATACTGGACGTGTTCAGGGTGATCAGTAATATCCTTAGAAAACATCATAGATGGACCCGCCGATCTCGTATAATCATCAGGAGATCTTGATAACCCTATTATTGTTGTGGCAACATCAACATCACGCTCTATAGATTAAATTTCTTTTCCATCAATGAGATATCTAGCGCTTCCGAATAACGCCATGATACAATTATTAATAAAACCAACTCGGATAGTTGGGTTATTGTCATATGGTGGATCATTATGAACAGCATCGTTTGTTACAAGTTCTCCTTCCACTTCGATAAATGCTTCAGAAGGCAAAAGGTATTTACTGGTATCATGAACTTGAAGTTCAATTCTTGATCGCAGATCTGGTTGTGTTGCGTGATAAGAATAAAATTGATAATCGCGTACAGAATCATCTTTACGCACTGGGTCATCCATATCAAAGGCTAGATCAGGTGACCGTTTGAACATTTTATTATATATTCGTTGATCTAAATCATAATTGGAAAATCTTTGATTTTCATTCTCGTCGTTGGCGACCTCGTCGTGATCTTAAGCCACTTCCCGCTATCATATTTGCGGTAATATTATCTTGGTCGTTGGTTACCAATGATGCTAATTTCTGATCTACTGCGTTATTTATTATTTTACTAATATTTGCAGGCATCACTGTTGTAGATGGTAGTGGTCCCAATGACGCTGGTGGTTTCCTTCGCCGTCGAACTAGCGCTGTTAGTTTATCCTTCGCGGCTGAAAATGCTTTCCAGGCAAGATTTCCAACAGTGATAATACCCTAATCACGAATAACATCAGTGTCTTTTATTGATAATTGTTTTGCTAGCGGTGCTACTTTTGGAGCCATTTTTGCAAATAACCATGCAATGGTATCAACGAGACCATCACCATAGTACACTCTATAAATCGGCAATCGTGAGTTTACTACATAGACGCTGGTTGGTTTATCATAGTTGTAGTGTATGATCATCTTATTGAATTACTATTTATCTAATGTGGTGATGAAAAATCCAAGGGATTTAAGTCACTGTGGTAACCATGATGCTCAACTAACTCATCAATGAAATCTCGATATATATCAATATTCATGATACCACCTTGAAATAACCGCCTACAGATATCAGCTGCTTCATTAATTATTTCCGTTGAGTTATTTCCAGCTCGTTTCCCTCCGATGAGTACTTCTAATCGTGCTATATTGCCGAGAATATTACCAGGACAACTAACTAGACCACTACCTGATACCCCACTTGGACCGCTCTGAGAAAATCCCTTTTCTTTTACTTCTTTAGTTGTACCAGTTGCACCTTTTTCAGAATCAGCTTCTGCCATTATTTGTATTTCACCTGAGATTGGGTCTCTATAGGGTGGTGGTTGTGGGCCGCAATTTACAATGGCTAGAAACCTAGGAAACCCAGGGTGTCGTTCTTCTGAGATTTCAGTTCCGCCGTGTTTCGCCAAATATATTTTTTCTACCCAGGTGGATTTGCTTTTTATAGATTTTTCATAATCGTCTTTTAAATAGTTCTCTCGTGTACCCTTTAGAAATTTTTTCTAGCAAAATCAGCTAATTCATCATCCGTATCGTATTTCCTAATTATACCCAACTTTGCGTTGTAAATATATTTTCAGGTGGTATGGATCTAAAATCAGCAAGTTGTTCTTGTTCAAGTCGTTTAAGTCGTTCTTGTTCAAGTCGTTCAAGTCATTCTTGTTTGTTTTCGTTGTTGTTGTGCGGCTGCTATATCACCAGGAAGTGTTTTTAAAGACTGTTGTGTTTGTGTAATTTGTTTTGCAATTTGTTCAGTTTGTTGGAAGAAAAGGCGTCTCTTTCCTTGGTGGTTTCCCCACCTCGGGAACATCTCCCCATATAGCTCTTTCAGGGGCTGATATTGCCCCCTTCGTTGCCGTGGTTATTGGTCTAAACAACTCTTCAGATCCCACAAAAAATCAGTCTGAAGACTGTGACTAGCTTGTAATTTACTGCTGACAGAGTCGCGTATAGGTAAAAATTTACTAATCGCAAACAATCTCTCACGCGCCAATCTAGTCGTTAATGCTTCGTTGACCATTATTAAAATCGTAAACAATTTTCCAATTTAAATTAAAAAGTAATTTCAATCTAAAAATCGAAGATTTTCCAGAGATTTCAATCAAGTGTAATGACGAAGTCACTATAAATAACTTTTAATAAGAAAACCTCTAATTGATTCATTTAGAGAACATCGACTAACCCGACTGACACCAAAAGTTATTTTTGGTCGTTTTTGTCGTTTTTTGTCATTTTTTTAAAGTCATATTTATGATATTTGTAGTTAAAAAACAACAAAAATGGTTTTTAATAAGAAAACCTCTAATTGATTCATTTAGAGATAATCGAGCATTTGACCCGACCGATACCACTTAAAATCAGTCAAAAAATGGCCAAAATCAGTCAAAAAATGGCCAAAATCAGTCAAAATGGCCAAAAATCAATCAAAATTATTTACTATAAGAATTTTACTACGTACGTTCATTGATATAAACGCCATTATAGAATTTCAGCCGCTATTGACTAAAACCGCTTTTACAAATTGAGCGCGCAACATCTGTTCCATTGTATTGTATTGTATTGCAATCCATGGAGTATTCACAGTAAGAATTTTACCTTGCAGTTACAAACTAATAGCAGAGGTATCTAAAGGGGTTTTTCATTTTGTTGAATTAACGCTCGTATATTTCTAATTTTTGAATTAACTTCTTTTTTCAGCTCATAATCCCGACCCAGTTCCCTTCGTATTCCTTCCACGATAGTAAATAACGGGACAAACACGCTGACGTCACTACAGAATATAAGAGAGTCGCGAATAGAATTCTGGATTTTTTTTATCAATGCCTACTTTTTTGGCAGTATATATTTGTTAGTCATAATACCATATTTAATATCCTGAAAATCAGACATAATTTGATCATAATATAAATTATCAGATAATATAATCCCTTGGTTTTTCAATTTTGAAAATTCAGTTATAATCCTATTGATATTTTCAGAATTCATATTTATGATAATTACGGATTTCTAATAGAATATATATATATATATATTTTTTCAAAAATGAACCCTATCCATGCTAAGGTATTTGATCATCTTAGAACGTCCAGAGATATTATGCGATGATATATGAACCCCGTTTGTGGTAAGTTGTTTATCATCTTACTCACGCCAAGGGATATTATGTGATTATATATGACGGACAGCACATATATATATATATATATATATATATATATATATATATATATATATATATATATATATATATATATATATACACACGCACAAACACAATTACATTCGAGTGTTATGGCAATTGTATGGACAGCACATTTATATATATATATATATATATATATATACACAATTCCATTCGAGTGTTATGGCAATTGTATAATAAATGGATTATATACAATGAATGATGTCAATGAATGATTATACAATTCCCAATTCGAGTTTATGGCGAATTGTATAGGGACAGAACAAGACAATACTACATATAACATTAAATGAATGATGTCAATGAATGATTATACAATTCCCAATTCGAGTTTATGGCGAATTGTATAGGGACAGCACAAAACAATACTACATATAACCTTAAATGAATGATGTCAATGAATGATGACACTCATACATTCAAATTGCAACCACATATACCCCGCACAAAGTCACCCTGGGTTGAATGAAAAAGTCATTCACACCACGGCGCGGTGTGGTTGGTATAGTGATTGCAATTTGAATTTCGGAGGTGCCCACCCACCCAATTAAAACCATCTGTAGGTACCGTTGGCAATAATGCCTGTTACGGGGTTGGAACCATGGGCTCCAGTATGACACCGCAACGCGTTACGAATGAGCTAACTGTTCTTATATACAGGCATACGTTTTTGAATATAATATATATGTAAGTTAATACAGTCAACAGCGAACAGGTGTGATGTACAATGAATGGATTACAGTGAATGACGTCAATGGCGTGGTATTGTTATCGATCACAGGCCTCAACAGCCTGTAGAGATGACTGAATGAATGAATGAATCCACATACCTTTCATGTACTTAATACTGATTATTGACAACATTGAAACAGAACCGAATACTTGAAAGAAAAAAAAACACAAAAAAGGAATATAATTGTTTGTAAACACTGCGTATTTGATTCGTTATCTTACAAAAGCAGATAATTGATTAATTGTGATAATTATAATCAGCCAATGAAAACCATTGAGATCAGATGAAGTGAAGCCATTTAGGATAACTCTTTGATAAGCCGACATACCCGTACGAGTTATTCCCTTTGGTGTTATATACACATAATACAAAATTGAATTCAGACATATGAAAATTGAGTCCTTTGTCTAGTTTTTTTTAAATCGCTGATTGATAAATTCCCTCTGTAACGCGTCGTACTGAGGGTTCACAAATATCAAAATATTTTCGGGCTTTACTCATTGATTGAAATATTTTTTCTTCGTTAGTTACTGTATTAAATGATTTTACGAGTCTTTTCCCAATTGATTTGCAAGTACCAGTTTTCCCGTATGTAGTATTCTTACTCTGTGTAACAATTCGTAAATTATCCAATTTGTTATTCTGAGAATTGGAATCAATATGATCGATAACAAAACCATCCTTGATCAATCCATGGAAACACTCGTATATTATTCTGTGATTAAGTATTTTCCCTCCAGCAGTAAACATCATGAATCCCTGATTATTCACAGTACCAACTGGTGTTTTGTTAGTGTGCGGTGTCTGACAATACCATCACTGGATGCCTCATAGTTGGCAATCAGGTTATGTGGTCGGAATTCTTGGTTCATTTATATACAATACTATTATTTGTTTAATTCATTATTTGGTCTAATGATAACACTACTTTGGAATCTTCCAACATAGTCTTGAGGTGTTCTTATAACTCTGTCAGGGACGTTGACACAGTCAGAGGTGGAGTCATTGATGGTTTTGTTTAACCCTCTTATCATAATAACGCTTCAACTCACTGTATCGCTTACCACCACAACCGAGACACAACTGCAATATTCCTCTACCCCATAGCTTATTCAAGGAATCGAACCAAGGCTTCCACGTCGAACACTTTGCATATGATATCCACAGAACTCTTTTGTGCATGATTTGTTACACGGAGTTACTGATCCAATCATGATCCATATGCAATGATTCATTATATATAAATTTTTTATTTAAATACTTGTTTTAAATATAATATGAAGGAGTTTGAGAGATTATCGAAAATTACGCCCTGGAAAAATGTTAAATTCAATCTCGATAGAGTCTCAGTAGCATCAAGGAATCTAATAGGTGATAGAACCATAATAAGTAGAATTCGTGATTGTTTAAATGAATTCAAGCGCAAAGGAGCATCTCATTGTTGGTCGACATTTCGAATTGATGGTAGTGTTGATGCTACCTTGATCGACAAAAGAGCAGCAGTGATAATCTCACATCTTGACAAGAAAAAGTATTTTTTTAGAGTGAAATTAATTACCCGCTCAGAAACACGAGATTGGATTATCAGAGATAAATATTACCCCATCCTGAAAGATGATAAAACGATCACTGTGAGTCGAGATTCCAAACCAGGAATTCTGACTGAAATTGACAAATCGTACTATGAGAGATCTTATCCCGAAACAGCAGTTGTTTATGGGATTTATCCGTTAAATGATAAACCGAGTATTGAAAAATTAAATGAATGAAACTGTCGCTGTTGAATTGTGTAGCGGAATGAATAATAGAACACTTCACAAATGCATTACGTGGAAACAAACTGAATGATCTAAGACGTAAAAAATAAATGACTGGGGACTAACAGTGAAGGAGTGGGGGGCAACGATCCAGTATATAACCAAATTGGAAACATGATTAAGATTCCCAATAACCATAATGACGATAACAGGCAAGATATTACACGAATCAAAATATAAATCAAATGGAGCACCAATCAAAATTATTGATCATAACGAACACGCATGGACACCTGCAGTAACAATATTTCCGCGAGATCAATAAAATATATACCCGTGGAGTTTTCCCCGGAATTCTCTGAGGAGAAATTATTTGATTTTATTTACCAGTTGAGTAAAAACGATCCTGTGTCAGTGTGGTTACTTCACAGTTTTGAGCACGAAGAGGGTAAATTCGATCAATTGTAAGACCCAATGGCGAATTATTCCGCACTGAAGCCCTCCATTACGCGATGAAAAAACTAGCTAGTGGTTTTTCAACAGAACATGACGAACAATTTTTAACAAACTGTTTAACAATTCCGTCAGTTGCAGCTCATTTTGCGAGAAAGAAAAACACGTGGAAAGCAACACAAGCGGAATTTCTATCAGATATCAAATCAAGCTGCATTGTATATAAATACGGTGGATTATGGAATACAAAATATGACCCCGAAAATATTATTTCGGTTGATATGATCGCGTGTTATCCCGGGAGTTTTCTCGGGTATGGAGACTGCTAAGTACTTCAAGCGTTTTGGACATCCTACCCATGAAATGACCCGTGTTGCTATTAATGGGCCGTTGCCCGATTTTGATTTAACCGGATTCGCTCGTGTGGTATTATTTGAACTAGCTACAGGACTTTATCCGTGTTGTTATGTTTGGATTGGTAGACACATATCTGAAAAACACTGGATACCAATAGTGCTATTACGGTATATGATTGATTCTAAAATGCTGATATCGCTGATTGTCAGTGAAGCTATTATATCATATCGAGCGCAGACTGAAGTCTAGTTACCACAACCTGATAGTCTAGATAGTATAATTAGCGAAAAAAACAAACAATTCCCCGATCTCGACGAAGAATATATCGTGAAATGGTCCAAACGGCTTTTTGAAGTTATACATAAACAAACAAAAGATTTTGGTAGAAGAATAATTGGTACATTCACTCAAGGTGGAAAATACAACAATACAAGATATTCTTCACGGTTGATTATAGATAGCGTCGAATACGATTTTATAATCGCGGATATAACATCTAAGGGTATATACGTCAATCGTAAAGACGCTTTCTTGTCCGATGGAACCAAATTGGGTACAGTTGTTACAACGATGGAAAAAGTCTTCAGTATACACATTTGAGGGCGTCTATGCTAGCTTATGTTTCTATCAATTTATTTTCGATGATAAATAGATTTCCTGACACCGCAGTTTGAGTAGCCACTGATTCATTTTATCTAAACGCGAAACACAGCGAAGAAGTAGCTAAATTCACTAATTCAGACGAGAGTTGGGGATCATGGAGAATTAAGCGGGAAATACTACGTGATTATTCCAAATCAGCAGAAGTTACGATTGAAGATAAATATTTGAAAAATAATCAGGTATCAGAACTATCTAATGCACTGTCGATATCTGATCGAATATGTTGATATAAAACAATTTATTTAAACGGATGTGGTGGGTCAGGAAAGACGATTCGTCGATTGAATTATTTCGTGGAAAAAATCCTACGAATTTTCACGCTAGCGTTTCCAAATAAAACATGATTGTGCTAACACCGACCCACATACTTGCCAGAGAGATGAAACAACGATGAATTAATGCCTGTACTTATCACAGTTTCTTTCGATAGAAAGGCGATTAATGGACCCCTGATCGAATGGGCGAGAAATATATCCCTGAAATCATTATTTGGGACGAGATATGCACGGTGTCATTAGATGTCTTACAAATGTTTCTTTATTGGTTATTGCTAGCGAATAAAAAAAGTAATAATGTGCGGCGATCATGGTCAATCACCACCATTTGTCGGTTTGTCTCCACATGATTGGCTAAAGAATTTTGTAGACTATTATGAAGAAACTAATACTGAGCTTAGAACACTTGATGAACAATTACGTGAATTCAAGAAATTAATCAGATTAGAACCTTGATAGAATCCAATGTGAAATAGCGCGTGAAATAATTTCGGAAACACCATTAAATGATTTCTGGGAGGCGTGGAGACCAAACGATGTAATAGTAGCGAGTAGAAAAATAGTCAGAGACACACTTCAGATGAAGTTATTTGAATTGCATAAAGAAAAATTTGTAACACTTCCAACGCCGCTATGTTATAGACCCAAGGATACACGAAAACAGAATATTGAAGTTGATATTCCAGGACAAAGTGAGAAACAGAATTTAGTGTTAAATGATATTGTGCTGGTTGATATCAATGTCGTCGAAGATGCCTTACGCGCTGATAAATTCCCATGGACGCTAGGTTACGCAGCAATAATACATTCTTCACATGGATTAACTATATCCGATACAATTGTTTGGACTATAGATAATCACATCAAGTGGTCGAATTTAGTTTATTTTGCAGTATCCAGAGTACGAAGAATAAATCAACTTCGAAGAGTTGTGTTAGATGCGAATGACACTACAATAAGTGATATTGTCAGCGATGACATAATCAGAAATAAACTCTCTGGTTATAAATAGAAGGATAAAACAAATAAAAGAGAATTTGATATTGATGCTGAAATAATAATTACACTGAAACAGCAACAGAATAATCACTGCGCGAGTTGCAATTGTATAATACGTTGGTGTTGGTCGGATAAAGATCCTCGACAATTTACCGTGGATAGAAAGAATAACAGTATTGGTCATACTAGAGATAATGTGATGCTGACTTGTCTTGAATGTAACCGACGAAGAGGTGCTAGTTAAGACCACGCGGCGGTAATTGAGTATCCTCGGGTATCACTTGCAGATGTTCACGAGTAAATCCTCGCTGAGGAGCAGTTGAATCCAATCTATAGATTGCTGGTCTACCCGTAGATCGTGTTATACTAGATATTTTATGCGCGGTAATGCTCCAAATAGGATCAGTAGCCCTTTTTGTGCCACCTTCGAGTTCTTCTGGTTCATATAAATACCTAACAGTGACATTACCGAGAATTGGATGTTTTGAAAAATCCTTTTGTGGTTTTACGGGTATAGACTTCTTTTTAATTGCGTTATTAATTTTCATGTTGATTTTTTGAGTAACTTCATTATTCAGCGCGGTAATCACAGCTGGTAATCTCTTGACCCATTCCCGGGATCGTTTATCCTGGACGAATTCTTTCGCGTATTGACATCCACATAACCGCTCAGCAAGTGTGCGATTAAATCGTTCAACAATTGCCTGATCGCGATGTAGTGCAGTATATCCTCGTCGTAACGCGGTATTATTATTCTTCACTGCTGATAGAACCGCACCTTGAAATTCCTTGCCAGGATCAACCTGTAATAAATTTGGCCAACGCAGAGGACCCCGTCGATAAATTCTTTCAAACGCAGAAGCCACTTCAGTTGATGATTTTGTCTTTAGCGGTTCTGCTTGTTTGCATCGACTCGCAGCATCCACACGGGTTAGCGCATACTTGTAGATACCATCATGTGGCAGAAATAGTATATCGGCCTGATGGACTTCATTCGGGACGGTCACATCAAAATGCGAGTAGTTAATTCGTTTAGGCGGCGGTAGATAAATTTGCCATATCGCCTGTTTGGATAACCAATCCGCTGCAGTGGTATTTTATTTTTCACCTTAGCTGCGCTAGCGAGTTTACTGATTGCCGCTTGACCCCTCCAGTATCCTCTTGGAGAATAATAAATAGATTCCATGTTGTTATTAATTACCAGCACCTAACATCAATTTACCTTTCATTGCCGATTTTACTAACCTGGAAGCCAATTTTTCTTTGACGGATTTATTAGTGATAGAATTCAACGCGTGAATTAATTTGACATCTGCGATATGACTGTGCTGCAGATTACTGCTTTTATAAGCAACATCATGAGCATGACACGTGTTATCAATAGCGGTTATTAGGTTTTCACCGGTTCGAGGTTGGTTTTAAATCATCGAGTCTGATATCGAGTCTGGTGCCGGGTCCACAATAACTATAGGGGGTTTCACGGTTACTAGCTCACCAGAGGGCGTATCGGTGCAGCTCACTTCCGGATAGTTCAATAATTAGAGATGGCAGACGTAGATCAAGAAAATTTGACAAACCGCTCACATTTTGCAAACAGGATCGATATCTCACTATCTTAAAATGAAATTCTATCAATATTTGATAAATTGTTGTTACATCTTTATTTTTTTTCTCACTAACTTGCGCTGCAGCCAGCTTTTAAATAAATGTTTTCTGCCTGTTTCAGATCTTCATTATCTTTCCATTACTACATTATGTACTAGTTTGTGTTATTTGATTGTGCAAAAGTGTATCGCTGCGTAAAAAGTTCTTGCAATTTATCTCGCTTGAAGAATGTTGAAAAGATGTTTATTTTTTTTTTTAACAGTTTTAATCATAGCAGTAAATTTATGTTGAACGACAACAAAAAAGTTCTAACTTTTTAAAGTTCTTTTATTATTGATTTAGACTGTTGCATTTCTATTAATGTTAATTATATTTTAAATGAAGTAACTTGAGTTTCTTTCAAGATGCACAAATGTCTTCCGTGCTTGAACGGACAGGCGCACGTACGAGTCTCCTTGATGATCATTCTAATTTTATTTCCTGGAACGGATGGAAATTTTAGAGTATATAATGTGGAGAAATATATATGTTAGACCCACTATGCATGTAAAGGACATTTGTGGTTCTCACCTATCTGCCTGTCTTTCTGTATGTGTGTCTATCACATTTCATCTGGTGCATTGGGTATGTATATCCTCGAATGAATATGTTTGCATACGTATATCACATAAACGTGCTTCAGGGGAAAAATGAGTATAATTTGATACTAAGAAAGAAGGAGTGACCGATAGAAAAAAACAAAGATGAATATTTGTGAGTATTTATTTATTATTGACTTGTAGGGCATTTTCTTAGAAGCAGTGTTATTTTTTAAAATAATACTGTTTGCAATTTTACATACGGTCACGTAGAATAATTGAACCAAAGTAGTAGGACGAAATCTATGAAATAATTGTATTTTTAAAACTTACATCTTTAAGGTAAGGAAAGTTAAACAGAATTAAGCTTATTTTAATAAGGCTGTTCTAAATGAATTTGCAGGTGTCAATCTGAAATCTTGTTAAAGACCCTAGCAGATTTGAAAGTTATTGCATGTACCGTCCGATACTTGATGTTCAACATTCTAAACAAAAATGAAACAAGATAAAACATCATTAATCTGAAAATTGTATAATTTGTACACCCACATATTAAACAATATTCCATCAGCATTAATTACACTCCCTTATCGATAGCTAATGTAATTATTGCTTTGTCAAATTCATCTGAATACAATAATATACTGTTCCGTTTTTAAAATTTAAAAAATAAAACAACAACGTTTTTGATTTAAAATATTTAGCATTACATATCAGCTGCTGGATTGAATTCATATTATAATTTTCTTATCGAACTTGTGTAATAACGTTCTTAACTCGTGTTATAAACGAAATATTAGCCTTGCGAAAGTAACTGAGAAAGAAGGATATATCAACATATCCAAAATGCAAATTGTTGAGATTATTTTTCTTGAAAGTTATGTAGCCCAAATGGTGCAAGAAATGTTTAAAATTCTAGAGCAAGGTGAATAGTTCCTACAAATGTGTCTGAAATTATGGATAATTAATCTATATTATCAGGTATAATATAAATATGGACAGTGTATTTAATTTAATTAATTGACATTCTTAAAGTATGGAAAGGAAATATTTAATTATCTGATATAATGTAAGTATGGACACTGAATCTAATTATCTAATTTATTGTCTATAATTATTCTCCTAGTATGAACAAAATAAGTTTGACATATATAATTGATTCATTGGTTTTCCTTTGTTAACTTTATGTTTCGCTAATCAAGTGTAGAACAGTAAACTATCCGGAACTGGAGATTTTTTGTGGGCATGCGCATTGGAGCTAAGGGAGATAATTTTAGGCGCTACGATCAGTAACTCCGTTGTAACCGTGAAACCCCCTATACCCTGGAAGATGTTTTTCTCCCGGATACTTCGCCCATGGTGTTCCTGGGAGTTTAGTTAGCTTGGTTGCAATATCACCTCCTCGTTTTTTTTTTAAATCCTTGATTTTATCAAGGGAAACAAATCTAAATTTTTTTGTACTACACTGTACACACTTTCCAGAAAGTGCTGATCTGTTATTACTAGTTGTAATCGTCGTCAAGTCGTTTGTGCCAGTACCCTTCTTACACTTCACACAATATAAATCCATAATATATTTATGTTATATGGATATGAATGTAATTGATTATTCATCAACACGAGAACCAGAACCCGTAAAACATCATGTTATGTTACCAAACTCTATTCGAATGATTATCATTGGACCTTCAGGGAGAGGTAAAACACAGTTGTTAATTGATATGATAATGAGATGGATGAAATGGAATAAATTATATGTAGTGGCACCGACTGTAGATGATCAGCGATGCTACCGGGTATTAAAAGATTACAATTAAAAAGCCATAATGACGGCCAGCGAGTTTATAATCGAGATCGAGAAAGCACAGATCGATGGAAATATTAACAACGACGACGATTACGAAAGAGCTGTAGAGATTGTCAACGAGGGTGTTATTAAGTTCATAACCGATATCGAAGAAGCACCGAGCATTGATGATATCGATGGAAGTATTAACAACTTAGTCGTATACGATGATGTAATGTTAGACAATCAAAAGAACCCTGCCAGGATATTTTCCAGAGGCAGACATAAAAACACCGACGTGATATACGCCACTCAACGATACATTCAAATACCAAAAGTGATCAGAGATAACTACAATTTGTTATGTATTTTTAACGGAGTTGATAACCATACACTACGAAATATTTGGCAAACTTCGTGCAGCGATATGGATTTTAATCAATTTAAAAATTTCTTTAGTCGCGCCCAATCAAATCCACACGGATTTGTAACGATAAATTTATCAGATTCTCGAAGGCGATATCGTATCGGACTTGACAAAATATTCGGTTAACCCATAGCAGCAGAGGGGGGGGGGGGGGAACAACAACATTGGCGTCTTTTTTTTACCAAATGGACCCTTACGAGGAAGCCTTAGTTTGCCGAATTGACCCTTCTATTAAACATTTACGAGGAGGAAGCCTTAGTTTTCGGAATCGACCCTTCTATTAAATATTTACGAGGAGGAAGCCTTGTCGACGCCTATAAAGTTGTCGGATTTCCCCCTCTGCTGCTCTTAATTTTGTTTATTTGTATGCTTGCTCATTTATATTGGAATTTTACTAAGGACATGAAATACCTTCGATGTGTTACTTCCACGTTAAGACGTTTCTGTTGTTTATGCAAGATTTGCACGTTTGCCTTGGAGGATTAGGTTTATACAATTTAGAACATTTAGTGGTCTTCGTACCATTGAATAGTAGCATATATATTTGTACCAGTGAAAAAAGCAGGTGTACCTGTACCTGTAAAAAGTAGCAGGTGTGCATGTACCAGTGAATATTAAACAATTTGTTTTCACCAGTGAATATTAGCAAGAGTGCCTGTACCATATTACCAGGTGTGCCTGTACCAGTGAATATAAACATGTGTGCCTGTACCAGTGAGTATTAACAGGTGTGCCTGCACCAGTGAGTATTACCAGGTGTGCCTGTACCAGTGAAAATTAACAGGTGTGTCTGTACCAGTGAATATTAACAGCTGTACCTGCACCAGTGAATATTACCAAGTGTGCCCGTACCAGTGAAAATTAACAGGTGTGTCTGTACCAGTGAATATTAACAAGTGTGCCTGTACTAGTGAATATTAACAGGTGTGTTTGTGCCAGTGACTATTAACAGGTGTGTAAGTGGCTATTATTATGGATGCTATTCCTATAATGAGTTAATGTGTTTAAATTCTGCCGCATACACACCTTTATGAAGAACACTCAATGTATGTATGTATGTATGTATGTATGTATGTATGTATGTATGTATGTATGTATGTATGTATGTATGTATGTATGTATGTATAACATATTATTTTCTGCAGCAACACTATTTCGTTTTGCATATTTTGTTATGCTCCAAAGAAAAGAAATATAACTTTTCTCTTTATTTTCCATTTAATGAACTAAATGGAACATTATCAGATCGCGCATTTTAAGCGTTAATTTTACAGTGTGAAGAGTCATATTTAAGGTACGATGAATGGAACTCAAACTGTAGTAAACGTTTTGTTGATTGTTTGAACGATTCTTCAGTAAAATATTAAGCTGATCTGGGAATGGACTATGAAAACAATTTGCTACCCTACATGATTCTATTAATTCATATTTATTTGAAAACTGAGAGACCTATGAGTTTGTCTTTCTCTTCCATTTTTAAAAACAAATCAGAAGAATAAAAATGCTTAGTTGAAGAACTATATTTCCATCGAAGAATCAAAGACTTAATTAATAAATCTGACAGTGAAGACGCAATCAGTTAAACATAATCTAATTTTAACATGACAAGGAAAATGTAACAAAGGAGACTGTAGCCATTTACAAGTCAGCTTGCTTAGGATTCTTCAGGTTTGCTGACAGCTGGGTCATTACAATACTGCCAATTCGATTTATCCTCTTTTG
Source organism: Unio pictorum (assembly GCA_030141615.1). Classification (NCBI taxonomy): domain Eukaryota; kingdom Metazoa; phylum Mollusca; class Bivalvia; order Unionida; family Unionidae; genus Unio; species Unio pictorum. The sequence goes on along the minus strand of JARLTB010000220.1, from coordinate 18,817,084 downwards.
TATAGCACCAAAGGGTCTCAGACTTGCGATACTCTCCATGCCAACCACACAGATGACTAGAAATACACGTCTGTCCCGTTCGGGTTTTATTTTCCTTTTCACTACAATATTCGTAAGTGGTTCCAGATGAACACCAACCATTGACGCATAAGCCAGAGCAGCAATACTCAAAATTATTATTGGCGTCTGTGTAGCACCATCTATAGTCTGAGTCTCCGTGATATCCGCAAGTCATTCCATCCCGACACTTGGTGTTACCAGCGGAATATAAGTTGTAAAAGTCGAGGGTACTTCCAATAATATTTAAATCAACAAGACGCACCAGGCCTACTAAGAGCAATATACAGAGCATTATCCTTCGAATAAGACCTAGAATAGACCAGCGATAAATAAATCACGAATTAAAAGTAATATTAATTAGGTTAATTTGATCAGATCAATTTAATGCAACATAGAAAGTTAAGACAACAAATCTTTTAAGTATTTAACATTAATGAATGTTATTTAGTTTTTAGATTCTACATATTAGAGTACGTAGTGAAGTGATTCCTATCATTAACAATCATAATTTGCATGTAAGCAACCATGATGACTTCAGACTCCCTTGATTTGACAAGGGTTTTTAGGAAATGTTACTTGTTAATGCTGAAAATTTTCACTAACCCATATTCTAACAACTTACCCTGCCTTCCGTTTAAGATAACCCATATTCTAACAACTTACCCTGCCTTCAGTTTAAGATAACCCATATTCTAGCAACTTTCCCTGCCTTCCGTTTAAGATAACCCATATTCTAGCAACTTACCCTGCCTTCCGTTTAAGATAACCCATATTCTAACAACTTACCCTGCCTTCCGTTTAAGATAACCCATATTCTAACAACTTACCCTGCCTTCCGTTTAAGATAACCCATATTCTAACAACTTACCCTGCCTTCCGTTTAAGATAACCCATATTCTAACAACTTACCCTGCCTTCCGTTTAAGATAACCCATATTCTAGCAACTTACCCTGCCTTCCGTTTAAGATAACCCATATTCTAACAACTTACCCTGCCTTCCGTTTAAGATAACCCGAATTCTAACAACTTACCCTGCCTCCGTTTAAGATAACCCATATTCTAACAGTTTAAGATAACCCATATTCTAACAACTTACCCTGCCTTCCGTTTAAGATAACCCATATTCTAACAACTTACCTTGCCTTCCGCTTAGAATCTTGAATGAGTGTCTTTTCCAAAACGCTATCTGCAGTTCTGATCAGTGATCAGTTCTCTTATATCTGCAAGTGCCAGTGTATTACATAAAATGTCACGGATGAGAGAAAGCATGAAATGGTATATAGATCAAGTTGTTCACGTAAACAGGTTTAAAATAACACATGGCAATTGAACTACGTAAGCTCATCGAACACAGGTTAATCTCGCCTTACTCAATATCATGTATAGTGACTCTTTAAACTGTTCTCAATTTTAACATGGGATTGAAATACAACCTATCTACCTACTTACCTACCTACATAGATACATACCTAGCTACATACCTATTTACCTACACAGACAGACATACAGACGTACATACATACATATGTTATCGTTCTTTCCAGTCTACTCTTATAATAGACAATTGCACATGTACTCGTATCGCTGCTTACAATTTACCATATATTATATATGTACTTTATAATCCTACAGTACATGCATAATTTGTATCTAGGTACACTGTTAGAAGAACTTATGGACATTATATATATATATATATATATATATATATATATATATATATATATATATATATATATATATATATATATACATATATATATACATATATATATATATATATATATATATATATATATATATATATATATATATATATATATATATATATATATAAATATATATATATATATATGTAAGGTCAACCAACGGTCAAAGTGTGTGTTTTGTGTATTGTTCCTCGAGTACTTGCCTGCCATAAGAACCCATGACGTCTGGGTGCTGATCTTTAGGGCTTGTAGTTGGCTGAAGAACGATATTAGATTATCGCTTTAACCTCGTTTTCGTCTGATTTTTATAGACATTATGTAATGTGGTCACATATGGAATGCCACGCACGATCAGGTCCCTCAGGTTTGTGCATAAGTTACATGTCCGATCTAAGCAAGTGTTTGTTTTGCTGAATATTTCTGAAGTATTTACCATTAGAACACGATTACGTAGGTTGTTTTCTTGTATTAATGTGTGTGTGTGTGTGTGTGTGTGTGTGTGTGTCCGAGGATCGACTTTGGATTATAATCGTTAACCTATTTTTATCTTATCATATTGACGTGGTCCCGTGTGGGCTGCCACGTTCTTGTGGAATCGGGTGTGAAGAGTGAGTGAATAAGGTTGTTCAATCAAGTTGGACCAGCGTGAGAGAGAGAGAAAGAGAGAGAGAGAGAGAGAGAGAGAGAGAGAGAGAGAGCGAGAGAGAGAGAATCTTATGCTTGATGTAAAATGATATAAAATGTCGATAAAGTAAAAAGATCTGACATTTAAAAGATTAACATCCCCTTTGAAACCATCATCGAAGCCAAACGTTTGACACAGATGAATGGTTGATTGGTTTTAACGACTGTGCCTGGCCTGTATGGGTATGTAACTCCCTGGTCATCAAATTGCAAATCCGCAATTTGCAATTAGCAATTCTTTCTAAGTGGTATGCTTGTACGCTTATATATCTAATTTTCCTTGAAAGTTAAAATGTTTATTTTTGTATGCAATATTTTTTCACGAAAACCTTTGAGGATTAGGTTTTTATAATTATGGGGATTTAGTGTTCTTCGTACCAGTGAATTGTAGCAGACATGTTTTAACAGCGAACAGTCGAAGTTGTACTAGTGAAATGTAGATGGTGCGCCTGTACCAGTGAATAGTAGAAAATGTACCTGTACTATTGAATAGTAAATGTGTGCCTGTACCAGTGAGAAATAGCTGATGTACCTTCACTATTGAATGGTAGCAGGTATGCCTGTACCAGTGAACATAAGCAGGCATACATTTAACAATGAATATTAGCAGGTATGCCTGTACTAGTGAATATTAGCAGGTATGCCTGTACCAGTGAATATAAGCAGGCATGCATGTACCAGTGAATATTTGCAGGTATGCCTGTACTAATGAATATTAGCAGGTATGCCTGTACCAGTGAATATTGGCAGGTGCGCCTGTACCAGTGAATATTAGCAGGTGCGCCTGTACCAGTGAATATTAGCAGGTGCGCCTGTACCAGTGAATATTAGCAGGTGCGCCTGTACCAGTGAATATTAGCAGGTGCGCCTGTACCAGTGAATATTAGTTTAGTCTTTATATTATCATCAGGTCTATTCCAGATATTAATGTACGACCAGCATTTTCCTAATATCCTGGTGTGTGTGTGCGTGAGAGAGAGAGAGAGAGAGAGAGAGAGAGAGAGAGAGAGAGAGAAGAATACACCGATGTAATATTTACCCTTTAGTCTTTACATTATCATCATGTCTATTCCTGATATTAATGTACGACCAGCATTTTCCTCATATCCTGGTGTGTGTGTGCGTGAGAGAGAGAGACAGAGAGAGAGAGAGAGAGAGAGAGAGAGAGAAAAGAATACACCGATGTAATATTTACCCTTTAGTCTTTACATTATCATCATGTCTATTCCTGATATTAATGTACGACCAGCATTTTCCTCATATCCTGGTGTGTGTGTGCGTGAGAGAGAGAGAGAGAGAGAGACAGACAGAGAGAGAGAGACAGAGAGAGAGAGAGAGAGAGAGAGAGAGAAGAATACACCGATGTAATATTTACCCTTTAGTCTTTACATTATCATCATGTCTATTCCTGATATTAATGTACGACCAGCATTTTCCTCATATCCTGGTGACGGTTGAATAACAAACAAGATTATGGTTATGGTTTTGTGACGATTTTACACCAACCTCAGTGTTAGTACATGTATGTATAAATTGTAAGTCTGCCTGACCAAGCTTTGATGTTTCAAATTGTTCTAAAGGTTAGCTAATCCCCTTACGTAAGATGGCCTTTGTTAGCTCGAGAGCGAACAACGTATCGGGAAGGTGTTAAGTTATGACCGCATCAAAGGAAGATGGCCGACGCCAGGTAGACTGTAACAATTTCTAGACATACAGACAGACAGTGGGATGATTGACAGTTCGAACGATTGACCGAGTCAAGAGCCATCCAATCAGAATGCGATGAGGGTGGGCCCTTGATTGGAACCGAGATAATAACTTATGTTTAGTAAGAATTCGTCAGTGCGCTAGAATTAGTGAATTTGTTCAGAGGTTGAGCGGCTCCGATTGCCAGTCGTAAATTGGCGCCAAATTCAGGGAATTTTGGGATAGCTTCGATCAGGTCAGTGATATAATGTTTGATTTCTGCTTGATACGGCTGCAGTTAATTGAAGGATTGTCGTATGTATATTTTTATTACTAGTATCGTAGTATGAATAATTAATTATGATCGTAGTATTTTACGTTTTTCGTGATGCTAATTAGTACATTTGCTTACAATTGATTAGGATGTTAATTCGTCGCATCTTATTTCATGATGTTATTATGTTACACCTTATTTTGTGAGATACTATGTTGTTTTTCTTGTTAGTAATATGTGTGCATCTTATTTCATGATATTATTATGTTACGCCTTTTGAAAAGATGAGTGATATTTGTGAAGAATTGTATGGTTGCTAGCCGCTGTAAGAATTAAATATTATAATTCTGTGTGTAATTATATTATGGTAGACCAGCACCTTTGTGTACGTAATGGTATATTTTGCCATTGTTGAGTTAACTGGTTGCAATGTAAAAAGTTGAATGTGAATAGTTGATTGGGGCGATTGTGTATAAATACATAGACAGACATATAATCGTAGTAGTAATATTATAGTACGATGATATTTGATGTATTTGTATGTATATACTGATAGGGCTCGGTATATGAATGTTTGGAATTATTTGTGAGATAGCGTTATTGCGCCAATTTTGTAAACTGCGGAAGTGTGTGGGAATTTCGATGTGTGCGCATGCGCGACCAAAAATGTACAGCCGTAGCTGATGATTCGATTTATCGATTTAGTGTGAGGTAGGATTTTATGACCCTATGCTAATGCCTTGTAAACTTCAATTAGGAAGCTTTGAGGGACAGAAGGGAGGAATAGGGAGTTTGAGGGACAGAAGGAAGAAAGGAGGAATAGGAAGCTTGGAGTGACAAACGAGGAAGGAAACGGAAGTAGAGGGATTGGAAAGAGGGATACAGATAGAAGGAGGGACGGAAGGAGAGAAAGACAAGAGCAAGACTAAAGAGGAAAAATAGATGAGTAGTTCACAAGCAGAGGGGAGAATCTTACTCACACTGTGGAATCACATGATGATTTAGACATTCACTTGGTCAAGAGAGACAGTGATTAATTTAATATCTTTAAAGTTATCATTTCATTAAATTGTTATTATTTGAATTTATCTTTGTATTTCTTTATAATTTAACCGTTGGCTTTGCTGACTGGGGGCTCGTAGCTACCAATATATTGTCAATACTTTAACATTCTAAATACGGACCAGGGGAACTTCCTCATAATTCTTTAAAGTCTATAGGAAGAACCCCACCCCTACTAAACGACACTTCACAGGTTTCATAATGTATTTTGTTTTCGTTTTCAAAATCAAAGTTATAGCTTGGTGATTATTAATATATACTTCTTTAGATGCGACCAGATCTACGACACGTTGAAAGACATTTTACCGCAGCAATGCTATTAATTTTGTACATTTTCTTCTGTTCCAAAGAATAGAAATATAACTTTGCTTGCTGATAATGTATTTAATAAACTAAATATGACATTGACTTACTCGCAGTTGGAGCCTTAAGTTTAAGATTGATTTGTAAGGTTAGGATGAATCGAATTCAGACTTTAATAAACGTTTGTGTGATTGAAATTGATCGAAGATTAACATAATAATTTGATTTGGAAATGGAGATAGGAAGTAGTGTGATTTCCATTGTGATTATTACAATTGATTTGTATTCGAAAACTGAGACTTTTTTAAGTGTATTTTGCATCCATTCGTATAGACAATCAGAAGATTAAAAATGCGTAATGGTAAGACTATATTTCCATTAAATTATCAGACATTTAATAAGACTTGCAGTGAAGTTGCAATCGTTTGAAAATATCCTATTATTAGACAAGGGCAATGTTACACAGGAGAGTGTCGCCATGCACAAAGTCAGGTTGATAAAGCTACATCAGGGTTGCCGAATGGTACTTCTTTACAATACGACTACCTAATTTTCACATTATTAATATAACACCTTGGGGAATCAAAAGTGCTTCCTGTACTAACCACACGTGTTTCCAGATGAACACTAACACGTGACGCATTAGCCAGTGGAGCAACGCTCCCATGTACCTTTGTTGTCTGTACAGCAGCACCACATGCAGGTTGTGTTATCGTTATATTCGCACATCATTCCATCTCCATACTTGGTGTTACCTGCGTTTAACTTATTTAAGTCGTAAAACCCCGTGGTTTCGCAATGTCATTTAAATTAATAAGAGGAACCAGACATACTAAAAGCACTGTGCAGAGCATTTTCCTTCGAATAAGACCTAGAATAGACCATCGATAAAACCATCAAGAATTCAAAAGTAATATTAATTAAGTTTATTTGAAATTTGTGTCACACATTTGATTTAAACATTTAATTGACTGTGTTTAAATAAACATGCTACTTACAATAGGGATTTTAAAAGTCTAATTAAGAATTGATCAAATGATATGTAAATATTCTTGTAAGTATTATCATATATGTCAAAAGGTGGGTACATAAGTCTCATACTTGCTAGAAGAAAGATTTATACATTTATACTCTAATCCATTGAAAGAATTTTCTGCCATGGTTATAATAATTCTTTATCGAATACCTTTAAACATTGTATTGTGTGATAGCTATGAAACTGATTGTAAATGGAATAAAGCTTATGTCTGCTAAAGTCCGATTCATTTTTTATATAACAACATTTTTCGAATTTCTTCATTACTTTATTTTCTTAATGTAAACATTGTATAATGACCTTTCTTGACCAATCTTCGACCTTATAATTGACCAATCTTAGACCTTATAAAATCTGAAAGTGTGTAACCGGGCGTAGAAACGTATAATTTTAATAACCAAAAATTGCTATGTAACTCTCTCATGATACAAAGTCAAAGATTTATCCGCTACACCCACGGCTCATTTGGTTGGTCTAAAATGTCACAGCACACCTTTTTTCATTAACTTCGTTGAAAATTGCCTATCACTCCATTAGTTCATCCGTATGGTTAGAACTTACCCCACCTATATTTCATTTTTTTTAATTTGGCACATCATAACATTCATCAAAAGTCACAGAATCTTCAAAGATCATACACAGTCGGTATACAATCATACCGTCATTGAGAATTATTAACGTTGAGAAGGACTCTAAGACAAATGCCGATATTTATCTAGTCGACTGAGATATTGTATTTATATGGGTAGATTGATACCAAGAAAAAAGTATACTTGCCGTTTGCGCTAATGAGGCAATCGGACAGTATCCACTTTACTAAGACCAAGACACATTAAATACAGCAGATAATTGATGTAACCTGTTATATCATCCGTGGCATTATTGTTAGTGTACTGGAGTCATTATCAATCAGAAGGAGGTAGGTTTGAACACTACCATGAACAATCATCTCAACCCCATATATGTAATGCTATGTAATTGTCTCGTTAACAAAAGTGAGGAATCAAACTAAGACATCACGATGAATTACTAAATCTGAAAACAATATTCCTACATGTGCTTGACATTAATAAGAACGGAGACAAGTAATTACCTTGCTGCTGTTTGTAAAGATAATGTTACTTAGGGAAATATGAGAGATAAAGAAGACCTTGTGTGATATTTATTTCATGGTTGATTAGACCAAATTCAAGTAAGGTATGGTTAGTAAATCTACTAGTACGTACCAACTATGTTGCTTACGACATACACCAAATTAGTAGCATTTACAGATCAATGTAATGCAACATAGAAAGTTAATATTATATTTAAGTTTTAATTGTGTAACATCAGTGAATGTGATCTAGCTTAGATTTTATATTATAAGGTGTGTGGTGACGTAATTCGTAGCATTGACAATCATAGTTTGCAGCAACTCGACATACACAGTGTAATTGAATTTAGTAGCTTGACCATTATGGAACATTGAATCCCTTTTAGTCTGAACTTAAGTTGACCAGTTTATAACCTACTCACCTGAAGCGGACCATTTTATACTCGCATCATCTGGTTTGGGGTGAACTTTCCTGAACATAAACCTTAACAATTGATTTGCGTGCAAGTGGTTTGCTTATTTGTTTATAAAGGGTCAGGAGCTTTAGTTTAGTTCGGAACCGATGAAGACGACACGAAATAGAGAAAGTATGCAAAGTATAAGATCGATTTTTCGTACCGACGATGACATTTACTTACAGTTACACTATGACGTTGTCTTGGAATGAGAAAATGTTGAATTCTTTGTCTGAGCAATTTAATCTATACTACATTGTGAAGTACATATCATGATTATATTGTTTAAAATTATCAATTATTTACGTAATAAGTAGTGTCTAGCCAACCCATTTATTGGAAATCTCTGGCCAGTTTTCAACGCATATATCATTAGCAGGCCCCTACACCTTACAAGAATACAATGAGTGATGTCATAAACCGTAAATAGCACAACATTGGCAAACATTTTATGTACATATTGGATAAAATACCTTGAGATGTAAACGGTACTAATATCTATATTTAGTAAGCACAAGGCTTTGCATAGTGTGGTGGTTGTGTTTTGGTGTTTTGCTGTTGAAGTTTGCAAATATTGTTGCTCTTGATCACAGATTAGGTGATATGTTGATCAATTTGAAAGAATCACTGCATTGTCTTTTATATTTACCATAACATGGAAAACCTCAGATGTACATAAATACAATTTGAAAACGTTTAGTACACAGGTGTTTGACAATATTCGATCAAGAAAACGATATGACGTCGGAAACGCAGTTGCAAAAGAAATATTGTCGAAATTTATTTTCATTTCTAGTGACAAAAATTAAAACAATTTGTCAATATCATGCATATTTCAGCTCAGTAGTTATGCAAGCCTTTGTATGATGTCTATATTTTCTGTAATGATCAATTTACCACACAAGCGTCCAGGAGTATCCAACCATAATGTAAACCTAAAGTTCCTATAGAAATATTGCCATGTCATCGGCGCGATTATTGAAGAACAAATGCAATGTAATGAAAATTGTTCCTGAAACCTCAGTTTTGGTTAATCGATACAAACAGTCCGTATCAAATTAAAATGCCAATATAAATTTACTTTCGAGAGTTATGTTTATATATACTCATTACTCAGATAGGTATCATATTTCAGTATGGTCTTGTCATTTTCATACATTCAATCATATAATGTACTATGTTTTCCTTCATCCCTAATGTCAGTAGTTTGCAGCAGAATATATTTCACACAATAAAAATGCTTTCCTAAAATCAATAAAGAAAGAACATCCTTATTTCTATTTGCCTCTTTGTCTTTTTCCCTTATTGTACACCTTGCAATACAAAGTATTATAACAGTCTATATATATATATTAGCATATGTCGTTGATCTCAGATTTAGCTTCGACATAAATTCTTAACATAAAATGTTCCACAAATTTTACAAGATGACCTGCTACGGACATGGATATATAGCTGATGCACCACGGTATATACATTTTTAAAAACAGCTATTGCCTCAGCCGATTTCTGAAATCTTAGATGCAACATATTTAAGCAAAAGACAATATGAACATAATACTGTTCTTCACAGGAACATGGTTCTATTCGACTACCATTAGATCTAAACTGAAAGCATGTTAAAATATTATGATGTATAAGAGTTTAACGTCAACACATGCTAATAGGTTGCAAAACCATTGATGTTGACATATATTATTCAATGTGTTATTACAATCAAGAATATTTTATATCAGAAGAAAGTTTGATAAAAACATGTGCTGGATGAACATACCTATCTAAATTTCTGTTTGATCTGTATCTACATCTACGTATTTATTTTGTGCAACAAATGCCTTTCAAGTCGATATAAAAGGGTAGCTCAAAGTTATGAAAATACAAAATAATGAACAATTATAATATTATCATGTACCATTGTCATGAAAGCACAGAAATAGAAAACACGAGAGTCTAAATGTAGTTGAATTTCAAAATTTATTCATGTTAAATGTTAGCTATAAATGGTGAGAGAAGGTGAGTATTATTTCTGTGTGCCCATAATGGAATATTGAATCCAATCTGGTTTGAACGTAAGTGGACCAATTGGTAACCTATTCACCTGAAGCGGACCATTTTATACTCGCATCATCTGGGTTTGGCGAACTTTCCAAAACAGAAACGAAAACAATTGATCTGCGTGGAAGTGTTTTGCTTCTTGTTTTATAAATTGTCAGGAGCTTTAGTTTAATTCGGAAACGACGGAAACGACAAGTAAGTTGAAAGTAGACAAGGTATAAGACCGATTCTTCGTACCGACGATGACATTTATTTACCGTAACCTATGAAAATATCTTGGAATGCGGAACTTTTGAATTCTTTGTCTAAGCAATTTAGTCTATACTACATTGTGAAGGACATAGTGCCTAGTTAATCCATGTATTGGAAATCTCTGGCCAGTTTTCAACGCTAGCTATCGTCATTGGTATATATGTATCATTAACATGCCACTACAACTTGCAAGACGACGATGAGTGAGGTCATACACGGTTAAGTTTAGTCCTAATTAGCATAACATTGACAAACATTTTGTGTACATATTAGATGAAGTAACGTTTGAAGTAAACCGCACGAACATCTATATTTAGTAAGCAGAAGGCGTTACATAGAGTGGTTGTTGTGTTTGGTGTTTTGCTGTGGATGTTTTTAAATATTGTTGCTCGGTATCACATATTAGGTGATAGGTTTATCATCTTGAATGAATCACTGCATTGTCTTTAATATTTACCATCAGATGAAAATCAAGATGTACATAAATACAATTTGAAAATGTTTATTACACAGGTGGTTGCTAATAATCGATCAAGAAAATATGAGGTCGAAAACGCAGTTGCAAAATAAATACAGTTGCTAATTACATTATCCGGGTTTGACTTATCGAATCATGAATTCGTGATTTGAGAAGATATAATTTAAGTAATAATACAGTTTCCTTGTACATATAGTGAGATTTTTAAAAAACGGTATTCAGGATTTGTTATTACTCATACAGCATCTCATACCCCATTCAGATGAGAAAAAAAAACCGTAATATGATCCATATTGTACAACACACATACAACTGACGTATCTTTCATACATTTATTCTTAATATATCTATAAAGTTATTTTATTTGTGTGAAGGTTTACAAAAAAAACAATATCTCTCATATTCATGCATCAATTTATTTTGGCTCCATATGGAGTGTGATCCATTTGTGCAACCAAAATATATCTCACATCACAGTGATACGTGCATGCTGCTTTTCGTCTGCTAATAGAGCTTTTCAGACACAGGATAAGAAACAAGTCTCTGAAACTTCATATACAAATATGCAAATGCTATCTTGAAAAAATGTGAAGTAATACACAATGCATGGGGTACACAATATCGTACAAAAGCGATAGTAAGGGTATCCTGCAATTAATATGAAAATTCATGCAACGGAACATACCAAAAGCACCAAAAATTGCATAACATCGTTGTGCGTATATGAACAATGGGTTCCCTATATTAATATGTATAGTGTATTGAGTTCACTTTTGGAAGAAAGTTACGACTAAATTTGTCATGTATAAACATCCTCTTCATTAGCAAGTGGGGACATCTACATAATATCGTCTTTATTGGAAGTAACATATCTTTTGCAGTTTTAGGAAGTAGAAGTTCATCTTTCAGTTATGTTGAGAAAAGTCTTGAACATATCGGGTGTATATCCATGTGCTGTCACCATTCTGTCTTAGCAATGTTTGGATAGCTTGGCCAAATTCATCATATATGTAACATACAATATCTTGGACAATTTGTTCTGTGTGAAATAGAATTAGAAACTGGTCATATTTCTGATGGATTCATTGCAGACAAACAAAACAGAGGACATGTTTGTATTCATGGATAAGATGGCAACGAGAGAGGTAAAAGTTTACATAAATGAAGAATGACAAAGCAAAGGTAACCGTTTTTAGGTATAATACGTTTGAACTCACATTATATGTTAAGCACGAATTCACAATTTCAGACTAATAGGAACTTTTTTTAAAAATATCAGCATATATGCAGTTTATTTTGAAATCGTACAATGTTCCATATATTTAATAGCAGACATTCATGTTTACCATCTTCGTTTAATAAATTATAACTTTACGCTTTAAGTATTACCTATTCTCACGCAACAGCAACTGGTTTTTATTTTGCAGCAAGTCACGTTTTCGTAATTATATCAAGGTGGAATGCAATCTACCATCCTTCGGAGGTGGCCATTTTTTATTCATTGTTATATATACTGCACAATATCACTACTATTTTGTCTGTATAATTAGTGGTCATGATATACGGAAAGAAAGAAAATACAAAATTACAGATTTATGCAATAGTGTTTGTGCATGAACGTCTTAGTGCCTGGAATCAATGGTGAAAAATTAAATTGTAGTGTGCTTGAAATCAGCAATTTTTAAGTAAATCTATATTATTATTTTATAATAACATTTTATGAGGATGTAAGGGTTTCACTACAACACACATTAAGTCGCTGACGAAACATTAATGTTCAAATGTTCAATGTGTTACCATAGTACAGAATAGTCATTAGCAGACGTGAACCCTAGGAAAATTTAAACTTCTAATAAGACATATCTACTGCATTTTGTTTACATTGTTACCTAGGCCTAAGTATTGATGGTTGCACACAAACGGCTTTCAAGTAAATATAATACATGTACTTCAGAGCCATGACAGAAACGAACTGATAAACAAGTATAATGGAATAACTATTACGATGTAACATTGTCCTGACAGCACTGAATTAGAAAATCCGGGTTCAGAGATAGTTAAATTTCATGTTTATGTTATGGTAAGTTGAAATATTATTGTCGTGTGACCTTTATGGGTGATTGAACCTGCCATAGTTGGAATAAATGTTGCATGGGAACCTACTACCTTGGATGGAGCAACAAGCTGAATTGGGTGAATTTATGACCGGCAAAGTATATCTTGATATATTGCTATGCATGGAAGCAAAATTATAAAAAAAATCAAGTAGGTTTATTTTATTTCTTAGCGCACATGACTAGACACAAGAGAGAAAGAAAGTAAGAAAGAAAGATATATATATATATATATATATATATATATATATATATATGCCTCGAAAAGATATTAGCTTTCTTTGCCTCTATTTCTCTTGTCGCTAGACAGTCCCAAATACAAATAATATTTCCCATGTTCTATTTCCCTTATATATATATATATATATATATATATATATATATATATATAGATAGAAGAGAGAGAGAGAGAGAGAGAGAGAGAGAGAGAGACCTAGGTCTCTGTGTGTGTCTTAGACAGAGAGATATATAGAGAGAAATACGAGTAATAATATGGGACGATCTGGCGACAGTGGAAAATCCAGTCAAAAAGGGCTTGGGACCTTCTGGCGACAAGATTTCTAGCAACAATGGAAATCCCAGTCAAAAAGGGCTTGGGACCTTCTGGCGACAAAAGGTTGTGGGACACTCTAGCGACAAGGGAAATTTAACATGGTGGGACTGTCTAGCGACAAAGGGGAATTGAACATGGTGGGACTATCTAGCGATAAGGGAAATATAACATGAGAAATATTATTTGTCTTTGGGACTGTCTAGCGACAAGAGAAATAGAGGCAAAGAAAGCTAATATCTTTTCGAGGCATATGAGTGGCCCTGAAAAGGGCCTTTGAATACTTCTTCATCTTTTATTTTCTGCCGTTGTTCCACCACCTTTTGATTTTACCAACGATTCCCATTTTCTTCGTCTTTTCGTCCTTGGGAATCCAGTAATGATGTCCCATAGCTCTAAACTTTTCCTGAACTTTGATCCATCTCTGATTTAGTTGATCAAAGTCCTCTTTCTTATTTGTGTTGCTTTGTTCCTTTCTTTCCTTAGCCCAGTTATCTTTAATCTTGATCACCTCTTCTTCCATCACCTTTCTCATCATTGCTTCTGCTTTCTTTATTCGGTCTAGTACCCACTTCACATAATCCCACTCTATCAAATTTAGTGTTTCTTCTAGATGACGTTATCAAGTACCTCCTTCAAGTCAATGTTCTTATATATTTTGTTTTAATAGTCCAGGTTACACTGAAATTCTTCCTCAAGTCTTTCCACCACATATTCTGCGTCAATGATTTCAAACCTGCTGTCTCGGAGTTGGATAAACAAGTCGATGGCCATCTTGATGTGTTCAAAATTGAATGGCTCAAATGACGGACGATTGAGTATATATATCTTAAGCACGGACGTGAAGAAAAACATCACTTACACTCACTTTTCATATTATATACTATTCACAAACCATACAATGTACCATCCACACACAGGGAAGCAGCCAAACCAAACCACATAATTTACTATCCAATATCACACCATTTACCATCCACACACACGGGAAGCAGCCAAACCAAACCACATCATTTACTATCCAATATCACACCATTTACCATCCACACACACGGGTAAGCACCCAAAACAAGCCACATAATTTGCTATCCAAAATCACACCATCTACCATCCACACACACGGGGAAGCAGCCAAAACAATCCACATAATTTACTATCCAAAATCACGTCATTTACTATCTCATCTGAGATGAGACTCCAAGCTTCGTAAAGATAATCGTCCAATTTTTCTTCTTCACTCATCATCATACATTTATCGTGTTGAATTTGATTGGGATGATCGATTTGACATCCATAACACTCTTTTTAATCATGTCTCTCTTTTTTTCCTCCAAGTGTTTGGCAAAACAGGTGACTAAATGTTTTTCCTGTTCTGGCCATCTGGACTACACAATCACTACTTCTTCTCTTTGGTCTTTTGGGTCTGCTTTCTCCGTAACCTTCCATTCCATTTCCATTGATTCTCTACTATTCAAAGAGGGACAAGAGTTTTCCATAGTGTTTAATAGTCTAGAATGACTTCTCTCAAACTGTTGATTTCTATGGTATTATCGAATTCGGCATACAAAATGACATTCAACGTTTCGGTAAGAGGCTCTGCAAACTAAAGTTCCACACGCAGTTGCCCTGACTTTATAGGGTGGAAATGTCCCTTGTCGTTGCCTTGGTCTGGAGTGAAATCAAAACCCCACAAAGTGTAATCTTCTGCATAATCGTCGTAGGAAATACCGTGACTGGTGTTGGTTCCTAACTGTCATGTGGCTTTGTACAGCGACAAGTACGACCTCAATTAATTCTTCTGGGCAAAGTCGGGTTCGAAGGGTCGGGTACACAAAATTTTGCCTTCGCAAAGGACTTCTATTTTGGACACTCCGCAGTGCTTAATCTGGAAAGGAGTTTGATCGTGGGTACCGTTGAGGACTGCATTTCTGACGACACCGATGCATAAACGTTTGAGTAACTGTCCTTGGAACAGATGATCTTCGATCTTTGATCGGAGTTCAGTGGCAATGGTGAAAGTTTTTACTTCCACGCGTCGTATCGAATACTTGGCTGTCGTTCTGCTCAAAGTGTGACCGATATCATTTCCCACTTTAGGTTACACTACCACACGACGCACGTATAACCTGGCTTCTTGGATAATGGTTTTGTATTCGTTGGCACAAGCCATCAAATCGAAAGCAGTACTGCTACGATTCAGTCTCAAGCGAATATCCACTCCGTTCAGCAAATACTTCTCTTGAAACCACATGTCCAAATGCAAACAATCGAACAGTTCTAAACTACGTCCTTGCAGAATTTTCTTTCGACGCTCGTTAAAACCCACATTGTGTGGATCGTCATATACGGTCAAGGCTGTGCCGTTAAACTTATTATCACCTGCTGTGTCAGTTTTCCATTCCACGCAAGCATCTAAATGAGTATTCTTGGCTTCTTTTCCGTAGGTCAAGAGATTTTCGAGGTACGCTTGGTAAGGGTAAGTATCCATGTCTCTATGTTTTACTTTTAATAATGAAAAATGTCTAAGTCTTGAGCGGTTCTTTTTTTCTTCGTCTGTCTAGCTTTAGAGGTACGGAGACTTTTAGAAGGGCATCTTAGTCGACGCTTTCTGCCTTGTCCTTGCTGTGTCCTCAGGGAAGCATGAATGCCAGACTCGGTACCGTTCAGGGCATTTATAGGACTTTCTCGTCGACCAAAAATCTCTTTACCCGTTTGAAGCAAGACATTTTGCCTGCTCTCAAAAAGCTTCTTTTGGGTTTTGTTTATCAATGAGGACACTGTAAAGAAAATCTTTGCCGTGAATCAATGCGGCATCTTTTAAGGAGTGCAATCCTCGTTTCACCATCGGTTATAAAACCGGGACCACGGAACAAAATGCTGATTTAAACATATCTCCTAAACCATGTCCTCGTTGTCGCGCGACTCTTCGCTACACAGGATACATCACTTTTTCAGTTGTTCGAGATTCGTTTTTGAAAATGTTTCACTGTGACTTTCACTTTGGTAAATGGAATATTTTGTCCCAGTTCTCCTTTTATAGTAATGTTGACACTGTCGAAATACGACTCACTGACGGGCAAATAATGAGAATGTACAAATTCGCGGTGAACGTGATAGGTATTTCTACTTTGAAAGGAATGACACGCAGTAACGGTACAGAGGTTTTGTCCTACCACGTTGTACTCCACCACATCGGAGTACACACACATCAAGTTGAGTCCTTGGTTCATTTCTACAGGGATTCAAAAATATTTCGCAAAATCCGAGTTAGTGGTTATGGATGGTATTTCATTATTCTTGACCACCATCCTTGGGTCTCCACCTAAAATATCATACAATTCAGGACAAAAGGTAATAGCCATCATTTTATCCTCTGAAAATTTCATCATTAGGCGACGAGACACTTTATGGTACTCAAAGGTAACACTTTTTTGACTTTCTCCATGGCTTTACCAAAGTATTGAACCTGGTTACAATCGTATTCCCTAAATGTTGACCACTAAAATAATATCCTGCAGGAATGGTTAACAGATAGGTGGACCATTTAGTTTGGGGGTCCTGTGTTTTCATCGGGTCACTGACATTGATGCGTTCGTCTAAGATTTGTTGCAATTGCTCGTCATACATTTCTGCTGAAAAACTGTTTTGATTTTTGACGATGTTTTTGATTAGTGTTTGGTGTATTATTTCTACTAAAGCCACTTCCCAATGAGCATCTTGATTCAAATGAACGGTCTGAGGTAATTTAGCCGTGTAACAGCACAACGTGTTGTTATGAAACACCTCCATGGAACTGTCACTGGGTAACGTTAAGTAAAATTGGTTAATAGTGTTGTTCATAAATCCAACGTTCTTCTGTCCGAGGAGTCACTCAAGATTAAAGGATGTCTAAAAGAGGATTATGATTGGAAGGGTGACTGTTAGGAGAATGACTAACGTTGGACGCAAGACTTCCAAGAATCAAAACTGGGAGGATATCCTTTCCAACGTACTTTGAATTCTTTGACACGACGTTCACGAATGCTTTCAATGTCGTACAAGTCGTCTTCGTTTTTGGTGACACGTTGTAATTCAGGCAAGTAAAACGTTCCTTTTAATACTTCTCCGTTCTTGTCTTCCAATTTATAGACGGTAGGATGACGATCACGCACTCGTTCAGTAACACGAAACAATTCAGTGGTCCAGCTGGGTAAGTAACCTTTCTCGAAAGTGCGTTTGGTTTTTCCAGTACGAATCCAATCTCCAGTGGTTAACACTCCTCCACCTTTCTTGGGGACAGCCATCGTCTGGGACGTACCAAACAGACGCTCAAAAACAGTCACTTCGTTGTCAGGTGTCACATCTTGTGCGGCAATTCCAATGCTTATATGGTAAGATTGATTGTAGGCTTGGACTAAATGCGGTTAGACGTCGATGTACTTGAGAGTGTGTTGATGCATACCATATTTCCACATGCGTTCTTTCAAGGTACGTTGAAAACGTTCCTCGATACTGGCTTTGATTTCAGAATTTTCGGTGGTTAAAAAATGAATGTCACGTGTCTTTAATGCTGGTTGGAAAGCTTGGTTCAAAAATTCGGTGCATTTGTCGGTTTGCCATCGAAGAGGGTGGCGACCACTTTGTTTCAACACCAGTTGTAAACTCGTACCAGTTCTCCGCTCGATTTGGAAGTCAATGGTTTGACCCAGGCAAATTTAGAAAAGACGTCGATGACACAAAAGAAATATGTGTAGCCGCGATTGTAGGTGGCTAAATGAGAGACATCGGCTAAATCGGCTTGCCATTGATGATCGATGCCTTCCACTTGAGTGCGACTTCTGTGAAATTTCCGTCGAATGGGTTTGTGTAAAGTGTACGTATCTTGTTCTTGTAACCACCGTTGTATTTCAGGTAAACGGAGTTTTTTCAGGAGAGTTTTTGCAGCACGATACAGTTTCTAAATGCCTCCGTAACCTGCAGCGTGGGCTGGATCGTAGTAAATGCTGGCTAATACCTTCTCCATGGTTTTGTTAATAAGGTACCCACTCTTCGATGATACTGCTTTGGGTGGGAACAAAATGAGGGTTATTTGGAAACGGTGTTGCGTGTCCGATGTGCCACAGGAGTCGACGTCGAGGGTACAGGTGGTGGCAGTGGTGGAGGTGGTAATGGGATAGCTTTGGTCTTCTTTTTTTCTAACTTCTGGTTTCCTTTCTTTCTTTTTCACTTCTGTCGATGAAGGAGTGGCCATCATCTTTTTAACCCAAGTTTCGAGTACTTCTTCTTGGGGTGTGGGGGAAGTGGTCAACAAGGAAACTGCAATCTTACTCGGAATTGGAGTAGCGGTGGGTGTTTGAAAGATATCATGGGGTTCTTCTTCCTTGAGTAAAGGTGGTGAGACGTCTGTTTTGGCAACTGTAGATTGTTAGAGCGATGGACAATTCATCAGAGCCTTCAAATTGGTCAGATTGGGAAGAGCTGTTTGTTCCACAGCTTTTTGATGAAAGAGTTGCAGTCGTTGCAAGAGTTGACCGTACTTTTGCGATTTTTTGGTTTCGGACAAATCGTTGCGATGCATCAAGGATTGCAATTCGTGTTGTAATTTGGATATCTCACTCAAATGAGGATTGGTTGGTAAATGGTGGATTCGTTGTTCTTGCCAACGATGGTTCCATCCATCGTTTGTAAGGGACCAAAGTCAGTTTTCGTTCTTCCATGGGCTTCCAAATGTTATGTCTGAGATCGTTGTGTTCCATTGGGCCCTTTTATCTTCTGGAAGGATCATTCATATTTCTACCCATTCCTTGGGGTATTCCTTGGGACATCCCTTGGGTCATCCCTTGTGTCATCCCTTGTATCAAACCTGGTATTAAGCCTCTGAACAAAGGGGCAAGAAAAGGGTAAAAATCCACCGCGTTGCACCAACATCTTTTTCTTTTGACGGACGGGTATTTTCTTTTGACGAAGAACGTGTCGATGTTTGGCTAAGCATTTTCTTCTGGTGTGGAGACAAAGGTATCGTGCCTTTCAAGATATTCAAACAACATTTGCACATGGTATCGATGACATCTTTGGAAGCCGTTTTAATGATTTGTTTCGTATGGGCGGAGAGGCTTTGGACAAGACGAACAACACGTCTCCGTGATTGGCTAAACGAAGCGGTAGTCCTTTCCTTTTCTTTCCCTTGTGGGGTGAATAAGAATATTTTCTGCGAATTGACATTTTTGCTTGTTCGTTCCAGAAATACACTGGCGTCAAAGTCTTGGTACACACACTCTTTTACCTTCTTTTCTAGCGCTTCGTCAAAAATGTAATGATGGTTTTCCCAAAATCGCCAAAGTAACCTCCTTTTTGGTGACTCTTCTTTTTTTAAACGACTGCGTCTTTTTAGGGGATGACGTCGATGTTTGGCTAAGCGTTTTGTAGGATGACGAGATTGTCTCTTTCCTTTTCCTTTTTGGACAGAAGTACGGCGATGGTTGTGGTGTGCACGTTTTTGAGGAGACACCATTGGGTGTTCGAAATGGCACATAAAATACTGATTCCGTTGTTGTACTCAAGTGATTATTA
Source organism: Unio pictorum (assembly GCA_030141615.1). Lineage (NCBI taxonomy): Eukaryota > Metazoa > Mollusca > Bivalvia > Unionida > Unionidae > Unio > Unio pictorum. The sequence continues at coordinate 18,796,723 of JARLTB010000220.1, read as the reverse complement.
TACTGGAATGCGACGCCACTGATTATCGTTGCGACGTATCAACTTCATGACAGGTAACACACATCGTGAAGGGGCTCGCAATGGACTAAATCGGGACAGTTCTTGTTTGGACAAATCCAGTAAACTCTTTAACATGCCAGATCTTTCTTGGACTTTGACTTTGTGGGCAGGTACTTTGTGAGCAGCTGCTAGTGCCGCTAATGTGGACGAGAGTGTCACCGGTGGAGGAGGCGTTTAGGGAGACGCAGATTGCCAATGTTTCATCAAATTTGGAAGAACGGGTGTCAAATTGGATTTGGCAGGCATCACACTTAACGGAGAAGTGGAAGCACATGAGGCTACTGGAAACGTAGCCACTGGTGCTGCAGGTCGTGGTTTACGAAGGTAAGGTTGTGTCTTGGCCGAAGTGCCTCTTTTGCGGGTGACAGCTTTTTCTGTGGACTTTTACTTTTATGTGTTTTGGTCTTGACACCATTGTTCTTTTTCTTAGGGGTTCGGTTAGCTTTTGTTTCTTGAGGTGAACTTTGGAAGCATTGGGATCCCATTTTAAAATGGAACGAATGATGACACCTCCTAGAGAACCACTAACTCCAGGTTTCAATATGATTTGCTTTTTGATTTGAGTGTCGATGCGAGGATCGGCCAGTTGCTTCAAGGCTACTTTGTTTCTGTCTAAAAAGCGTTTGGTTTGATGTGGAATGTGAATGATACCTTGCAGTATTTGACGTGCTGTCACCGTAAACCATCGTAAGACTTCTCTGAGACTGGCTTCTAAGACCTGAGCACGTATTTGTGAATTTTTGTCGCGACTGATACCGTACAAGGCACGAATCAATTTGATGGGAAGATGAGACTGAAGGATGTCATGTTGACAATGTATGAGACAAAGTCAATGTGACCGAGGTTTTTATAGACTTTTTAGTGGTTCATATTGTTATGTCGATGACGAGGACGTGTACACGACAGGTCCTCCGTCTTCACACCAGTCGTGAAACAAATCGGTACGAAATCGCAAATAATCGTGGGTGGTGGGTTTTAAATCCACGAGTAAATAGGCGTGTGGCGTTTGAGTGGCATCATCGTACGCATGAGTCAGCCAAGGTGTTCCTAGCTGTTTGGCTAAAACTAACACTTGCGATTTATCTCGAGGACAAGACCACGTAATGGGCATTGAGAATAATGGTACGATGGTCTTTACTTTGTTGAAATAAATTTGGTGTAATGTAAATGACACTGGCATTACGATGATGCCCTTTACGCGTAAATCACAGTTTAATTTCTTCTTCGTCTTCTCCTAACATGTCGTCAAAAATGACCAAATTAGTTTGGCTAGGGTCAGACACGATCAGATCGTCTTCTCTAGAAATGCCTTCCACAAACACAATGGAATCACCTTGACTTTCTTGCAAGAGGCTGTATGCCGATTGCCACTCTTTGTAACACCACGCGATGCGTTGAGGTGATTGATCGATCAAATGATGTTTATGTTCGATCAAGCGTTTGACAAATTAGGTTTTGCCTGAACCGTTCGGTCCAGCAATTAACATGTTAAAAGGATGACTAAGATACAAGGCTTCCCAACTAGCATGATCTAAGTGTTCGTCAATGACTTTGAATGTCGAGGAGGAAGGAGTAGAAATAGTAGAATTAGCCATAGTAGTGATGGGTGTGACACTAATGACACAAAAACAGACAAAATAAGAGCTTTTATACTTTTTTCAAGACACGTTTATTTCAATGAATGTTTAAATTGGAACAACACGAAATATAAAAATACATAACAGCCAAATGGATAAGTACAGGTATAAAGTACACATGGAAACGATCAAAGTGGCATATAAACAAGTCACTGTACAACATTGTTTGGGTAACGAAGGTGTCCTAGAGGTAGTGTGTAATATTCTTATAGTCTCTACATGGGGTACAGTCACATAGGTGTCCTCTCGGAAGGGTTTTTGTGGGGGAATGTCCATGTCAGTCAGGTCTTGAACAGATTGATTGTCCTCGGTGATAAATTCTTTTTCTTCTTCTGGCATTGTCACTAACACAGGTTTAAATCCCAACTTTTCCAGTCACGTACATCTGTCCAATGAGGGTGTACATCACAAGCTACACATACATCCTCGTACACCACTTCCGTACGTAAAAGTTGACGAATCATTTTTTCCTGTAGAGGTCGAGACGTATCCAGATGAAAGCGTAAGGCTTTGAACAGAATGTGTCTCTCGTGGACATTTAAAAGAGTCACCATACTCTCTTTTTTGTAGGTAGAGTTAGTAAAATATCCACATGGAATCGACAGGAAAACGAAATCCCAGAAAGCAAGTCACTAAAACACACACTACACGTCGACCCCAATTAATGGGATACAGTCCTTGTAATAAGTGTTCGTAATCCTTCACCGTGTGAATATTCTCATTGATATCCTTCCACGGAATCTGTTTGATCAAAAGTGATAAAGGTTGTGGCATTGTCGTTCTATTTTATACCTTTTTATGTCGCATATCATAAGTGTATATTCTGCACAGAATGATTTAAAATCTTCTCCAAAAGCGAAAGTGATTAATATAACGTGTAATTTGGTCCCACTGCCATTCAGGGTAACGGTCAAGAATGGTCAAAAAAATCTTCAGATTGTTACCGAACTAAATTCGAATCTGTGGAAGGTAGACTTGATCCAGTGAAATCTGACACGTTGGTTGATTTTTGTCACGTTCCTCTTGTGAATTTCACGACACAAACGTTCTACAGTCACCCATTGAAATTTTTCGTTAGCAAGGCCCTGCCAAACGTCCTTGTAGATCTTCTCTTGGAATTCGTGTGGTAATCCTTGATTATTATGTGTTATAGAGGATTTATATATTGGTCTAGTTTTGTCTCCAACCCAAACTGGTTTGTTAAACGACATGGACCAGTATTGTCAATTTCAATCACTAGGTCCTACTGAAGGTAGGTATTGACCATTCGGAGACCTTCGTAAGCAAAATCTTTCTGTTACCACACACACCACAACCGAAACACTTGACTTTATCATCTTCGCCCAAGTAGAAAAATCCGGCTCTGGCTAATTCTTCAGGAGTTGGTCTAGGCAGATATTTTGGCCATTTATCTTTGAAGCTTGGAATCGTTTTTTAAAGTGACAGTATTCAGGCAAGCTCGTAGGAAACGAATATTCTACTCGCCTCACTTGAGTTCAATGCAGGTAAGGTGAAATTTCTAGGAGTCCACGATAACGTGTGGCACCGCTTTCGCATCCCTCACGTTTAACACGTTCAACATCACTTTCATGGTAGATATAAGGGTAGTAGTCATAGCAATGTTCCCACTATGTCCTGCTGAATCGCTAAGGCCACAGCGTCTGGCATCACTACAATCGCAAGGTTTAGCATCGCACTCCACTTGAGAATTCCCAAATTTGAATGATGCCTGTTTAAATGGATTTATCTTCTAGGTCGTTGTATTTCCAAATGAACTATTGGTCTTAGATAATGTCCATTTTTATATGCTGCCCAATCTCGACGTGACCGTACGGTAGAGAGAAGTGATTGGAAAGTCGTACTCTTTTTTGGTATACGATTTGATAGACTTTTTTCAAAGGTCGGCTGACGATTTGGTGTGTGGGTAAACGGACAATCTTGTGCGGTTCGTGGGTGGTCACTTTAAAAGTTTCATCCTGTCCAGACTGTAAGACTTCTTGAAGCACGCTAAATTTCATCACTCGACTAGTGCGATAATTGAGAGTCAATCCTTTTCCTTTACATTCGGAATGCATTTCTCCTTGTGGGTCTCGGTATTCGTAGCCGTAATTGTTAGGACCGCCACTTGCAAAACATAGAATCTTGTCGTCGGGATGTTCATCGGTCCAGGCTCCTGAACGGTCTCCTTCGATGGCAGGGTTACACTGGTTCGGTCGGTGAATGTAGATGCAACTGTTCGTGTCAAAATACAACACACGATCTCCTAACAGTTCTAACACTTCGTACAATTTTAAGCGAGCGTGGGCTGTCATGTAAACATCAATGATGACATTTCCAAATTTGTGGGATTCTGCAAAGTCTAGTTCATCTTCGTAATTGACTAAAATCAAGTCCTCACGAATGACGTGCACGTGTTTCATATATTTGGGTTTGAAGTGAAAACATCTGGAAGTAGCGGGAAGGTTCGGACAAATACTCCGTCTTGGGTAAAGACTGTCGTTGTGCCATTTTACCGCACAAGCAATTTAACATCACTTTGGCAAACGATCGCCTTCCTTCGTTTTTCTCGATGTGGTCTAAAGTGATGCCTTCCTGCTCCCGATATTTTTCTTTGAATATCTTTTAGTCTTCGGGAGTGTGGTACCAGGAAGTATAGCCGCTAGCTTCTTGTTTTTAGCTTCAGAAAGGCATCCCACGTAATCTGCAAAAATACCTTTACTTGTCTCGTCGCCCTTGTGGTATTGTTGTGTCTTGGGAAAGTGGTAAATTTCGTGCACTTCTAACAGTCGGTATCCCAGGTCCAGAGATTTAAACAATTCCACGCTAACCACGTTCCTGTCAAGGCACGTTCTTCTTGGGTGTGCTGACAAGGCTGGTTTTGGTTGCACGTTTCGGCACAAGTTTGACACAAGTTTTCCTTGGCGATGGTGAGGTAAAACGGGATGGTACAAGTATTTGGGAGGCAAGACTTTGCAATTGATCAATCCTTCGTACTGGCCTATGTGGTACAAGTCAGTGTGTTCTGTTATCAATTCTGGGTGCCTTACGGGAAAGTGACAATATTTGCAGAGGTAAGGATACAGCAAACACACGTCCAAGTATTTGATTTCTTCTCCCTTCTCCTCGTCCAATTGGTACAGCAAACAGGTGGCATTCGTTCGTCATCCGTACAAACTATCCCGAGGGTTCAAGGGGTTCACCAACTTGTAACTTTCTACGATGCGTTTAAACTCGGAATCGGTTTTCAAAAGCTGATCGTACTCGTGTTCCCACATTTCCACTACCTGGTATCCTTACTGTTCTAACTTCAAACGTCGCTGACAAGTCGTCTGGTACAAGTCTTCCATGGTCAGTTGTAAAAACTGATTTTTGGTGTCACGTTGAGGGTAGCACATGGGACATCCATGAAATAAGCATCCGTTAAACTTGTACACGATCTGAGGGTTTTCTAAGTCAAAACCATCCACTGAATACGTTTCGATGTTCTTTTCGCCTCCTCCGTTGCGAGTGTTTTGGATCCATTTGTCTTCCTTGTCGCACGAGTAATGTAGCCAGTGTAGGGCTTTGACCGAATATTGACGTTTGACAAAATTCGTCGTTTGAGGGCTAGAGTATTTTCGAGCATGAAGCGTTTTCGGTACACTAAGGAACATGCTTTGGCGATGGTACAAGCTTCTTTCAAAGGATCGATCCTTCCATGAACAATTCTCGAGATTTTTCACAGCAACGTCGTAAAATGTCCACGTCAGATCGACAGTACTTTAACATTTCTTCTTGAAAGTCAAAGGGGTCCGAGGCGTGAGTCTGGTACCCAGCGTGGAAAGCTTCTCGTTGTTCGGTGCGCATGTTATCGGAGTCGTAGTCGTCAGCCTCTGGCAAATGGGGTAGAACGACATGTAGGTAGCATGCGACTCAAAGGCATGGTCAAGTAACTCATTGAATCTTTAAACTGTAATTGTCCTACTTGCATAGAAATAATTTTTGCTCCGTTTAAAGTCATTTTAGGACGTTCGGTACTTTGTTCCGCATAGTATCTGAGCAGAAATTGCCCATCGTATCCCGACAAATTGTGAGCCATTACCGTGGCATGGTAATGACAATCTCCGTAACGTTTGATGTCTTCTGGACTCCACGTTTCGTTGATGTGGTTTAGGATCAATTGGGCAAAATCGGCTAGTTTGTTTGACCCTCGAAAGATTTTTTACGTCCTCCAGGAATCTTGCTGCAGTGAAGGCAGTGACTAAAGATAGTCTCCTGGATGAACTTTTTGCACGCACGGTGAGCCACGCAGAAATTAGGAATGTTAATACCAGTCTCTTGCATGCATTCGAAATAAAAAAAGATAAAATTCCCTTTCTTCTGGGTATCTTCTGTTTGGGGTTGGTATTTTTGAATGAAGCGTCCGTGCTCCAAGTCCACGTTTGGGTGACAAATGTGACATCGTTTCTTCCCTCGACAAACGTGAAACTTGGCATTACTGGTATGTATGCCTTGTTCACAAGTAGGGCACAATCTCAAAAGCTGACAAGTACTTTTCTGCTGTGAAATTTGCATCTTCAAATGTTGTTGGTAACAGGTAGGACTGACAAAAGTGCACTGACAAACAGGGCAATGCACTCGTACTTGTCCTTTGTCCAGACAAGGTTGAGAGGCCAAACATCCCTTACATTTTGATCCACAATGCTTGTGTTGTTCTCAATTGTTATAACCATAGTCACATTTTTCACAGTAGTAACCCTATCCCAGAAATGCAGTAATACTGGTAATAGTATCAAAATGACCATCGTGATGATAAACGTGAATGTCATTTCCGTCTTTGAAATCGTGGCCTCGAAATAAAAGAGAACCACGCACTTCTTGAGGGTGTAATTTCAAGGTGTAATGTGGAGACAAGACACCATAACAATTTTTGCATTTCTGGAATACCGCAAGGGGTGTCTTTGGATATCCCTGCTTGCTGTAACAGGAGTTCTGCTTCACTTCGTTGCTTTGCTCGGTCCAATCGTCGAATAGTTTTCCAGGCTCTTTTCCATTCTGTCGGGAACGAGAGTTCTTGTTGGCATACGTTGTCCCACGACGATGGCATGGGCTAAACACATCTGGTCATGAGAATTGTTCATTTGGACGAGGCTTGTTTTGGTGTTGCGAAGGCTGTCCACCAATAACACTTTTTTTGCGTTGTCCGGTCCGATGAGGAAGAGACAAGTGAACAGTGTGGCTTTTCCATCGGTGATGTGAAACTCGAAGTTGGATTGTTGCACATGTTGAATTTTGTCGATGACTTTGGAAGTTGTTAATTGTGATGGGCTACTAAACTCGATCCAAACGGGAGACTTCAGATTATCGTGATGAATAGAAAGTCTCAAGCGATCGTCTTCTTTGGCTTGACATTGCAGTTTCAATGTAGTTAACACAGAATCCCACACCTCGGTAATGAACCCTTCTGTATTATCCAAAGGTACATTGGACTTGAAATCTTTAAACTTTACTGCATACGTGTAAGACGTTGTTCTAAATTTTCGAGAGGAACGCTTTTCCGTCTCTCGAATGTGATAGTAGTTTTCAGGGTTTACTAAGCGTGGTGAACTTTGCATGGACGTCGATTGACTGGGTGTGGATTTGGGCTCACTAATGTCATCTTCAAAATCACTTTCATGAATATGAGCCAAGACTTCAGCTACTGTGCTAGGAGATACATTACGTTTCTGTCTCTTACTATCTTCTCCTTTCTCTACAACATGATGCGGTCTTTTCATCTTGTCTGCAAAAAGGCAAATGACTACATTTTAAAGACCATGACCCTATATATTCATGTCCGATCCGTGCATATATAACGGTTAGTGTCTAACCTTTCAGTATTCATTTTATTCTCACATTGCCCAGAACGATGGAAGAACCTGCACAAGTTGAACTTCTGATCAGAGCTTTACGTGGTGTCATACGAAAGTTTGCTTCAGACAAGCCAACGGACTACTCTCCCTCCTTTCGTGATAAAAGTCAAGATACTTGCTATATATCTAAGAAGAAAGAACATTGGGCTACAGAATGTCCAGATCGTGAAAAAAGCAAACAAAAAAGGTACCAATAGAGACAAAAGTCAAGATACCTGTTTTCATTGCAAAGAGAAAGGACATTGGTCTCCAAACTGCCCTAAGAAACAACAGGAGCAGAAGGAGGAGGGGGAGAGGAATTCTGAACAGGAGGAGGAGGAAGAGGTACCCTCCCCCAAGGAAGAACCCCGACACGTTCACAAAGACAAGACAAGAAGACGAAACGAAAGTGATGAGGAGAAGAAAAAGAAAAACATGTGACAGTAAAGAAATTAAAGAAACAGAAAGAGTGAACAGAATAAACCTATGAACTTTTTAAAGTGGTATTGTGTTATGTTATGTTGTGATATTGGATTGTAACGTTTGTACCAGAATACACCAGAGAGAAAAAAAGTAAGTGTCTCTTGGTTTTGATTTTATAGAATAAGAACCTACACTCGCACATTCATTCACTCACACGTACATTATGGCTTTAAAAATAAATAAAAAGGACTTTTGAGTTTTCATTGAATTAGGCAATTGAAATAGTATTTCTTTTCGAAATAATTTGAGTGGCCCTGAAAAGGACCGTTGGGTTTTTTGTTTGTTTCAAAAAATAAAAAACTCTGAAACGGGACGTAACCATCTTTAGCTGTGAATTGGTGGTTCCTGTCAATGATTTGATAGAAATCACTAAAGGTAGTATGACAGACGTAGTCACAGTTAGATTGGGTTGTTTAGTTTGAGAAGGTCTTTATCTATTCGGTTGTGATAAAAAAAAGTCTAATACATTTGTTTCAGACTCCTTAACTCTGCTAAAATATCTAAAAGTACCGTCGTGACCGTTTTATTTTCACTATTCTCTTTCTGTCCTTGGTCTTCTTTCTTCTCTGTTGCTGCTACTGTTCTTCCCGGTGTTTCCTTCTTGCTTCTTCTTCCTCCCGTTGTTGAATAAGAAAAGCTTGTTCTTCTACTTTCTGTTGTTGTAAAGATCGCTCCAATTCTTTTTTTTTTTCTTTGCTTAAAATCATCGACGTGTACATAAGAAGAAGCAGAAGGTAACAAAGGTTCCGGAACAAATTCTTGTGATGTTAGAAAATCCACAATATCCCAGTTAAAATCAATTTATTATGGATGTAGATTTGTATTGACTTTGGTAGTCACTGCTGTCCCATTACTTGCTGTCTCCACTACTGGCTCACCCCAGTTCATCGCCTTCTTAGTGTCCGACATGATTGACAACTCTGTCGCATCGATTGACTGCGCGCAGACGCTAGTACCTCTATATATGGAAAGTGACGTCACAGACTGCTCTCGTCCGATTGGACGACTGTGACTGCCTGTTGTAACGCACGTTTGTATTGGTGAATACACTTAATCCGTTTCGATCCGCTCTTCCCCTATAAATAACCACAGTTCACGGTATTCGCTTCACCTGTTTCTCATCACAAGATGTGGACCAACGTAGAATCTTCTACCCTTGTTTCTACCATGCTGTTTCGTACTGACTTACCCATGTATGTCAGATCATCGTGGACTATCACTCATATGACTGATGCAGCCTTTTGGAAGAGAAGGATATATGTGGAGAGGCAAGGTTGTTACGGATCACTGCCGTCTCACCCCTGTCTGCGTGGGTTAGAGTCTAAGATTCTGCTAATGCAGTTATGTGAGAAAGCTTGCCAGTAGCTTCTCGTGGGTCGGTGGTTCTTTCTGGGGTTTTCCATGGTTCTTCCTCCACCAATAATACTGGCCGCCATGTATAGCCTATCGTGTGCTGAAAAATGGCGTTAAACCCTAAAAAAAAACCAAACCAATTAGATAAGACATTTCTTATAATCGTATTCGTAAGGTTTATTTGGTTCTAGATTGCCAGGACTAAATAAACTGTCAAATATAAGTTCTGTTATAATAAAAACCCAAAACAAACTTTCAACAATCGCTTACTTTCTCCACATTTCCAACAGAACAAAACTGTTTAGTAAAGATGCAACTATTTGCCCAATGTTTCCTCTTACAATGATTAAAACATTCGGTTATATTTGAGAGAGATAAATGTCAGAGGAGACATGTTGTTCCAACGTTGTAGAATGTAATATAATGACACATTGCCAGAAGAGGAAAACAAACTAAATATTTAGAGAATAAGTTTAAAGTCTTTCTGTCATAATTATTTGAAAAATTGATTCTCTGTATAATTGATATGGCAAAATTCCTATCGCTGGCAATGCGACGAAAACTTGTGACAAATAATGTTTATCAAGCATCAATGGGTGGCAGATTAGAGCAACATCAACGCTTGGACGAAAACGAATTACAGTATTGAAAAAATGTTTTAAACAAATTGGCATCACACAGGTCTTAGAATGGACATGTTTACAAATTAGCTGACAAGATAAGATAATTAACTGTCATTAAGTGTGTATATGTTTCTATATAACATCACTTGTAAAAAGGTTGATGCTCTCTTTGATTCTAACACAGTGATAGTGTTTTGGGAAACACTAGAGTGGTACAGGGATCTTAGTTGTGTTTTAAGAGATGACAGGAAAATTGTATTATATTTTGGCTAACTACATGCAATAGAGGTGTATAAATGAAACATACCACATAGAAATTGACTGTGGCACCTGGAAGTAAATGTATATGGCTGACGCGATACAAATGATCTAAACGACGAGAAAGTGACATGGTTAACTGGGAATATGAGAGAGAAAAAAAATTAACAAAATTTATTACGTTCATGATTCCTACAATGCAGGAAAGAAAAGCAAATTGATAATAAGAGCCTCACTAAAGAGCGAGGATACTAAGATTATCCATAAGCAGAAACTAGCCAAATCAAATGATCCTTCTTTAACATAACTTTATGTTGAAATCTTCGAGCTGTTTGAGCAAGCTGTAGAAAGAAAATGTTAGAGGAGACATCTTTATGAACAAAGTATTGTTGTCAATCTCTGATGCAGCTCAAATATGTCTTTACCAAATCAGAAAGATTCTACAAACTGAATTATATAGCATATTAAAAAATGTGTATATTTCAGATAAAATCATATATATATATATATATATATATATATATATATATATATATATATAGTATGCAGTATTGAATGCATATACCAATATAACGAATAGTTATGAATTGATCCATAAAGTAGTACAGAGAGAGAGAGAGAGAGAGAGAGAGAGAGAGTATTTTTTCTAAAACTATTCAGCGAAAACAAAATTGATATGATGGAGATTAGAAATTGATTTAATTTGTCTTGCAATTGTGTAAATCAACATCAAAATACAGACATGAATGAATGCAAGCTAGAAACAAAACAGCAAGCAAAGGAGTAAAAAGTAAAATAAAAAATCTAACGCATGACATCAACCCAAACAAAGCAAAACAAAAGGAAGACAACGAAAAAGATTAACTTTCCTAACCTCCATAAATGAAATCCAAAACTATGATATGTAAATGTATACAGTTCTATACATTCTATACATTCTACATTCTGAGATACATTCTATCCAACACATTGCTATAAAATATAACTAAGATAAGATTGTACTGTCATAATGTATTAAACGTTTAAGACATTTTATTACAAAAAAAAGAATGGCACTTTTGCCTAAGAACATTATTAACAATATAATAAAATAAAATAATTTTCTTCGTTCGATTCCTCCAATACGGTCGTGGATTTTAAATAACTTCTTCTGGTCACGTGTGCCGTCCAATACACCTCAAACAGTGTACCAAATCACATAGATTGGCTTTGTTCTAATAAAAACATAGCTTTACTGTTCAACGTACAATGATGATGTTTGGAGGACGGACGAGTTTTCGACATGTTTTGAAGCAGAAAGAAAGCAGAAAAAAATCAAAATCTTGGTTGACTGGAAAGAAGTCAATAACAAAAACATGTGACCCGGTTGATTGTATTGGACAACTAATTATTATACAGTTATTGATTCCAGAAATAACACATAAAATATGAAATAGTTTCAAATGCACCCATTGCTTTGTAAGTGGTATTACCTTTGCTTCTTTTGAACAGTATATATATATGACATATATGTATTTACATAGACTTACTACATATGCATTTGCAGTCCGACTTTGAGAAAGAGAGCCCATACTATACAGATCAGAATCATTGACCATACCCATACAATGCATCACCTAAGCAGCATTCCTTAGTGTGATTATGGTATGCAAATCAAAGTGTGTTCACATGGATACCTCATTCGCTAAAGCTCCGTCGATCTCATAACCAAGTCATGTTTACTCAGTCCACCCTGCAGTAAGTCTCATATTGATCAGGAATTTTATGACAAAATGTTTTCATTTTCCTGTAGACATACATACATACATACATACATACATACATACATACATACATACATACATATATATATATATATATATATATATATATATATATATATATATATATATAACAACAATTTACAAATGAAAAATATTGACAACTCTCCCAATTCTAAAATATGATTTAAGATTATGGACACATATTGGATAAGTACTGAAACATGCAGTGTGGAAAATGTGCTGGGCACTATTTTTTTAATTATGCGAATTTTCAAAAGAATTGGGTCTTTTATTTGGAAACGTACGTACTAAAGAATGATTTTGTTTAAACAAAACATTTAAAGATGTTGAAGCTATGTATACTTTAACATGAGAATAAGTATTCAATCGTTCAAAAACATTTAACTCAAGCACCCTTTTGTATCGAAATTAGGTTCGACAGATAAAAGATTACAATCGACATTCACTGCCACTACACTGAATATACTGATTTAAAAGATATGTACAATGCTCAAATAAATCCAACTACCAAATCATAAAACCGAACCCAACATAGATGCTAATCAAACATTAAACGTAAAAGAGGTTAACAAATTATTTCGAGCTAACTTAAAGAATGTAAAGTTCTTTGCAATATCAAGTTTTGATGCCAATTTTTACTAAGCTTATATTTTAATTATATTGACTCTTTGGTATGTTTGAAAGTGTTCTTAACAGTAGAAAGTTGCATAAAGATCATTTGGGCAAGCAATATATACTTCTGTAAAATGGATCAAGCCATTTAAAATGAGACAACCATCATGTTTTCAGAACCATGCATAATGTCTCGTACAATAAAAAAATGTTTGAGACATAACGAAACGCAATCCAAACCTAACACTGCAAACAGGCAAATTTGAAATGTCTATAACGTAGTATACGTTGTTTGCCATATCACACTGTCCAGATATTTGTAGCGATACACTTATAAATACTTTATAGACATTACACACAGCTTTATCAAGATAATACCTCCATCAACAGAGATACAGCCTGTACATTAACATCGCAAGCATAGCTATGAAAATAAAAGCCAATGTTATTTTGACATCAAGGCTCACTAAGGTAGCCGTAATGCCACTAGCTAAAATCGCAAGAACAACATTGTTATCAAGATGAAACCCGCGCCTTGCATCCTTGACATCAAGATGCTTAAGAGCAAATTCGTTTGCGTAATCAAGCACCTTGTGTATGGCCAGCAGTGCCAAGTTGTCCATTTTGTCGTTCAAAAGCTCTTCGTCCACGTAGTTTTGGATGGGCATGACATCGTTGTGAGATGTGCCTAGCATCTGGGATACCTTTTCCACTGCCATTTTAATCTCTGTACACTCATATACTCTGGAAATGTTGTAGTCAACTTCTTTGACCATTTCGTCAATCTTTGTCAGCAAGACAACATGGGGGATACCTGTCAAATATATAGACCGACAAATAGCTCTACAAAACAACATCCTAATACATCTAATAAATGTTATCGTCTATAAGTTTATTGTGTGGTTGTGGTCAATATCAGAATATCTTTACATACTTATTTAAACCAAGAATATAGCGATGCACTGTGTAATTTGTTATTTGCTTTATAAATGTATAATTTGGTATCATATTACATATAGTAGCTTCGTCAAATAATCTCAAACTGTGATCGTTATAAAGAGGTAATGGGAATTTCAACAATATTCTTGCAAATATGATATTAACATGCTACCTGACTGCAATTGCAGCGTTTTAAGTTAAGTATTGTCGGTATTTTATTTCGATATCAGCATGAATGGAGTATTCTGGGGCGCACCGTATACACAAAGAGACAACCACTGTACCATTAATTATAGTTCCAATCAGCACATTAGGTACAAATGAAACGATGAAAACGCAGAACCAAGTATATAAAAATATCACTTTCAAAGAAATCCACAGAATGGAGAATTAAAATCAATGTTTAGAAGAGAGGCCATCATAAAAAAAAAATATGGAAAAATAGTCAAGAAACGTACAAATATACTAGACTGTTAGGACTAAAATGCAATTGCACGAATGTATACATCAGAACAACTGTAAAAAGGACATATGTGCAATTATTTGTCAGACTAATATTTCAGCAACATTGTCAGTGTATCGAATTGTATATGATCAGTTATTATGTACATTTAATAACGAGTGGGCCTTGATGAAACTGTGTCATAACTAGAAGAATGCAAACATTTACACCATCGCTTATACTAGAGCAAAAATGAGATGTTAAAACAGTTATACAGTTGGATTTAGACACAGTTTGGAACAAACGAGCTGTACAAAAAACAGCTGGTTTTCAATTAATTCACAGAACATTTAACATGCATTCAATCTTACATTTTAAACACGGTGTTCTTCCTGGAGTGTAGTATTTATTTTCTATAAATACAGCTAACCAACACTCCAAAAAGGAATGTTCATGTAAGTATTACTAATCAAGTTAAATGCAGTACGAAATGCATCGGTGCATGTGTATATATCTTTCCTCCGATTTATTAAGAATGTCATTAAAGAATCATGACTTAAATGAACAATAATCTATAAATCTTATTATGACAACCTCCTCCTCAAATGAGTAAGTAACTGCTAAAATAACATTACCACATAATACGTTTAGTAGACGAACAATTTGCTAAGTTCTTTAAGATCAGCCAACTGATAGACACGACGATATACAAAATTTAGGCATATAAATAAGAACAATATATTTTAATTCAAATTATAATAACAAACAAAAGTTATATTTCTGACAAAACCGTATCAAATTTTTGGCTACATTATTAAAACAAGGAGATTTCAGGCATTACATGCCTACATCTTAAAATCGTAGATTTAGGTGTAAAGCAAGTGGTATTAAAAACAGTCTTAACCTATTCTGATATGTGTAAAATAGCACACACAACCCTAGAATTGTATAGTAATGATTTATGTGACAACATTATCATGATCACATCCTTGCTCTTCTGCAATTTCTAGTAATTTTATAAATTTGGATATAGTTCATTCTGAAAATGTCTTGTTAGTGTTTCGAGAAACATGCGTCAGGTATATTTAAAATAAAAATTACCTTTTTTGTTCATTCTCAAAAGTAATCCATTGAGTTTATCCCACACGGATTGAGGAATACATTCCAATGTACTCCCATCAAACACAAATACCACGCAGTGCACCATTTCTTCCAGTCCTGGTCGGTGAATAAATCCTGATTGTTCGGGAGTGATAGGCGATGAAGGATTGAACTGTTTTAAAAACAAAACCAACATAAAATGGTCCATTAGAGTTAACTTATGAAACACTATCAAGGACGTTATATGATCAAATCAAGTCAAAATGATTAATGACAAAGTAAATATTTGAAATTTAAACATCTTTAAATATAATATTGTATTACCTTCTCAATAAGTAAAGTCCTTTGGACAATCTCTGTTCGAAGCAATTTTAAGAAGTTCGACAAATCTTTTCTTGTTTGCTTTGTATCTGCTTTCACGAAGTTGTGATAGTAATATAAAATGTGGAACCTAAATTCTTGTTATTATAGACGATTCTTATACAAATCAAATCGTTCCTTACAAACTAAATACCACATGCTTCTCATTGTCTGTCAGTTCCTTACTTGGAAGCTCCAAGTTTTTTTGTGTATTTATATCAATCGCTAAACACCATTAATTCCAGACTACAGGCAGAAAGTTCTAAGTGATGAAAAGATGGCTCTAATCAATGCAGTTAGCAAGAACCAGTTCAAATTATATTTATCTAAGTGACTTACGCATCTTGCACTCAGAAAGCTACGAACGTGTGACTTGGAAATAAACATACCTACCTAAGTAACCTACCTAACCACCTACCAACATACATACATACATACATACATACATACATACATACATACATACATACATACATACATACATGAAGATTAGTAATGTTATAACTATCTTCATATGGGGTTTGATACCAACCTCGTACCCATCCGGGATATTTCCATCCACAAGGTAAACCATTTCTGTCGAATCTGGACCAGATTTCTCTGCTATACCACATGTATCGCACAGACAAAATTTAAGACCTTTCCCTGTTCTTCCAGACCTAAACTGGAATTGTCGATACTGAAAGAGTTTAAAGTGTAATAATAACTGTTAATTGCTAAGATTAATTATTACTTCTATATGACAGGTTTCTGTTTGAAATATCCAGATTAATGTGTGGACCCTCCTTCTGATTAGCAGATATTTTCTTTGGAAAATGCAAATTAAGCCGTTAAGACAAATTGCTTTTCGTAATATATGTATACTCCCTGATTAAGAGACAGGAGGAGTAAACACAGGGCCGAATAGACATTAACGCATGCGTACACGATCCGAAAAATATCTCGTGCTGAATTTACAGGTTTGAGTGTGTAGGACTAAGCTCATATGGGGGTATAACATATTAATATTGAAATCTCTAGCTTAAATCAAACAATGAGCAATAATTCCATTAATCCCAATAATGTTTATATTTTTATTTTTAAAGAAATATTTTGGAAAATTAAAACAATCTTGCTAAACATTATACGCGGTAGACGCCACGCCACAAATAAGAACATTTAAAAAATCAATTATAACGCTTGCAGTTTACTGCTATTCCAAGAAACATTAATATCGTTCATTATATTCATCATCCCTATTAACAAAGTTCCATGTATCTTTTAATTTGACAGACATTATAAAACTACTATTTGAATCAGCAAGATAATGACGAAAAAATTAGGAAGACATTGTTTTCTTTCTGGGCTGATAATGTTTTGAAGATAAAACATTTGAGTAAACTTTTCAACTTGTTTTGGCCAAATAAAAAATATCTCAAATGAAACCCTTTTCAATATTTCAGAGAAGAAATTTTATGTAAGAAATAAGAAGAAATCTTTGCATATGGATAGGGCATGCTATGCAATGACTATATGATACTTAAAGACTACTCTAGTGATATGGAAACCAGAAATGGAAAATAAAACGTAGAAGGCCAAATAACACTTGCAAGAAATAGGCGAGGAAAGACATGACAAAGATCTCATGTAACCCATAGAAAAGACCCGAAATGAGGCCTTGAAGTAAGTATCGACCTCATCTGCCAGAGAACAAGAAACATCTTAACGATGTGGCTCATTTTTTATGTAAACAATAATAAAACATATAAATCGCCTTCTCATTAATGTAGTATGTTCCGGATTTTATAGTTGTTCAGGATTGGTACTTTTGTTCACATTATGTACTATGAATTGCTTTTTTAGCATATATTTACTGCATTACATCATTAACATTAAATACTCGTGGAGTATCTGAACGTGCAATGGGATTCATAGGATAATTATAAACACTGTTTCACAAGAAAACTAAATCTCATAAATAAGTGTGAGATGTTTTCTCAAAGCAGACATTGACTGTGAGTAAATATAACTTACGGCTTAAAGTGTACAAACTGACAACTTGCTATATTTCACCATATATCTTAAAACGTTGCAGGAATTAGTGCACCATTACATACTAATGTGGGACAAATAACTTTACCCCCTTTGTGACGCTGCTTGTTGTACTACCACTCACAACACTGCGATGAGTAATTTGGTCAGAAAAAATTGAATTTATGGTGTTGCAGAAACTAGACTTTCCCGCTCCTACTGGCCCAATCATCAGAATCCTTGCCTGAGAGAGTTTCGTGACACTCGGCGGACTGTAGTTTTCAATTTTGTCTATTACTGTTACCTTGTTCTGTAAAGAGGTAATATAGTTCATTAAGTATTATGCAATCTGTATTTAAATATTCGTGTTCAAACGAGGTACAGTATTTAGTGACAGCTGGTGGAAAACGCTTAAAGATAATCATTTTATTAAATGATGTATTCAAGCATTCCTCACAATAGGTTTCAAAACAAATTGCTTAGTGTTGTTTCTATTCTGGTTAGGATGCTATAATTATGGTATTTCTATTAGATTACAACAAAATGTGTTCTGAAATTGGTCTCACACATTTCGAAGGAAATGAGAAAAGAGCACACATTATTAAGAAACAAAACCAACGTTAGCATATCGATGATTATTCATATAAGATGTTCAAATATGTATTACATGAGCGATTATTAGAAATACGTACAATGTATTTATTACAGCATAAAAATGTTTCCATAGTTTTATTGTTTTAAAATTGTAATTATAAAAACAAATATATCACTTGAATGGAATATTGTGGAAGAGCAGCAAAGAGGGTGGACAGACCGAAACTATTTCAAGCAAACCGAAACTATTTCAAACAAAATCCTAAAGGATTTCAAGCAAGGAGGGTGGAAAGACCAAAACTATTTCAGACAAACCGAAACTATTTCAGACAAAGTTCTAAAAGATTTCAAACCGGAACTATTTCAAACAAAATCCTAAAGGATTTCAAACCGAAACCAATTCAGGCAGACAAAAAAAAGAGAAATGGTTTTGGTTTATCACGCTATTGAGACTCTGCCTCCAGACAGACCCGACATTGATTGCGTTTTTGAGACGAATTGAAAATCCTTTACGATTTCACAAACAGGCTAATTTGTAAAACCCCACCTCGTAAATCAATCAAATTATTGGATTGGTCAGTGAGTTTGAAATTATTTCTCGTTAACGAATCATTATGACATCGCACATACACTGGATTAGTTGGATCCTCAATGATTAGAAACCCTGGGGGAGCTGTTGGTGCAAATGAGTATAAAATATATCCCTGCTGGGCTTGATTTGATCTTTCGAGATTTATTTGGTAACTTCCTTCGATGACATCACATACTAAATTCACTGCAATCACCGAGGATATATTGACATTTTGAGCAGCAATATGCCTACCACCACCGTCTGGATCATTATTATGTTTGAGGATATTTGTTTGTGGTGGTGGTGTTTTTTCCAAGCGGCGAGTAATTGAGGGAAGTACTCATCGACGAGATCATTGGTTCATATTTTTAGTTCGTCTACATCATACCGGGAACGTTTAAATTCAGAAATATCCTCTACGCGTATTTGATACTTTTTTGCAAATTCTACTCTCTCAGAGCAATCTCTGGCATCTAATACAGCTTGAATAAGTCGTAAGTTAAATAGTTTCATATCATATGTGATCTGATGTAGTATTTCCGTATATTTGATGATTGAGATGTTGGATGATAAATCGATAATATGTTCTTGCAAACTCTGCCGTAATTGATTTAGATACTCTTTGTGGTTTTTATAAAGAGAATCAAAAAAGTCTGAGATTGCAGGGGTTATTGCTAAAGAACCCTCCCCTATCTCCAAAATCCAATTTCCGTTATTGTAACTAACAGGATTTGTCAAAAATTCTCGTTTATTAATCCAGGTATTTACAAGGGTGATATCCTGACATAATTTTACGTCTGTGACGTAATCCGATTTTTTTAGGTTCTGGTATTTGTAAAGATGTCCAAGGTGGGTTTTCAGGCCAACCCAATATTGTTCTTATCGAGCTGTTATAGATGTTTAAGGCATACCCGGGTGAGTTTATCAATCGCCGATGATAGTGTTGGTTCATGAACTGTTAGAGCGATTTTCGATTAATTCCAGTAATTGATTTTATTTAAGGCTGTAATTCATTATTGATCTGTTTGATTTGGTAGGACCCAGATGGTAATGAAACAACGTTCCAGTCTGGAGAACCATCGGGTTTATTCTTACTCGCAAATACCAAGGAATTATTCGGTTGCAGACCACCGAAAGGTGCTGATCTAATATTAGGTCAACTATTTTATACTCGTAATGTTGCTCTTGCTATCTCCTTCACGGACCCGCAGTAGGGAAATCGACACTGAATTCAGGATTCGTTGAGGTTATTGAGATATTGCTGGTTTTCACCGGGGTTGTGTTTTCCGCTATTCGTTGAAGTTATTCCGTTGTCGCAATTGACATTGTTATTATACTCATGTTGTTTTTCTAATTTTGACACCGCGGAATCATAAACAAAATTTACCATTGCTGAAAAATCATTATCTGATATTGATGTGTCATCGAGGGAGGATAATATCATCGAGTATAATTGTGAGCACGCGGTTGACACAATTTTGAACTTAACTACGTAGTCTTTTCGTTTACGCTGGCTGTATGATGATTTTTTTTTGTTGTTGAAATAATTAACGCGATTGTTGTCGACGCGGATATACAAATTGGAACAGCTATCGGGGCAGACATTGTTACCGAAGATAGCATTATACCAGCTCCGGTAATTACACTTGATTCCGAGTACACGATAACATCAGCTGCAGTAATTTATCGTCGGTATTTTTTTTACTTTTACTTGATACTCCTCAGTGAGTGTTTTGAGTTTAGTTTGAAATTCTCTGACCTGATCATAGCGATACTGCTGTGACGTAGCCAATGAGGATATTTGATTTTGAAAACACTAGTGCTTTTAATTCAGTTGCTTACTTAAATCCGCTACGAATTGCACATACCATGTTACTGAAACCCTAGCCAAATTATCATCGATGGATGTTATTGTGAATTGTTCAATTGTTCCCTTGTCGATGATCGTTAATATCATATTGTTGACCCCAGATGAACTTGTTGATAGAAATATTAAATTGAGTTGGCGACACTAGTATTCATCGATAAATACCTTTGATGGTCGCTGTGATATTTAATATGTTATTTTGTGGTATCCACGTAAATGATCCGTGTTGAATCGTGTATACTACGTTGTTGGTTTTCTCATGAGGAATCTTTGTTTTTTCAAGTGTTTCTATCATCCTCGGTAAATCATCTTTGATTGCCTCGATGGTGGTTTTCATCTCTTTGATGGATTTTTTAATATCCGGGAGTTTTATGTCGAGCTTATCAATTGAGACTACAAAAAATTTATCGACGATGTTTTTACGAAAAGTTGAAACTGTTTTATATGTTCTTCATATTTGGATTGAAGTGTTGCAAATTCTAACATATTTGTTTTTATCTCTGTGAGCTTCGGTGTGGTCACCGGTAGAACCACAAAGAAATTATAGACTGGGAGTTGAACCTCAATGACGGATTTTTGTAAACCCGCAAATTGATTTACTTGAATGTCATATTTATCATCGAGAGTTTTTAATGATTCTGCAGATGATACATAATTATCACTAAGTGATATTAATTTATCTGTGAGCATCGAAACAAATACACCCGATTTGAGAGTACCCTTTTTGGAAAACAACGCGATAGTATCTTCTACTGCTTGGCGTCGTTTAACTAAGATATCATCAAGGGTTGCATTACTCGTTTTCAATTTACCCTGACGATTTTGAAATACAACTATTTCATTTGTATCAACACTTGCGAGGTTTAACATCTAGGATATTTCATCTTCGGTGGGTTTTTTCAGGCTTGAGAGGGATCTTAGCCAAATATCAGTCATTATACTCTAAGATCTCTCTAAAAAGCGATTACCCGTATATTCGTGGACGGTTTTATGTGATTTCTTTCCCGATGATGAAATAGCGTTGAGTACATTTAATACTTCTATGCCGCATATTGGTGGGTCATTCATTCTCTCTGTTGGTAGCGTAGAATACCAGATAGGAGTTTTTAAGCGGTTTATATAACGTATAAATTCTTTAGACGGTGCTAACCCATATGAATCGAAATAAACAATCACACGCGGATCAATCGCGTATGCAACCCAGTGAGTTCCAGGTCCGGTGCTGTTATCGAGATTAATGTTACCTGTTTCAGTGTCGTTTGGTTGTTGTGGTAATTGATCTCTCATAAAAACACATCTAAAGATTTTTATCGCTAGTTTTTTTTAGCAACATCGAGTAAATCAAAATTTGACATCGGCGACAATGTCTGTGACATTGTTGTTAGTTAACTGTTCCTAGTCTCAGGCCCTTGCGTTGTGAATGAATACCGAGTTCCTGGTAGTCTTAGACCCTTTCCTGATCGTTTTTTTTTTTTATACCCGCTTCCGGTAGCTTTCTTTTGTACCATCCCTGCCGCTCTACCAACGGCTCCTAGCGCGGCGGCTTTTGCTACAGCTGGGACCGCTGCCGCAATCAACGCTGGTAACGCAGCTAAAAGCGGGAATACACGACCTAATTTTATTATGTTCTTAATTGCGGCTGCAGAGAGAGAGTGACCTGAACACCTTTTTTCTGTTTGATATCAGCATTGAAGTGCTTTATCTCACGAAGCTGTCAGTGATAATTTACTCTAACCACCAGACATCTGATTGTGCTTCAGCGATATTGTGGTTCCACATTTTTGAACTGATTCCGATTGCAACTTTTTAACTTGACCAGGAATTAACGTAACACTAACATGACTATATGACATTTTATTTAATATCTGAATGATCTAATTGTCTACATGTTTTCCACTGGTGCATGAACTACCCTCATTCTTCCACCAACGCCTTTGAGTAACATTGATTTGTCGCTGAGAATAACAGCAACTGCTCTGTAATCAGGGACAGTGACAACACGATCTACAACCGCACGAGTTACACGAGCTCTGAAGTGTATGTCAACTACGAATTGCCTGGTTAAATCAAGATGTTCCAGCGAGAAGTAATAGATATCGATTTTTAAAATCAAATTGTGATATTTGCAGACCAGTATCCACATTATTATCGCGTCCCATAAATGTCAACAAACGATGATAAGCGCGTGTTATTTGGTTGGTTCCGTAATCAAGTAGTATATCCTCGGATGGTTCCTGTTGGCCGTTTATGCTCAATGATACTTCATTAACACCTAATTGATCAAATATCATATGTTAGCGTAATTGTGACCCAACTCTCGCCTTATCCTGTAACGCAATAAATATATGACGCGAGGCTGAAGCACCTTGTTTTGATACCAGGTGCCATGTAAGTGTACCATCATTATTAGAATCCATGGTATCTGTTGTTGTTGTTAGCCATTGTAGCAATGATATTCCTCCATGAGCCATAAATGATAGTAATCTTTCTTCCACGGTAATTGATGGGGTCATGACTTGCATCCACAATGATAGTTTTGATATAATAACTTTACCATCAGCAACACCAGCATTACGCCAGAATGCTTCATTATCACTACCATTTCGCACGAGTACTACTGTATGCTTCGCTCCATAGATAACTTTTCTAACATTTCTGCAACATCCGAAAATATGGTGCAGTGGAATAGCGCATGAAAATTGTCGACTCTGTCCTTGCAACATTGCTACGCGTGTTGCAAACCCTAGGTTGTTATTAGGATTAGTACTTTTTGAAATATCAAAGGCATCAGCTGGTCTATCTTCGTATTCAAGAGAATCGGGTTGTGGATTACCTGCAGTAGCTTGTGGTGTCAGCAATTTAGTATACTGAATGTGTTCAGGGTGATCAGTAACATCCTTAGAGAATATCATAGATGGACCTGCCGATCTTGTATAATCATCATAATATCTTGCCAACCCCACTGTTGTTGTGGCAACATCAACCTCACGCTCTATTGACTCGATTTCTCTTCCATCAATCATATATCTAGGACTCTTGAATAGCGTCATGATACCATTATTGACAAAACCAACTTGGACATTCCGAACATCTTCATGTGGCGTATTAGCTGCAACATTTGTTACAAGTTCTTCTTCTACTTCAATAAACGCTTCAGCGGGTAGAAAGTATTTTGCTGGTATCATGGACCTGAAGTTCGATTCTTGATTGAAGATCCGGTTGTACTGCATGATAGGAATAATACTGATAATCGATTTGAACATATTATTATATATTTCTTGATCTAAATCGCGATCTAGCTCGCGATTTCAAACCACTTCTCGCTATCATATTTGCAGTAATATTTCCCTGAGTGTCATATTCTTCATTTATTCGTGATGCTATATTCTGATCCACTGCGTTCTTTTATTATTTTGCTAATACTTGCAGGCAAAAGTTCCGTAGATGGTAGTTTCTCTAGTAATTGTATCACTGGTGACGAAGTCAATGTTGGTTTCTTTTTTCGATGAACTAACGCTACTAGTTTTTCATTAGCCGCAGAAAATGCTTTCCCGGCAACATCACCATCAGCGCTAATACACTTATCACGAATGACATCAATAGCTTTCATTGATAACTGTTTTGCGATTGGTGCTATTTCTGGAGCCATTCTTGCAAATAACCCTGCGATGGTATTGCCGAGACCATCTCCATAGTACGCTCTATAAACAGGCAATCGTGAGTTTACTACGTAAGTCATGGTTGGTTTATTGTGGTTGTAGTGTATGATCATCTTATTTAAATGCTATTTATCTAATCGCGAAATCGTAAACGATTTTCATTGCTAGCAATTTCGGTGGTTAATCACTGTGGTAACCGTCCGCTAGCTCATCAATAAACTCTCGGTATACACCAATATCCATGATACCGCCCTCAAATAATCGTCTGCAGTTATCAGCTGCCTCATTAATTATTTCCGGCGAGTTATTACCAGCTCGTTTCCCTCCTACGAGAACTTCTGATCGTGATATATCCCCGAGAATATTACTAGGACAACGAATAAAACCACTACCAGAAACCCCTCTTGGATACCCACCTGAGAATTTGTCAGTTATACCAGCTGCACCTCGTATGGGATCAACTGCGGCTCTTACTTGTATTTTCTTGAGGGGTTCATATGGTGGTGGTGAATTACTTTTTATAACCTCTATTTTATTAATATAACGCCTAAAACCATCAAACTCTTTAATTCTAATTCCACCGTGACTTGACAAATATATTTTTCTATACCAGGTGTCAACGGTTTTTATAGAGTCTTCAAATCCATCTTTTATATATTTTTCCCTTCTCTCCTTTTTTGAAAATTTTTAACAGCAAAATCAGCTAATTCATCATCCGTGGAAGTTTTTAAAATTTCATCCAACTCAGCTTCCGTAAATATCTCTTTAGGTGTATAATATGCTCTCTCTTGGGGGTTCAGGTGGGTCATCAACGATATCAAGTTGTTCTTCTTCAAAAATATCACCTGGTCGTTATTGTTTTTGTTCTCGTTGTTCACGTTGTTCTTGTTTAAGTCGTTCAAGTCGTTCTTTGTTCAAGTCGTTCACGTTGTTCTTGTTCTTGTTGTTTCTTAAGTTGTACAGCGGCTATTATATCACCAGGAAGTGTTTCTAAAGATTCCTTTGTTTGTTTGGATCTCTTTGCTATTTGTGCATGTACAGGAAGATGGGCCGTTTTTTTTCCTTCGTTGTTCCTCAGGAATATCTCCCAATATAGCTTTTACATTGGTCCTGTCTCGTTTGGAGCTCAGTTCGAACGGAATCACGAATCGGAATAAATTTCTTAATCGCAGCCAATCTCTCGCGTGCCGATCTAGTTGTTAGGGTTTCACCTACCATTATAAATATAATATACGATCTAAATTGTAAGTGAAAACTCACCCACCACCGACAGTGTGTTCATTGCTTCCGCGTTAGTGATAAATCACCGAACACTATCAAATTCTTTCTATGCGAGTAAGCGCATCCCTGTCTATAAAATTAATTGTCAATAGGGCTTTATTGTATGCGGATTACTCACCTGCAACGGGTTGGGCATTGTTTAGAGTGTCAATCCATGGAGAGATTTTTCGCTTTGTTGAGGCAACCAGAGAGGGATTTTTATTTTGTCTGATAATTTCTCTTCTGTTTTGATTTTTCAGTTTATTGTGCGTTTGATTTCATATTGTTTGCCCAATTCACTTTTGACCTTTTCCACTGCAGTGAACAGCGGGATAAATGTGTTGATGTCGTTACAACATGCAAGTGAGTCATTTACCGCGTGCTGAATTCGATTCGTTTGATTAACTCATAATGCCTTGGAATGACATACCTATTTTTCCGGGAGCTATCATCAAGGTCATGAAATTCAGAGAGAATCTGATTACAATCTAATTTATCTGATAATGGTATTCCTTGATTTTTTAAATTTGAAATCTCAATTATAATGACATTCATATTTTCGAAATTGATTATATGAAATATTATATATCTAATATATTTAATAAAAAATTAGGGGTCATTTTTTACCCGTTTTTCGTATGACATGATTATATATGATTATATATGATATGATTATGTATGATTATATATGATTAAAAAAATTATTTTATATGAACTCCATTAGCTCTAAGGTGTTATTCACATCTTATTGCGCCTAGAGATATTATGATATCATATGATAAACTCCATTCGCTCTAAGGTGTTATTCACATCTTATTGCGCCTAAAGATATTATGATATAATATGATGAACTCCATTTGCTCTAAAGCGTTATACATGAAAACCCCCATTTGGAACCCCTTAAGTGTTGTTCACATCTGAGGGGCTCAGAGGTTACATATATAAGACAACACATCCCCATTGGAACCTCTCAGGTGTTATTCATATATGAGAGGCCCAGAGGTACCAGGAAGAATTGGTTCCGAGAGGGGTCTAACTCGTCAAATAACGGTTTAGAACCCCAAGAAGGTATGCTTGGTGAATGGACGTCACATTTACATATAAATATATAGATATATACATATTTACAAGTATTTACATATTTACATATTTATAAGTATTTACAAATTTACATATATACAATGATGATATATTTACAATGATGATATAGGAAATAAGACGGCACACATACAAACAAGGGGCTGTTCTACTTTCAACTGAAACCACCATACACCCAACAAAATCACCCGGGTTGAATGCAAAAACACATTCACACCTTGCGACGGTGTGTGACATATGGTGGTTTCGCGGTTGAATTTCGAATGGCTTAAAGCCCCAATACTACAGGAGACAGCTAGGTATATAAGCTAACTAATCCATGAAAACCAATAAAGTGTTGTGCGATTTTTATTTTTTCGTGTACTTAATTATGATTATTGAAAGTATCTAAACGAAACCAAATACTTGAAGAAAATCATCAAAAAAAATGAATTCCACCAATTTGATTCCTTTTCTCACAAAACAAACACTTGATTATTCCCATTGAAATCCGTTGACAGTGTTCCAAAAACCAACACACTAAAAAGAGCCATTCAGTCATCGAAAAATCCCATTGAGATCCATGACTACAACAAAGGAGTTATCGTTGTTTCAAAACTACACACACGAGCTCACACAAGTTATTCCCCTTAATTTAAATGTAAACGAATTGAATTCTATGTCCGGTTCTCTTGGAAATCGCTGATTGATATATCTGTTCTGCAACAAAATCTTACTGAGGGTATACAAATATTGAAATACTTTCCAGCTTCATTTATTCATTGAAATACTCTTTCTTCGTTATTTTATGTATTTAATGATTTTATAGGTTTCGCATTTTTCGAGTGTTTTCCAGTCCCTCCTTGTTTGGTGTTTCCACTTTGTGTTATAGCTCGTAGATTCGATAAAGAATTGCTCTTAGGATTGGTATCAATATGATCAATTTCAAACCCATCAATTATTATTCCATGGAAACACACATATGCGATTTTGTGATTAAGATGACTTTTCCCTCCAGAATTAAATATAAATTCTCCCTGATTATTAACAACACCGCCTGGTTTCTTCAGCCTGCAGTGTCTGACCATACCATCACGAGATACTTCATAATTGGTAATCACGGGATGTGGTTGAAATTCTTGGTTCATTTATATACTATAATATTATTTGTCTAATTCATTATTTGGTTTAATTATTACTTGAGAATCAATCAATATACTCTTGAGGTGTTCTTATGCTTTTGTTCTTGACAGAGTCAAGGACGCTGACACAGTCCGAGTCATTGATGGCGATTTTAACTATTTTATCATAACAGCGCTTTAGCTATCTGTATCTCTTATCACCACAATTGAGACAGAACTGCGACTTACCACGCACACCTACCACACATCGTATGCAAGGTAAGGGCCCTAAGCTTCCACGACGTACGCTTTGCAAATGATATCCACATAATTCATTTCTGCATGATTTGTTACAAACGGTTACTGATCCTATCATAAGCCATTTGCACTTTTGATTATATAATAATTTCTTTATTTAAATACTTGTTTTAATTATAAAATGGAGGAGTTTGAGAGATTATCGAAAATTACGCCTTGGAAAAATGTTAAATTCAATATCGATAGAGTCTCCGCTGATGTACCATGGAGTCTAATAAGTGATAGAAGCATTATAAGTAGAATCCGTGATGGTTTAAATGAATTCAAGCGCGATGGAGCGTCTCACTGTTGGTCAACATTTCGAATTGATGGTAGTGTTGATGCTACCATGAGCGACGAAAGAGCAGCAGTGATAATCTCGCATCTTGACAAGAAAAAGTATTTCTTTAGAGTGAAATTTATTATCTTCACAGAAACGGGGAATTGGATTATACGCGACAAATTTGATCCCATCCTGAAAAATAAGAGAACTGTCACTGTGAGTCAGGATTCCAAACCAGGAATTCTGACTGGAATTGACAAACCGTATGAAGAGAGATCCTATCCTGTTACCGCGGTTGTTTATGGGATTTATCCGATAAATGATAAACCGAGTATTAAAAAATTAAAAGCCATGAAATATTCGTCGTTGAATTGTGTAGCAGAACGAATAATAGAGTATTTTACAAATGCTTTGGGTGGAAACAAATTGACAGATTATAGACGCGAGAAAATAAATGGGGATTAACAGTGAAGGAGAGCGGAGCAACAATTCAAGATGCGGCCGCGTTAGAGCGGATAGTAAAATTTACAATATCCGTAGAGACAGTAACAGTTGAGATATTATATGAACCGCAATATAAATCAAGAGGTTCTCCAATAAAAATTATTGACCATAATGCACACGCGTGGACATCCGCAGTAACAATATTTCCGCTGGACAGAACAATAAAATATCTACCCCTAGAGAACTCTGGGGGAAATTTATTTAATTTTATTTACGAGTCGAGTAAAAACGATCCTGTGTCAGTGTGGTTATTTCAGAGTTTTGAAGACGATGAGGGTAAATTCTATCAATTTGTAAAACCCAGTGGCAAATTATATCGTACTAAAGCCCTCCACAACGAGATGAAAAAAAACTAGCTAGTGGTATTTCAATGGAACACGACGAGCAATTACTAAGAAACTGTTTTACAATACCGTCAGTTGCAGTTCATTTCACGAGAAAGAGAAATCTATGAAAACCAACACGCGCAGAATTTCTCTCAGATATCCAAGATAGTTGTGTTAATTATGGCCATGGCGGATTATGGAATACAAAATATTACCCCAAAAGTATTATTTCAGTTGATACGATTGCGTGTTATCCATGGAGTTTTCTCGGGTACAAAGAATGCACTGAGTATTTTAAACGATTTGGGCATCCCGCACATGAGATGACCCGTGTTGCGATTAATGGACCACTGCCCGATTTTGATTTAACCGGAATCGCTCGTGTGGTATCATTTGAATTGGCTAAATGACTTTATCCGTGTTGTTATATTTGGTTTGGTAGACACATCTCTGAAAAACAGTGGATGCCAGTAGTGTTATTACGGTATATGATTGATTCTAAAATGCTGATATCGCTGATTGTCAGTGAAGAAATTATATCATATCGGAAACAAACTGAAGTCTGGTTACCACAACCCGATAGTCTACATAGTATAATCAGCAAAAATAAAAAACAAAATTCCTAATTTAGACGAAGAATATATCGTAAAATTGTCCAAAGAAACCTTTGAAGTTAGAAATAAACACGCAAAAGATCTCGGTAGAAGAATAATTGGTAAATTCACACAGGGTGGAAAATACAACCATAAGCGACATTCTTCGCGGTTGATTATGGATAATGCTGAATACGATTTTATAATCGCAGATGTAAGATCTAGGGGCATATATATAAGTCGTAAAGACGCTTTCTTGTCAGTTGGGACCAAATTAGGTACAATTGTTACTTATAACGACGGAAAAAATCCTCAGTATACGTACTAAAGGTCGTCTATGCTGGCTTATGCTTCTAGTAATTTACTTTCGATGATAAATAGATTTCCTGAATCCGCAGTTAGAGTGGCCACTGATTCATTTTATATAGATATAAAACATAAAGAAGCAGAGGCCGAATTCACTAATTCAGACGAGAGTTGGGGATCATGGAGAATTAAAAAGGAAATACTGCGTGATTATTCTAAATCAGCAGATGTTACGATTGAAAACAATTACTTGAAAAATAATCAGATATTAGAACTGTCTAATGCACCGTCGTGTTCCTATAAAATATAAAGATATAAAACCAGTTATTTAAACGGCTGTGGTGGGTCAGGGAAGACGACTCGTGCTATTGAATTATTTCGAGGGAAATAAAACATGACTGTGCTAACACCAACACACAGACTTGCAAGAGAGATGAAACAGCGAGAAATTAATGCTTGCACTTATCACAGTTTCTTTCGATGGAAAGGTGACGAATGCACTCCTGATCGAATGGGCGAGTAATATATTCCTGAAATCATTATTTGGGATGAGATATGCACAGTGTCGTTAGATATATTACAAAGGTTTTTCGATTGGTTATTGCTAGCGAATACAAAAGTGATAATGTATAGTGATCATGGTCAACCACCACCATTTGTCGGTTTATCCCCGCATAATTGGCTGAAGAATTTTGTAAACTATTATGAAGAAATTATTACTGATCATAGATCACTTGATAATGAATTACGCGAGTTCAAAAAACTAATCAGATTACAACCAAATAGAATCCAGTGTGAAATAGCGCGTGACATAATTTCAGAAGCGCAATTAAATGATTTCTGGGAAGCGTGGAGACCAAACGATTTGATAGTGGCAAGTAGAAAGATAGTCAGAAATACACTTCAGATGAAGTTATTTAACACGCATAAAGAAATATTTGCAACACCCCTAGTGCCTTTGTGTTATAGACCCAATGATATACGAAGACAAAATATTGAAGTTGATATTCCAGGCCTGACAGAGTCAAGGAAGCAGATTCTAGCGTTAAATGATATTGTGTTGGTTGATATCAATGTTGTCA
The DNA here is from genome assembly GCA_030141615.1 of Unio pictorum. Taxonomy (NCBI): domain Eukaryota; kingdom Metazoa; phylum Mollusca; class Bivalvia; order Unionida; family Unionidae; genus Unio; species Unio pictorum. Next base: position 18,765,651 of record JARLTB010000220.1, on the reverse strand, counting down.
AAGATGCATTGCGTGCTGATAAATCCCCATGGAAGCTAGGATACGCAGCGACGATACATGCTTCACAGGGGTTGACAATATCAGATACAATTGTCTGGATCATAGATAATCGCATCGAGTGGTCGAACTTAGTTTATCTCGCAGTGTCCAGAGTACGAAGAATAAATCAACTTCGAAGAGTTGTTTTAGATGATAATGACACAACAATCAATGATATTGTCAGCGATGACATAATCAGAAAAAACTCTGATTATAAACAGCAGGATAAAAAAAAATAACAGAAAATTTGACAATGGTGCCGAAGATATAATCACACTGAAAAAACAACAGAATAATCACTGTGCGAGATGCAAATGTCTAATGAGTTGGTGTTGGTCGGATAAAGACTCCAGCGAATTTACCGTAGACAGAAATAATAGCAGTGTTGGTCATACCAGAGATAATGTGATGCTGGCTTGTATTGAGTGTAACAGACGAAGAGGTGCTAGTTAAGACCACGCGGCGGTAATTGAAAATCCTCGGGTATCACTTGTAATCGATCACGAGTAAATCTGCGCTGAAGAGCAGTTGAACCCGACCTATAGACTGGCGGTCTACCCATGGATCGTGTTATGCTAGATATTGTATGCGTAGTGACACTCCACATAGGATCAGTAGCTCTTTTTTTTGCCACCTTCAAGCTCTCCTAGTTCATATAAATATCTAACAGTGTCATTGCCGAGTATTGGTTGTTTTGAAAAATCATTTTGTGGTTTTACAGGTGTATACTTTTGTTTAATCGCCTTGATAGGTTTCATGTTGATTGTTCGAGTAATCGCATTATTTAGCGCGGTAATTACGCCTGGTTATCTCTTGACCCATTCACGAGATCGTTTATCCGGAATAAATTCCTTCGCGTATTGATATCCTAATAACCGCTCAGCAGGTGTCCGATTAAATCGTTCAACAATTGCCTGATAGCAATGTAATTCAGTGTGTCCTCGTCTGACGGTGACATTATGATGCTTCTTTGTTGATAACACTGCACCATGAAATGCCTTGTCAAGATCAACTTGTAATAGATTTGGCCAATGCAGAGGATCTCGTCGATAAATCCTTTCAAATGCAGAAGCCACCTCAGATGATTATTTTGTCTTTAGAGATTCTGCTTCTTTGTAACGACTCGCAACATCAACTACGGTTAGCGCATACTTCATCATGCGGCAGAAATAATATATCAGCCTGATGAACCTCATTAACGACGTTGACATCAAAATGTGAGAAGTTAATTTGTTTAGGCGGTTTTAGATAAATTTGCCATATCGCCTGTTTGGATAACCAATCCGATGCAGTGGTATTTGTCACCCTTGCAACGCTAGCGAGTTTACTGATTGCTGATTTACCCCTCCAACATCCTCTTGGGGAATAATAAATTGATTCCATGATGTTATTTATTACCAGCACCCACCAACCATGAAGCCAACTTTTCTTTGAAGGATTTATCAGTGATATAATTCAACGCATGAATTAATTTCACTTCTGCGTTATATCTGTGTTGCAGATTGCTGATTTTATAAGCAGCATCATGAGCATGACACGTCTTATCAATAGCGTGTATTGGGTTTTCACCGGGTCGGGGTTGGTTTTGATCATCGAGTCGGATAACAAGTCTGATCCCTGGTCCACAATAAGTATACCCTGGAAGGTGGTTTTCTCCCGGATATTTTGTCCATGGTGTTCCTGGGAGTTTTACTAACTTGGCTGCAATATCACCTCCTCATTTTTTTTAAATCCTCGATTTTATCAAGGGAAACAAATCTAATTTTGTTATTACCACATAGTGCACACTTACTAGTAAGTGCTGATCTGTTATTTCCTGTTGTAATCGTCGTCAAGTCATTTGGGCTAGTACGCTTTTTATATTTCACACACTATATTAGATCCATAATTGATTTATAATGACATGAATGTAATTGATTTTTCTGCGAGAAATAAACGAGAACCCATTAAGCATCATGCAGCGCTACCGAATTCTATTCGCATGATTATAATCGGACCATCTGGAAGCGGCAAAACATAGTTGTTACTTAATTTGATAACGAGATGGATGAAATGGGATAAGTTGTATTTAGTAGCCCCAAGTGTAGACGATCAGCGATGTTACGAGGTGTTAAAGGATTTTAACGAGAAAGCAAAATCGAAAATCGATGAAGATATTATTGAGTTTATAACCGATATTGAAGAAGCACCGAGTATTGATGATATTGATAGAAGTATTAACAATTTAGTCGTATATGATGTCATGTAAGACAATCAAAAGAATCCTGCTATGATATTTTCCAGAGGTAGGCATAAACACATCGATGTGATATATGTCACTCAACGATACACTCAAAAACCAAAAGTGATGAGAGATAACTGCACTATTCTTGCTGTATTTAAAGGAGTAGACACACACACGCTACGAAATGTTTGGCAAACTTGGTGTGGGGGTGATATGGATTATAATCTCTTTAGCAATTTCTTTAGTCACGCTCAGTCTAAACCAAATGGATTTGTAACGATAAATTTGCATGACCCGATATCAAGACATCGTATAGGACTTGATCAAATGTTCGGTTGAAATCCTAAATTACTAGCAAGGATTTTCACTTCGTCTCCGCAGCGCCATCAGCGCCGGGTCTGTCTGGAGAGAGAGTCTCAATAGGGTGACAAACCAACACTCTCTCTCTTTTTTTGTCTGCCTGAATTGGTTTCGGTTTGGAATCTTTTAGGATTTTGTTTGAAATAGTTTCGGTTTGAAATCTTTTAGAATTTTGTCTGAAATAGTTTCGGTTTGTCTGAAATAGTTATGGTCTGTCCACCCTCTTTGCTTGAATTCTTTTAGGACTTTGTCTGAAATAGTTTCGGTCTGTCCACCCTCTTTGAATGAAATCCTTCAGGATTGTGTTTGAAATAGTTTCGGTTTGATATGAAATACTTTCGGTCTCTCCACCCTCTTTGCTGCTGAAAAATATATCCTAGGCATTTCATAATATGATTGAATAAAGGTATTATTTAGTTTATTTGTATGTAAGAGTCCCATTCAGTTTTTTTGGGAAAAATCCAATGAGTTCTTTAACTTGAGTTACTAAATAATGTAATTCCATCTATTGAAATATACCTCAATTGTGAAAGGTGGCGCTTTTCTCCATGGTACAAAAGACAGCAGTGCTTCTTTCTTCATCAAAAAGTCCCTTGCAAATCCAAGGATCTGATCAAGGGCACCAAGCGCAAGGACGTTGACTTTCTCGTTTATATATATCTCACTCTCGTAGTTTTTAATTGGCCAGATATTTTGTCTTGGCAGACCAATAGTATCGGACATTTTCTCCACTGCCTTTTTGACTTCCTCACATTCAAAGACTCTAGACAAATCTTCTTCCACAATCACAGCCAGTTTGTCAATCTTGGTCAGGATGACAGATTTGGGGATTTCTACCAAACGATGAAAAAACATTAAAAGAACCAAACTCTGTTCTCTCACTTTTGTCAAATTTGTTTTTGAAGAAATGAGCGTTGTATACTTCTCTACATTTATTACATAATTTTGGAAACGTTCAAGCTTTAAAACAGATTGATATAGACAAATGTACCACGATCTATCGGAATATATATTTTCTTAACAAAATATGTGTATTTGTAAAGACATTTTTTCATATTGATGGGTGAATCAAACGGAAACGTTTGTCGATTATGAAGTTGTACAATAAAATTGTCATTGTCCTGTGGTAGGATAAAATGACGCTTAAGCCGATAATATTGATACATATATATTGTCTTATCTTTTTATCAAATACATTGTTAAACAAATTAATAAATAATTCAAAGGTAAATGCTATTGTAATCTGTTTTTTGAAGTGGTCCAAATACAACTACATGCAACGTTCCCTCTAAGCGAATGGTAGATGTGCGCGCAGTGTTCGCTGCACTGCGCAAGCATTACAGGGACCAGCAAACTTTAACGTTGGATTGAGCATAATTGACAATTCAGCAGCGCGGAGATGCCTGAGCAGCGCGCGCGCAGCTTAGAGGGAACGTTGACTACATGTATTCAATTTTGCGCTAAACACAGACTAGCTACGTACCTCTTTTGTTAATTTGAGTTTGAAGTTCAGCTACTTTTGTCCAAACTGACTTGGGAACAAGTTCCACAGTACTTGCATCAAATACAAATACCACACAGTGAATCTGATCTTTCAGACGTGGACGCTTTATGAATCCAGGAATCTTGGGATCGATCGGAGATGAAGGATTGAACTAGGTAATAACGAATTGTATAAATGGAACATGTTATTACGAACACCTGTCGATATCACGTACAAATACCTACTTATGTTAAGCAATCTTGCCCTGTCGTTTCGTGATAACCTTAACTGGTAAATCTTCGGTAGAGAAGAAAAGAATATTCACATGATCACGTTACAAAATAAAGATTCAACGCAGAATTTGAAACTTTTAACCACGATAATGTAAGGATAATAAATTGTAACAAATTCAATGAATAAAAACAGCATTCGATACCATCACGCTATAAGAATATTAGCCATCTGCAGAAGATGTACAACCAACCTTTGTAAACATGGCACGTACTTTTACCTACAACAGCAACTACTAAACGTACTTTTTAAACTTTATATTTTAAAGAAACGCAGCTCTATGCTTTGAATTAAACATCAGATGACCGAGTATTACTTCAAACGCTTTTAAGGATATAAGCTTTAGACAAAAATAAGATATGGTAAGTTTTGCTAATATTGCATTCATAAACCAGTGTTTAAGTGCTATATTTTTTTACGCATGCCCATCGAGGAACTGTAATGTTGTTTCACAAATGATATTTTTTTTTCATACTAATGTGAATCTAATTTTAATAAAGTTATATTTGCATCATACTGATATCGGAATTCATTTCTTAATAAATTAAAAGAGAATTCATATACTAACAAACGTCATTTCTTACATGCGACTGCTTCCTGTGGAATGTTTTTCCTAGATAAAACTACTGAAATAATAATTGATAAATCTGCCATATTTGAAAGCAACATACACTGCGAAATTGGTTCCATAGTCAAAGAGATAATAAGATTTTATATTCCATGAACGCCTGTGTACAAATATACTAATACGAAATATATTTAGAACATTAGATAAACTAATAAAACATGCCTGCCTTGCATTTCTGATGCATACCTGGTAACCGTCTGGAACGTTCCCATCCAAAAGGTAAAGCAGATCAGACAGGCTTGGGCCTTGTGTCTCTTCTATGCCACAGGTGTCACACAGACGAAAGTTTAGCATTTCCCCAGTCCTGCCGGACTGAACCTTGTATTGTCGATACTACATAACAAAAATGAGTCTAGAATTAAGGCATATAATGAGTAAGATTCTGATACTTTTCGACTGACTAGTTAATGCATACTACAGTATGAGTGTAGGATTCTTAAGCCATATCGTTCTTGTATAGTAGATGTTTATATGTTATAATTAAATATCTTCTGAATCATCTAGAAGTTTAGAAGAAACATATACAATCGAAACAATCATAACATCAATAACGAAATTTATATCTGCTTTTGACGCAAATAAAGCAAAGGCATATTTCTAAATGTATGTACATTTTCGCACTAGCTGGTAGCTTGCTAATATAAAAGAACCTATGCAATCGAAAGACATTTGGAACCAAATGGAAGATCCAGACTCTGAGGCAAAATATAGCCTGATAAAACAAGAATAATATGGTATAACGATACGCAGGTGTGTATTAGATCATAAGTGCCCAAAACCTAGAGGTAGTTAAAGTGAATTTGAATCACGTGAGATGATTATACAGCATGGACGTTGATATGGTAATTTCATCCAAATCGTGCTTTATTTGGATAAAAAGGCATGTAATGTGAACAAACGGACACCATTATAGCTAACAATGTTTAGTTTGCGTGCCGTTGGGTTGCGGTTGATTTCCAACGGAAAGAAAGGGACAAACAACAATGAATTCGAAATAGTATAATATTATTTGGATAATCCGAACAAACATTTTCTCAGCACAAAAGGACACATATACTAGCTGCAATATAAAGATGTATACGTTACAAAAACTGGAAAAGCAATGAAAGAATAATATAAATAACAAGCAAGACAAATATGAACTGAGAGGATAATAAACTGCATGAAAATATAATTTAAACACTGTGTGCCTGCTGTAAGGATAACATAAATGCATATGACTTCATATTTATTTGCAAAAACCTTACATATCTGGGGAATATATTGATATCAGTTCTAAAGTATCTTTGTACAGCTATTACTAAACCTATTTTGTTTTATAAACCATCTACTGATAATGAGAATGCTAATATTTGCTTCCGCTAACGGAGTGTTACCATATATTAAATGCTTTATATAATTAAACAGTTTTCAAAATTGTATTTCTCCACATGATCTTTATCGTGTTAGTTATTGAATGTATATTCTCTTAGTTTTGGTGTATATGCTCTTGCCCAATATCTGCAATGTTCATCACTTTTTCTACGATTATATGCATGTAATCTTTCTTACATATATTCCCTGAATCGAGTATGTATGTATCTATGTATGTATGTATGTATGTATGTATGTATGTATGTATGTATGGATGTATGTATGTATGTATGTATGTATGTATGTATGTATGTATGTATGTATGTATGTATGTATGTATGTATGTTAGGTGGCAGGAAACTCAAATGACCCATAGTTCATTAGGTTTTAAAGGTTTCGTTTTTCCAATTTTCTCAGCATTAAGTTATTGAAGAAAGCATCAGGTAATGTACAAGGGGTATACTTTTCTGAGAAACGTCATTGTTCATTATTCTTTAACATGTGGCTTGTAGCAAGTACCAAATCCCGTATAATTATTTCACCAGGAAATAACAAAACACAATGTACTGTTTGCAGTATCAATCAGCACTCTAAGTTATGTACAACGCATGAATTTTCTATAACATATGACATGTTTCAAGACGATTTAGCACCGTACTATCATAAGATATACAAATTGTAGCAGGACGTGTGAATTTAAAAATGAGATATTAATGGTAATGACTCGTCAAAAAGAGAATTAAACTGTAGCCTGATCCTAATGTTCTTAAAATGCACTTAAACCAAATGAAATATCGGAACGATTTTCACTCAAAAATAGGTGCACAATCTGTTTTGTTTGCAATAACCTCATTTATCTTCTAAAAATACGCTGAGTATTTAACGGAATGTATTCCTCTTTTCAGTCTTGTGATATTATGTTATATATTTAATAGAACTACAACACTCAACTATTTATGCTTGATAAGATCAGCGCTATGACGTTCGGATATCCTTCTCAATGCTTCTGGCTGTTTTAGCTAATATTTCAGGCATATATTTAACATTTACTGATTAGTTGAAGTTTGTCTTTCATGTTAACATATCGCGCTAATTGCTCGTACCAGGAGATGGAGAGAATATCATCCCACACAGAAAAATACCGTTTCAATGTTTCTTGTGGCAAGCGTTGATAACTAGTATGAATTTCCGAAATCAGTCCATTATGGGTTGCATAATAAGACCATTGTGTTGAAAATATACCAAAAGGTTTCGATTATATAATACTATAATGGAGACATATAATGCCATGGAAACAAAAGATGTCCCAATGTTGTAATTTACAAAATCTAAATTACATTAATAGCATCAACTTTACCACAGTTGTAAGGCTGCTGGCCGCGCTGCCAGTGTTACTTTGATTGGTGATCCGATCATTGAAGATGGAGTTGATGGTGTTAAAGAAACTGGACTTCCCTGCTCCTACAGGTCCAATCATCAGAATCCTTGCTTCAAAGACTTCTAACGCAGATGGTGGATTGAAACTTTCTATTCGAGCCATCAAACCTGTTCGAGTCTATTGATAAAGTGACAAATGGTTAATCTGCGATACACGATTTGATACGGAATCCCTATTCTGCTTTTACTATGAGGAATTAATAAATGTATCAGCATACATAAACATAGAATCAACATAATTTTTTGAGAGCAACGGGTATCCCTGACAACTTGTATATTCTAATGAGAAGAAAGAATGACTGATAATTTATATCCACAATTTTAAGAAGTAGTTTAAAAAATGTCAGGTCTAAAAATTGTACAAATTTCGTGAAAGTGAAAATTTCAACTAAAAAAAGCATAGCCAGCATTACATATATCGCTAAGTAAAAATGAAAGAAAACATCAGAATCCATTTATATGTCAATACCTCACGAGTAAATAATGAATCCCTCCAAGGATCAATACGAAACGACGCTTCCTTCTTTATCAAAAAGTCGTTTGCAAATCCCAGTATCTGATCAAGAGCCAGCAGTGCAAGGTTGTTGACCTTCTCGTTCAGACACACCTCAGTCTCATAATTTTTGATGGGCCAGATATTATGCTGTGGTACACCAAGTGTCGCAGATACAGTTTCTACTGCCTTTTTGACCTGCGGACATTGATAGACTGCGGACACGTCCTCATTGACAGTGTTAGACAGTGTGTCGATTTTTGTTAAGATGATAACCTTTGGAATTTCTGCAATTATATATATATATATATATATATATATATATATATATATATATATATATATATATATATATATATATATTTATATATATATATATATATATATATATATATATATATATATGCGTGTGTGTATGTGTGTGTAACAGGTTTGTATTAACATCTTGTTACTGTCAAAGTCATCTTTCTTAACCAATGCTACGGTTGCTTTTTAAATTGTATGATATTGAGCGAAAATGCTACTAAAACATCTACACATTAAAGTAGAAGCCTACCAATTGTTCGTAAGAGTACTATTTCAAATGTTCTAGCGTTCCGTCTTTATAGACGTTTAGTCAGTGATTAAAGCAAAGTATCAATAGCAATAAACATATATTAAATTAGCTTTTTAGTAGTTAAGTACGTTTGAATTACAGATGACATCACCCATTGATTATTATAAGCATGGACATTTAATGTATGTCGCTGAAGCTCAGTTTTAAACAGGAGTGATTGTGTAAGAGGTATTCATAATTACAGCAACCAGTTGTAACCTGATATACATAGTATACCACCTTATATTTGGGAAGCATCAGGATACTTGACAAAGAGGAACGCAACAACTGTAGATTTTACTCGTGGATTTAAAGGTTTGTATGTTTCCTTTCTGTATTATTTTGCATTTGACGAAAACGGGATTATATAAAGCAAATGAATATAATGGCATAGGTTTGGTTCCGTTAATGTTTTAAACAACTCAGCCCAAGCACATTATTTTCATGGTCCTAACATTTTTATACGCATGTTTCCAATGAAAGATGTAAAAACCTAAACGAGCTCTTTGGGATCTGTTCGACATGACATTCACCGTTAAAACACTTGGTTATATGTTTCAACGATAGGTATATATAAAATAGTATAGAATGATCAATATTATGATGCGACCAAAATGTTTTTTTTTTACCTCTTCTGTTGAGCTCAGTTTGAAATTGGTTGAGCTTGTTCCAAGTCAAATAAGAAGTAACTTGCACTGTGCTTGCATCAAGTATGAATACTACACAGTGGATTTTATCTCTCAATCTTGGGTGGCTTACAAATCCATGCATGTTTCGATCGATAGGTGATGAATGGCTGAACTATTGATTACGAAAGATAAAACATAATGGAAGTGAATGTACTTAAAAGTGAAGGATGAAACATAACGTACATTTAGAAAATATGCAAAATACATCATCTATCATTCTTAGCTGATCTTGGGCTCTCTAATGCCTTCAAATTCTCTATAAATGCAGTGTCATACCGTGAAATACAGCATTGATCATGGACTATGGCAACTAATGTTTCCCTTTTCTAGACATCAAATGTACCGATATTTTTTATTTGCAGCATTTAGCGCCGCCTTCTTGTCTGTTCGAAATATTTACCCTTCTTCTACATAATACAGAACAAGAAAAGTGAGTCTAGTAACAACAATAAATATGTGCCGTTGTAGCTACACACTTTACATTTAACTTTAAACTATATTTAATGATTCAATACATATTACTGATGCATACAGCGTAACCGTCTGGAACATTTCCCTCCAACAGGTAAACCAGATCCGTCAAGCATGGGCCTTTTTTCTCCTCTATGCCACAGGTGTCACAAAGCCGAAATTTTAGAATATGTCCATTTATACCGCATCGGACCTGGTATTGTCGATACTTTAGAAAAATTCAAAATATTTTTATATTAATTCAGTATGCATAATGTCGCGCAGATGCAAATGTATCATTAATAAATTTTTAAAAATTAATAAATTACGTGTATTTCGTGTGTTTAATCAAATATGAATGTATCACTTATTTTTCACTGAAATATGAAAGCCACCGCCGGCATTTGCCATTGCTTCCTTTGATGCAAATCTATAACGAGGGCACACATTCGAGAGCATATGTGACACAAAGAGCACGAAATATTAAGATGTTTCACATTTTCAAAACAAGTTGCCTCTTTGCTATCAAATGGTGAAAGTCGCTTTCTAAGACCATGAAGGTATGGTAATTTGGATTTTGGGAAATTATGATAACAAGGGTGCATACTTTTAACATTCAGTACATTATCCTTTATATATCCATGATAATAATATAATCTAACGAACGACCATACACATTATCAATTTTCAAGATAAATGTGAAACATGCTTTGACTTGAATACCACTGGAAGACAAGTTTGAATATGTGCAGAACCAAATTCGAAATATGAGCCATGTCAAAGACAGGTATTTGAACATAAACAATAGTAGAAATAAACGGGAAAATATTTATGTTTAGTAATAGATTAAACTCGTCAATGTGGAAGAGCCTTCTATAAATATTTAACATTTTTCGATTTGGATAAATTGACTACTGTGCAGAAAGAATGATAGTACAAGTTACAATTTAATTCAAAGTCCTGATCAAACTTTAGTATATTAATTATAAGACCAATATTTGATATTGAAAATATTACAACCAAGAAAATTAGTCTAAATGTTGTTGTTTTTAATGCACTATTTTATTTTGAATTTATGAAAATTATTTCACTTTGATGTCAGTAGAATTATGTTACTGTTCATATTTTCCGTGAGAAGAACATAAAACATATCAGAACGTGAATAGATATGATTGCAAAATAATTTGACAAAGTTGTAAAAAATCATAACGCTTTACTTAGTGTCGTCATTTCAATAATATTATCAAACATTATAACTAATATGTTCTTTTTAATAATGGGAATTCCCAATGAGAATTAGTACAACAGCATTTATTACAATAAATAACAATACATTGAAAACCATACCTACTATTCAAAATAGTCCCTGGAATTGAAACTAGTACTGGTTTACAATTTCGAATATAAAGAATGTACATTAAAGCAAAGGAATCAAACATTACCACAGTTGTAAGGCTGCTGGCCGCGCTGCCAGTGTTACTTTGATTGGTGATCCGATCATTGAAGATGGAGTTGATGGTGTTAAAGAAACTGGACTTCCCTGCTCCAACTGGTCCAATCATCAGAATCCTTGCCTCAGGAACATTTACATTGGGTGGTATACTAAAATTTGCTATCTTTGACATCAACGTTGTTCGGTTCTGGAGGTAAATTCATACATGATATATTTAGATGATATTCTAGCATATATAATAAAACGATATGAACTTGCAATTATGATGACGCTGTCGGCAATATGATTGATCGGATGGGACCAAGATATTAATTATCGTATCAGTATGTTGATTTCGAACCTTTAACTCAAAGATCGAAACAAACAGATTAAGTATAATTACATCTAAAATGTGTTTGAAATGGAACACGTTTCACTGTTGGGTCAATTATTTGTGAAAATGGATTAAATAGTATGTATAGAATGACCACCTTTTTATTACGTTTGAGTGTAGTCTTGGCGTGTTCATTTATCGTGGCTGCTTTATCGTAAATACCTTTATAATTATTGACAATTTATTATATTATGACGATACTGATTAAATTACTCTTATTTATTCTTCTTCATTTGGTGTTCAAATGCAAATTTCGGTGACTTAAACCTTTTGTTATAAATATACTGATATATACGGATATATTGGTTTTCGGGGATTATTTGACGAATACTTATTGTCAGAGCTAGATCAGGTATATGTCTGATTAGCATGTTTCAAAAGTGCATTTCACCCCGCTTCAGAGCCAAGTATTAAAACTATGAAACGACTTCAAGTCATTTATTTGTATAAGAGAAATTACCTGATCGTTGAAGTCGGGCACGTCCCTCCATGGCTTAATGTTAGGTGACCTTTTCTTCACCAAAAAGTTATCTGCAAAACCAATTATCTGGTCTAGGGCCACAATTGCCAACTGGCTTATTTTCGCATTTAAAACTATTTCATTCTCGTAGTTTTTGATGGGGTGTACAGTATTAAGCGTCACCCCAAGCACCTCAGCTACACGCTTCACAGCCGCTTTAACTCTCGGGCACCGAAACACATAGGAAACGTCCTCTCCAACCATCATCGAGAGTTCATCAATTTTTGTCAAGACAATGACCTTTGGAATTTCTACCAAAAAAAGAGCACATGTTAATTGTGTCTGAAATGAAGCTGATTGTTCCGCCTATAAATCATATGTAGTGGTTCGTATTAAAATACCAATGACTCAAATCAGAATATACCTACAAACAAAAATATGATACCAAACAAATTCATTGCAATATAATAGGAAAGAACATGAATAAATGTGAAAATCTGGCGCATTATATAACGAAGCAACACGTGTGTTCGGACGGGAGTTAATATAATATGTTCGATGATTTTTAAGCATTGCAGTTCGAATTGTTAGATCGTTTGGCCCGAATATTTTCAGAATTTGTGTTTATCTCATTGCACTGTATTTTCATGCACTATGTGGAATTTTGCAATATCGTACCTTAATATTTTTTGTTGCATGATGTATACTTATGTATAGTTAATTTTAAACAAAATGCGTTTTTTTGTCATTTTGTCGGATTGGATACGTTGAATCGATTGATTATTCATAAACTTTGTAACTAATTATAGCGAAGTCTCAAAGGTATTCCAAACACATGTATAAAGAATTGTCATTTCAATTCAGATGGCATTGGTAACTATGTTAACAATATATGCCTCACGTACTGGCACTTGTTATGATATTATAAGTATCAGCTAATGTTTAAAGAAGGCAGACGCAATAGACCACCAAACGATATCTAGTTCCAAGAATGTGATTGTAATTATGGATATCCTTAATTTATCAATAAAACTCTTAGCATACTAAAAAGCATTTTACAAGTTTGATGCAATAGTAAGTGTTACAAACGGCAATGACGATGGTGACGGTTAGATTCTATTTATACAAAGAGGTAATGATAGAAAGAATGGATAAAATGAGTGACTGTTGCTGCACAGATCCATATTGCAATATACGAAACTGCTGTCCTTCGAGATTAAACATTTAAACAATACGTTAAAAATAAGCTTTGAAAAATTAATTGATACAAATAGAAACGTATTTCTACCCCTCTTGTTTAGTTCACGCAGAAGACTGTGTAATTGGGTCTGAATTTTATATCCAAGAACCTCAAGCGTGGTTGCATCCAACACAAATACCACACAGTGAACCTGATCCTTGAGTTCCGGTCGCTTATTGAATCCTGCAATGTTGGGATTGACGTCGCCACATGTAACCTGGAAAGTGTGTGTAAAACATATATATATATATATATATATATATATATATATATATATATATATATATATATATATATATTTCAACATCTCTTAAGTAGGAAAAGATTTCGTTCCGGAATGTTACCAAATCGTTTCGAATACACTATTGAAGTTCCATGCTTGTCAGGGGTCCCGAGTGACCGAGATGTCTTAAGCGCTCTCCGTTACGGATCACTGCCATCTCACCTTTCTCTGCGTCGGGTCGAGTTTTGGGATTCGGCCAATGGGAGTGTGTGAGAAAGCTTTCCAGTAGCTTCTCGTGGGTCGGTGGCTCTTGACGAGGTTTTCTCAGGTTCTTCCTCCACCATTAATACTGGCCACCATGTAAAACCTATCGTGTGCTGAAAAATGGCGTTAAACACTACAACAACGACAACAACAACCATGCTCGACAAACTCTACAGATAGATTTTAAACATCAATTGTTTAAGCTGCATACTTATCTCCCGCATAACAAAATTGACGGAAGATATACAAATGATTGTCGTCCGTCAGTCCGATGAACTTTCGTTTCGTGGTCACAACAACATAATTGTTGAAGAGCTGTATGTAAAATCTTAATATGAGTATAATATAAATATAATATAAATATAATATAATAAAGTGGAGCCAATAGTGTGCTCTTAGCTATTCAAAATTATTTAAGTTAAATATTTACAGTACTTTTCATAAATTAACAATTTTGTTTCCTCGGTAAATTTTTACAAAAACTATAGTTCAAGAACATTTGTTGTTTTGTACATTTCTTACATATATTAGCTTAGTGGTGTTAGGTACGAAATTTCCTATTCAGATATTATCAGCGTACATATTTTAATCTTGTATCGCCTTCTTTTCAAACAACGATGATGTTTACCAGTTTATATATCCATCCACCAACAGTCAAACTTTAAAGGATGTTGTAATTTACATTTACATTATTCTAATGAGACATAACAAGTTTTAATATTATTTAAGGAGTCGATCCATCTTGTCAGTTTAACTATTATTTTAGAGACACTGTTGTTTTTCTAATGAACTTGATAAATACATAAGTTTAAATATTTGGGATGATTTTTGTTCTCCAATTGTCTCCATCCATCCTTCTGAAATCCAAACTTTTGTTTCCAGAATAAAGTTACAAGATATAATGTTCAAGATATCTGTAGCGGGGTTTGTTAAGGTTGGGGTGTAGTGTTCCCAAAATGTTAGTTAAATTGATATAGAAGTACTACCTAGGCTGGTTTTGAAAGAAGTCAAATTAATGAGAGAGAGAGAGAGAGAGAGAGAGAGAGAGAGAGAGAGCGAGAGAGAGAGTCAATAATGCCGACAATTAAATTACAAAATGTTACAAAAAGGTGAAATTTAATTAATAACAAGTTAATACATCTGAATACAACTCATTAATCAATGACAATAATTCCACAATCACTCTTTTTCCTCTTGACCCTGTTGAAGAAATTTACATCACTTGATATATAGTGTGAGATAGCTTTCGACCTGTCCATGTATTCTACTCGTCTGCGTATTATGTCCAATTCTTCCAATTCCTTCTCCTCTTCTTATCGACTTGATCCTTATAATGTCTCCTCTCGACTTCTTTATATTTATCCTCATTCTTCGCCTTCTCCTCCACGATTCCATGACCTCCTCCTCCTCCTCGATTCTCTCCTGACTACTTTGCTGATTCAGACTGGTATGCCAGTGTCACTCACTTCCGTTTTTATTCTTAGAGACTATGGACTAGCATTACCGGAAGGAAGTCTGTCCCGTTAAAGCTTCCTGCGAAAGCACAAGGACATTAGTATATTTTTGATAGTCATCTCGTCTCACACTAGCCAAGAATCAATTATCAGAAAAAGTCTATTACATTGTGCGGTCCCGCATTCATGCACATTGAAATACCCTTACATTCTAGTATGGTAAACAACGTCGTAATAAAAGCACTGTATCAACTATATTCCATACATACATCAATAAATTGTGTCACATCAGTACACACACACACACACACACACACACACACACACACACACACACACATATATATATATATATATATATATATATATATATATATATATATATATATATATATACAATATCAGAACAATCAGATGCATTTCTATACATTACACTACTACAATGTGTACACAGGTATCCAAATATCCATGCTAAATGTACGCACATCAACCATTTTCCAATGTTACAATTCGATTCAACAGTTTCAAAATCTAGAATATCACATGAATAAATGCACTAATTTACTGTGGAGTAACCAAGAGCGAGTTAAAATATTAAATCTGACCAAGAGTTAGCAGTCTACAAAATTCTTTACATGATATCGGCTCATTTCTGAAATGCGCATGTATATTTAATACTACAAAGGTAATTCTACGCACTAACGATCCTAGTAATGAAATATACATACTGTACATAATTTCAATACAATGCGTACTATTCTACAACAATCGAGCAAATAACTTACTGACCTTAGCAAAGCTTTGTCTTTCTTCGAGTGTTCCATGTTTTCCCGCCAAATTACGAGTGGCTTCCTCGGAGTATTACTTTAGGACCTGTTCCAGCACGAAAGTTGGGCAACTACTCATTTACTAGCTTCGAAAGTACTAAGTTGAATTCGAATTTTACCCTGTTCCAATCAAATTAACATAACATTCCTGACATCGTGGTGAGATTTACGACGCCAATAAAGATCATTTCTTCTTGACAAAAAACGTTCAACTATCTCGTGCACATTTTCACAGCCAACAAAGCAGTGTTCTCGTACCGTTCACCTATAGCCACGGGGTCTAACATATATACATGGCTTCTACCTATTTCTTTGCTCCCTTAGCTTACGCAATCGCAGGCAGGGCAACTCGACAATATCTTTATGAAAGTTGTTAGACGTGTCATGTCAGTGATGCTGGAAGTGACATTTTCTATTCAGATATCTTTAATGTCCGCATTTAAATGTTTTACCTATCTATACGTTCAAGCATCGATTTAACCGATATTTGCACTCTAGTTTTCGGACTTCAATCACACTTACACAAAAGTGATAATACAAATTCTCCAGGTATTCTATTGAGGAATTATAAAAGTTAAATATCTTAAAGGTCTTCTTAATTAAACCATTCTTTCATAAACATTTTTCTTTTTTTAAAATGATTCAAAAGATTTCAAGACATTACAATGAATGTGCAATGACAATATATCATTTGCTTTCTGAAAAGTCTTTTCAAAATGGCACTACGATAACTTCTTTTTCCATCTGTTCAGCTCTCCATCCACATAATCCACAATGTCAGGGAGGAGATAACAGTAACTTTGAGTACAATTCGACGAGTTAACTTATGTACTGCCTCCTAAATGCTAGGTAATCTCAGAGAATTATAATAAAAAATACAATTTCTAAATATGTTGAAAATTATCTAAAATAAGTAATAATATTGTTTTCTGTCTTATGAAAGATTTGTCCAATTACCTGGCATCCATCTGGCAGTTTCCCGTCAAATAAATGCATTATATTTTTGTCACTGGGTCCAAATTCTTCTTCTAACCCAGGTGTGTCACATAGCTGGAATCTTAAACAACCTTCCTTCCTCTTTGATTGAATGTGATGTTGTCTGTACTAAAAAGATAAGGATCTCAAATTACTTGTAGCACTGAGTTAAATTAGTTTGCTAATATGCACGTATCATGAACACTTACATATTTATTCAGTTCTTTCAAACGTTTGTTCTCTGTATGAAATACGTATATGTCGTTTAGAAAATAGTGCAAATATTTTCATGTTATACTATTACACAAGATATCACTCCACCGGCCAATACAATCCATTTCAATAGTATGAAAACAATTATGAATGATGAGCAGCTACTATTTAATACGTTGTATCTAATAATTACAGCACGAGTTATAACAGCGAGAGTTATGTAACGGACACAGAAAATAGACATAGATTGGATAAAACAGATCCTAACCGATTCATCATCATCATCAGTCTCTTGACCTAGTGTGGTCGTTGAGGCACAGTGCCCCTGAAAATCTAACAGTTCTGTTCACTTGTCTCGATTATGTGCTAATGTCTCCGCAGAAATTTTCCTGGTTTATTATATGATGTTGTCCTTACATTTTGTTCTCAGTCTACTTCTCCTTCTGCCACCCTGGACGCTGCCCTGCAGTACTGTTTTGGTTAGAGAGTAGGCTTTAGTGTCATGACCATACCATTTCAACTTTCTCTTTTTGACGAAGGTGAGGATGTCTTCATCTTAGTTTACGTTGCGCCTAACGGTGTTACATACTTTATCATTTGTGATGTGGTCCATGTAAGAGATGCCAAGGATGGTTCTGTAGCATCTCATTTCAAGTGCCTGGATTCTTCGTTGTACTTCGGCTGTCAGGGTCTAGGGCTCATATGAATGCAAACAGATTGAGATGACTAGTGCTCTCAATGGTCTGATTTTAGTTTTCATACGTGTTCTTGTCTTTCCAGATGGGTCTAAGATCTGAAATAGCTGCCGATTTTTGTGCTGCTCGTGAATACATTTCTGCTCCTCATCAATCTTAGGTGATTATAGATCCAATATATCTGGATTGGCCCACTGTCTCCAGTTCCTGTCCTCTGACTTTATTCTTGGCTGAAATTTGTTTGTCACTATCTGTCATCAGCTTTGTCTTCTCAGCGCATAGCACCATGTCTATTCGGGAATATGTTCCATCCAGGTTCTTCACTAAGGTGGCACCGCTCCGGTGGCGTAATGGTTAGAGCGTCCGGCGCGGAAGCGGTAGGTCATGGGTTCGATCCCCTGCCGGGTCATACCAGTGACGTACAAAAATGGTACTAACAGCTGCCTCTCGCTAGGCGCTCAGCATTATGAGGTTAGTGTTAGGACTGGTCGGCCTGGTATCAGGATAATGTGACTGGGTGGGACATCATGCGGCATGATGCTCCTGTGCTAGACATCGCTATAAACTGCCTCACTGCAGACATCGTAGCGATATGACTGACAAATTGTAAACGTTACGTTAAAAATCATAATCACATCACTAAGGTGGCAAGCCTACCAACCCATCTATGTCGTCTGCAAGGCGGAGGTTGGTGATGTTACGCCCTCCACTGCTGACTGTCCCACAGCTCATGATGCGCTCTAAGTAGATGTTGTAAAGCGTGGGAGACAGGGGGAAGCCTTGACGTAATCCGACTGTTGTCTAGAACCAGCCGCAACAGAATGGTGAGCAATTACTGCACTGGTAGGCTTAACGTACTTCTTGATGGTAATGGTCAACTTCTGACCCATGCTGTACTTCTTTTGTGGCCCACAATTCCTCATGCCACCCTCTGTCTAGGGCCTTTTTTGAAATCTATGAACGCATGATAGATGTCATGTTGCTGTTGTGAGAACTTTTCACACAGAACAATGAGATTGAGTATTTTTTCTGTTGTGCTTCTTCCACTCTGGAATTCTGCCTGTTAAGCACCCATTATTTCTTCAACTCGTCGTTTCAGTCTATTCAAGATGATCCTCAGCATGACATTACAAGCATGGTTCTGTAATTTTGGCTCAGCTGGAGATTGGATCTATTGTGGAGTGTTATACTTAGTGTCTGGGTCCACTGTGTTGGCCACTCACCTGTCTGCCAGATCCTGCTGTAGAGTTTTGATAGTAGCTCTATGATTGGTTCCGACCCCCCCTCCCATTCTTTATAACTTCAGCTTGAAGTTTGTCTACTCAGCTTGCCTTCTCAACCATCAGTGCTCTTATTGCTGACTCCACCTCTTCTTTGAGAATCCGGATTCATCATTATTTATGGAGTTTGTTACTTCAAGCACCTCTGGGTCCCCTGTGGACTGGTGGTTGTAGAGTTATGTATTATACTCAGGCGATCCTTAGACTGCTTTCTCTTTCTGTGCACTTCTGTCCAGTTCAATCTTCATTTGCTTTCTTTATGTTTTGTCTGAAATTCTTGTTTATTTCTCATACTGCATTGGCCCTGTTGTGTGTCTGGTGTTTGTGAGGTCTCTTCGGGGATTGCACACCTTCAGAATCTCTTCTGTACCCCAAGAGTTTTCATTGCGCGATGGAGGCCAATGATGTCCTTGGAAGCTGTTGTCATGACTGTGATTAAAATGTCTAAGATCACTTTAACATTAATATCCATTACAAGGAGGAGAGCTAAGTTGTGGCTTAGAATGACTTTCAGATGTTAGGGTTCTTCACTTGTTCAAGGTTGAATTAGGGCCTGATGTTCTTTCGCTTATTAATTTTCTTCAGTCTCACTCGGAATATTATAATTACGAGTACGTGATCACTTCCAATATCAGCACCTGGTAGCGTCATAGCTTTTCCTCTATTGTTGCCAGATCGATAACGCATTTGTAGCAGTATGCAGTTAATCTGGTTATGATGGGTTTAATTTGGTGAATGACATGTCCAGCATCGTGAAGCTTTAGGTTGGCCTATGGTTTTGGCTATTATCTATCTGTCTGTTGTAGATTGCAAACTCTAGCAGCCGCCTCGCTCTTTCATTGGTGAGCTCATTGCAAGAAGGTCCACAAAGATCATCCCGGTACTTTAGAGCATTTTAGTCAACTTTGGTATTCCAGTCTCATTGGATGGTGATGATGTCTGGTGTACTGACCATGTATAGAATACCCTGACGTTTGTTGTAAAACTCCTCTATTTCTTATCATTATCATCGGTAGTTGGAACTTGGGCTTTGATAATTATAACAGACTAACGAGGAAGAAATTTCAAACAAAGTACACGCTAGACGAAGAAGATACAATAAAGAGGATGGTTTGGACATCAGGAAGCGTAATAGATTGTGCTTCAAAATCACGTGCATAGTGCGATGTTATCAGACTGGTATAGGTGCCCCTACCTATTCCACCATATATATATATATATATATATATATATATACACACACCTATGTATCGTCTGAATCAGAAAACGTCGTTACTTGTGCCATTACTGAACAACATATGATTAGTTTAGGCTTTGAGAAGGAAATTATAAAATTGTGGTAACAGAACAGACTACGTCTGACTTCTTTAAGTATATACAATTTTGTTAAATGCAAGCCCTAGTCATAAAACATTTAAAAAAAAGATGCTTTACCACTGTTGTTAGACTTTTGTATGTTTTCCCGCTGTTGGCTTGATTGGTGATCGTGTCGTTAAAGATCGAGTTGATGGTGTTAACAAAGCTGGACTTCCCTGATCCAACTGGTCCAATTAATAGGATTCTTGCATCTGGAACGCTCAAAGTAGAGCGTGGGCTGTACTTTTCTATTTTGTCCCTCAAGTTATCCAGCTACATTGCAAAGTAACATAAACATATTTCATATAAAAGTTAATTTGCTATTCATGTGCTGTGTTAGTGGTTAATATGTTCTCTTAAACATTTTGAAAAATACTTAATAGTGATCAAACGTCGAACTGCAGCAAACTATTTGAAAGAGAGACAGACTCTCTACTACTTTCTGTCGTTATGTTATGTCGGTATGTGAATTAAAATGCTATGATTACCATGTTAGCAAGAAATGTAGATTTGTTGTAGATAATAAGTGATTAAAGTAAAAGCATAATTCATAATGACATATACATGCAACATTGTGTAAAACTCACTGATCTATGTAAATTTGATATGAATTGAAATCAAAGAAACATTACACGTCCAAGCTGGTTACTTTGATCTACGTGTACCTTATGTCTGTGTTGAGTTTATATGTTAATAGAGGCATACAGTGTTAGGGATTGGTAGATGTGTTGAGTATAGACGTTAATACCGGCATATAGTGTTATGGCTTGATATATGTGTTGAGTATAGATGTTCATGAAGGCATACAGTGTTATGGCTTGGTATATGTGTTGAGTATAGATGTTAATACAGGCATACAGTGTTATGGCTTGATATATGTGTTGAGTATAGATGTTAATACAGGCATACAGTGTTATGGCTTGGCATATGTGTTTAGTATAGATGTTAATACAGGCAAATAGTGTTATGGCGTGATATATGTGTTGAGCATAAATGTTAATATAGGCATACAGTGTTATGGTTTGATATGTGTGTTGAGTATAGATGTTAATACAGGCATACAGTGTTATGGCTTGATATATGTGTTGAGTATAGATGTTAATACAGGCATACAGTGTTATGGCTTGGTATATGTGTTTAGTATAGATGTTAATACAGGCAAATAGTGTTATGGCTTGATATATGTGTTGAGTATAGACGTTAAAGGAGGCATACAGTGTTATGGCTTGATATATGTGTTGAGTATAAATGATAATATAGGCATACCGTGTTATGGCTTGATATATGTGTTGAGTATAGACGTTAAAGGAGGCATACAGTGTAATGGCTTGATATATGTGTTGAGTATAAATGGTAATATAGGCATACCGTGTTATGGCTTGGTATATGTGTTGAGTAAAAATGTTAATATAGGCATACAGTTCAATTGCTTGGCAAATGTGTTGAGCATAGATTTTAACGCAGGCATATAGTGTTATGGCTTGGTATATGTGTTGATGATCTATGTTAATACAGGCATACAGTATTATGGTTTGGTATATGTGATGAGTATAAATGTTAATGCAGGCATACATTGTTATGGTTTGTATACAAATATGCTTAAAATTACTATGATCTACCGTTGAGGGAAGTTAGTTGAAGGTACAAGGACGTAAATCGATATGTTTGGTCAGTTGTCATGTGCCATTATGCATACCTTTGAATTTGATCTCCTTATATACCGATGTGGTATTGTCGTGCATTACCAATGTAATTCATAATCTAGATAAATTAAACTTTTGAAATTTTTGAAAACTCTTTTCCACTTGTATCCCTATAAATTGTGACTGCTAGCATTCAATATTCAACATTTATAATTCGGTGTGTGTGTGGAAAACACAGCCTAGACGAACATACAAGGTATACGTATACGTATGAATAGCATTCTCGTCATATAGTGTCGACCATCAATTAAGTACAAACAATTCAGTGTATGTAGGTCGAAACTATACAATTCATGGTAGCCTTTGGAAGGGTATTAACGAGATAGTTAACATTAATTATTTGAAGGCAGTCAGTGATGTGAGGGTCATGTTTGTTTGTTACTATTGTACATCTATAAAAAACAGTACTCAGGCACAGAAATAGAAAAAAGTGCCATCAATAAAACGTAATTACTTTCGGGGTGCTTATTGTTGTAGCTCGTCATGGTGCTGGGGACATCATCATAGAGTTCTGCTCTCTCTCGGTTAAAATAATATATACAGTCTCATGTTGTCTGTATATTCGCCGTGTTCGACACACAATGTCTCTTTTATAGTTAACATTTTGGTTTGTTAGAGTAAGGAAGACAATCCAATTAGGAGCGTACTCAAGTATTCTTTAATATACAGGAATATGGAATCACCCAAATAACATATCTGATCAATTAAGTTTCAAACGGAAATGTTCTTGAAACCTATCTCATTTACGATAACTGATTAGTTCTCCATCCGTCCATGTTCGGATGACATGCATCGGAAAAAGGTGTATAGTTGTGTTGAGTGATGCATTGATGGATGATAAAGAAAACATGGTGTTACCTAATCTCTGATGGAGGTTAGGCTGCAACATCATGTTGACTTTCTAGAACGGTTATCAAATTAGTTTATTGACTTTCTTTTATAATTCATAAACTTGTTTGCCCAATACAAGATCGAATTGGAACACGCAGATCTAGTGAAACACTCTAAACTTAAATATAACGGCTCTTTCCCCGTTTCTAGTTTATATAACACTTCATGGGTCAATATGGGTTGCAACGTAGCCTTACAAATGGATATGGGTAATTGACCCAAAAGAAGTTAATTTTGTTATAAAATGACCTCAATCTTTTCAAGATCATTATATTTGTCCTTTGTAACTAATCTGTTACTTTTGCATGTTATATGCGCTGAGTCATGTACAGTCCATATTGGAACATCAGTTGTGTCTATTTTGGATAAAACTATAAAAGAGTTCTTAATGACTGTACAGCATGTGCAAGAAGTGTTTCAGCGAGTGCTAAACATTGGCTTAACACTGAATTCATACAATTATCGTTTGCTCCAATGCAATATTCCTTATTTGGGGCATATTATATCCTAAGATAAGTGTCCACATGTATACAGATAGGATCAAAGTCACGTAGTACTGTCTTAATTAAAAAAAGATCAAGAAAGTTATGAACTTTGTAGATATTTGTTTCGCTTACTGAACATTCATTCGAAGATTTGCTGATGTCGCAAGGCCTTTGACGATAATGGAAGTTACCGTTTGTTGCAGGATTATTGCATCTCACATAAAGAACTACATGCATTTGACAGCTATCAACTACCGTCGTTGCTATTTGTATGAAAAACATAATTTGTAAAGGGTATAGCTCTTTAGGATGACTCACTAACTTCAAATACGTCAAATTCTTCACCTACTGACAATAACCTCCTGGGACATATGATTTTGAAAACGCAACCAGCTTATCACGTAAGGCATTGGGTAAATTGTTCACGCTGCGACAATGTTGAAAACAAAAGATGGGAATGTATTTCAAAACTCCAGCAAACAGTGCCAAATTCCTCACTGTGATATTCTGAGAGTGACTAAGGGAGAAATCTGGAAGGAAAATTCCTAGTGGATTATATGATAACATACAGGAAAAATTGGGAAAGCCCAACGACTGTGACATCGGATACATAATTATCAATATAAAAATGACTCAACAGCAGTCAAAAGAGTATGGGATATCAGTGGCGAAATCAACAGATAAAGCTATATAGACTCATTGGGAGCAGTTGGAATTTAACAAAAACGCAGACATACTTAAACATGTTTTATATTAAAAAGTGTCGCATTTGAGTTTGAATCAATATTTTTCTACTCTATGGCATTATTTGTTAAAAAGGATCAAATAAAAATATCAACAGCAGACCGTGTTTTAGAACATATGATAAAAATATATGGATAAAATAAATAACATTGCAAGAATTCGTTTCAGCACACACATACATACGAAACTGATTAAGACAATGATTTAACAACAAGCGTGAAACTGAACTCAGTATTTGGGCGTTGGATATATGAATGCTTATACCACGATATATTTAAAGATACATGATAAATGTACGTTCCTATGTAAGTCCTTAACAACCAAAACTTCATGCCGACCAGTTTAGCAAATCTTACACGTTCTAAGAAAAACAATTCGCTGGGTCTGTACATGGATCCTTATAGTATTTTTCAATCCATAAATAGTCTCGGTAAATAATACAAAGTAAATTAAGCAAGTTAGTTTATTGTTCTTAATATTTATATTCCATGCACACATATTTGCTACATATTTTTGCTTGCGTTTGTGCACGTGTACAATAACAAGGAAAATCCTATTAATATAACCAAGATATTTGCAGAAAAAGTCCATTGTATACAAACTATAAACAATTAACTTAAGACGGATCATATATAATATTGATTATCATTCTGTCCAATGTCCAATTAGGTAATATCAATTAAACTAAAATTGTCGATATTGATTCGACACAGCTTAATTTCACAGTCAAAGATGAAACTCTCTCAAATGTGGAATGATAACAAGCGGAACAGGCTTCGGACCTTCATGGGCTTTAAAAAATAACGATGATAATCATGTTTTACCTTGGAATCCGAAAACTCAAACTTTCGCCAAGGTGAGATTATAGTAGGTTGAACAGGCCCTGTCTTATTCTTGGGTTCTGGAAAAAGTAACGATCTTAATTATAATAATAATGATAATCATAATCGTTCATGTATATGTAAAAGGCAAACTCCACAGAGAGAGAGAGAGAGAGAGAGAGAGAGAGAGAGAGAGAGAGAGAGAGAGAGAGAGAGAGAGAGAGAGTAATTCCTGTTTTTTAATCAACGTACAATATGGACAAATTTACTGTTTACTTTTTAGCTTATTTGAAAATAACGTTTGTCATCTAAAACTTGAACTAATATATTACTTTTTGAACACATAAGGAACACATATCTATAGCATTTCGCGTAATAAGTTCGAACTGTTTGTATAATGAAGCGGATTAGTATACCAGTACCATGTATTACATAGAAAGTATTTTAATCCGCAAAACAAGGTCAATATATAGGATTTCTTTAATAGTCGCAATTCAAAGCGAGTAAAGTACTTTGCCCAAGAGCACACCATCTTAGCAGACCCTGGCAAAAGCCGCAACCTCATCACCGTGATCACCTTATATCCAATGATGAGTGTAATCGCAAACACAAAACCCAAGAAACGTTAGGTACCGATCTCGATTTATGTTGAGTCCTTTGAACACAATTTCATATCCGGCGAGCAAAGACACAAATACCGTGTATATAAATGCTTTTTTAAAAAACACCCTTGTCTTTTCGGAACGAGTTTCTGACGATCTACCCCAATTTTCATTATTTGTTACCATTGGCCTTCCATCACTATTGCCGCTAAAACCAATACCACGAATACATATGTCAGGTTTAGGTGTAGTGCAACAACACAGGATCAGCGTAAAGCAATAGAAGGATCTGTTCATACGGGCAACAATGCAACAGACGTTTTTGAAAAAGGCTGCATCGATTTGTTAGCGGTTGCTAACCAACGATATCATAGACCCGGGAACTGGTGTTTTAGTAATAGGAACTCAATGCCACGATGAGTTCTGATGTTATTGAAACCCTTCATTTCGAGGCTCCTTCTGCGTTCTAAATGAAAACCATACCGTGTTTGTAATAAATGCAACCCAGTGTCACCTCATTGATAACAATATCATGAGCATTTCCAGAACAGAATGTAACATAGCCACGAAATAGAACATTTGTGCTAGATGAGTCGCAAGACATCCGAGCTGATACAGAACTACCATGAAGATTTACTCGAATTCAATATTGCACTAGCGCTAGCAGATGTTATCTTACACCAACCAAAGATGATTTACAATCGCGTGGTGCCCGCGCTAATAAGTGATGTTTACATCATGAGGTTTCCAACGCAGGGTGTCCAGCAGTTCACATTGGTACAACAGTACGCATCCATATATATTGCAGCGTCAGATCAGATAGGTTGAGTTTGCAGATTCTCGTTATTCAAGCGAACATCTTATATACATATTATGTTTGAGATCTTTACGACTAATACTCGATAAACTCATTTTGTTTCTTCCTGCTATTACCTGAACCAACCACAAAGGACTACATTTGGGGGTGGGTGGATGTGCAGTCCCACTTATTCTTTGTTTAGATTTCATTCCATTTGGTATTTTGTAATTTTCTACAATTTGTGTTGGTGTTCTATAGCAGTGGATGATCTTATGGATATGAAGTGGCTTCAGTATTGTTTATCCAAAGTTTGTCCTGTCCTCACACTCATCGCAGATCGTATTGTTCACGGAAAACCGATCCGTCTGTGCGTACAGCGTCTTGATGTTGTCACCGTACCGCAGTTTCATCTGTTTATAGTTAAACTCGATTATAAAAGATTTCAACCCAAATACCACAGATACAGCCAAATAGATTGGTATTGTCAACATCATCTTGACATGTTTGTTATGGACAGCAACTAGTCCGCTATCAAAGCTATTTGACAATCTAACTTACCCGATGAACATTACTTACAGGCATTCACAACAGCAGTTACAACAGAGGAGTACGTACATAAACTACACATTTGGTTGAAGTCCGAAGATTTAGGACACGCTTAGTGCCTTTGGTTGCATTGTGCCATGATTTTTCAACGATTGTGTACTGATGGAGGGAAAGATAGGCAACCTGCAAGACACCACCAGTGCTTATGGAACCATTGCTTAATCACTTAGTATGAAGCTAGTCACTATATTCAAGATCTTATCCATCCACGCCTGTGTTCAAGGTTCCGGCTTGCCATCGAAGTCCCACAGAAGCACGGATTCTAATCAATTTCAGTAAGTAATTCTAACTCAATCTTTATTTTATACAATAACTTTATACAATGCAACCCAAGCGCATGTGAACAGAGTGCGCGATCAAAATGTGTGCACGCTTAACTGTATCACAAAAAACATTCGTGAACAAAAACACATCGGTAAGTAAACACTTCTAATAATAGTCCCTAAGAATTTAGATTCTAATGCGGGACAGATATTGGCTGGTATAATTCGCGAGGCAACAATGAATGAAATGTCTCGATTGATAACTGTGTCTTTTATCAACTTCGATTTTTCAAGACTAACGGTATAATATAGACTGATGATTTTTAATTGATCGCATGCTTTCTCAAGTACCCACATTGGCCGAACCCGATACTCGCATCCACGCATTAAGAGGTTTGGTGCGCTACTTGATACTTACCAGTGACATGAAATTTTTTTCTAACTTTGGAACTTTTAGTTCAATTGCTCATTCAAAAAGAAACCATCAAAATACAGAGCAATGACGGGCCTCTGAAAACACACGTATATCATCAGTAGTCATTATCATCTTTGTCGACGAGGCAAGTTATTGCCGTATGTGACATCGAGAGAATTTACCAGTTCTTATTCCTTGTCCTTGCCACGGTTCAACAATGGCTGTTCAGTATACGCGTTACGTCTGACTACAGTGTACAAAATACACTTGATTAACTTTAACTTTATTTGACAAAAACTTTGGTAACTATCTCTGGTCGTCTATGGGAATGTTAAGACATTTCAAGTCCGGGTAAATTACATATGGGACAGTCATGTTTACTTCCCTGACAGTAAATACCATATTGTTTTTGTCTGGTCCGACATTATTGCCGGTTGTTGTTTCTGCCTGATTCCTTCACAGTTAAAGTTATCATTCCCAGGTAACTGTCGCGTTCCAAGAGCATGTATGGAAAGGTCTGCATGAAAACATTCAGCTATCCGCAAAGTATCCATCCATAACGTCGTTTCGAGTAATTTTCGAACTTCTCGATAATACGTTCAAGAGCCTTTATCAAGTTATTAGTCTTCGCGTCTTTATGATACATAATTACACCAGTACCACTGTAAAACCAGGGATATGCTGGTAAAAATAGCTTATAGCCATCGTTTTTATTTATTACATTTCCAGCAGTGTAAATTCATCATTAAGAAAAAATAATAACCTTGATTCCTAAAGACATCGTTGTCCCACCAATGTGCTAAGGTGTAGATTTGACTTCCGGAAACATACTGTTTAAAGTTGTACAGCATCTTTCCTTGGCTTGAACGGGCTTGAAACAACTGCACAGTGATCGTGACGATCACATAATCGTTTTCATTAAGTAAATTCTGGAACTCTTTGTTGGTGAACATACTCTAATGCATCAGCGACGATAGTGGCAGCCATGGGTAGGTGAGTTTGCTCAGTCTCGAGAAAACGTGTGAGAATTGTATTATTTAATTGTGATGCTGTTGCATAAGCTCTTGTACAGTCTGACAATGTTCAACTACAACACCTAATAATGCAAGTATGTCAGTTTTTGTGTATCCATTGATATTGTCGTATTAATAATTATGTTGTAATCGACTGTGGCTGATCCAGTTGAAGAGTTGCGAGTCGTACTAACTCACGTACACTAGCTTTTCTTATATTTTATGGTATTCGTATGCCATAATTTCGCGCGATATGCCTAAGTGAAATCTCAGTCCGCACTTTGGTTTATACGGGTAATTTCTGGAGCCGTTAAGTTTACGAGGCTCTAAAACTGCATTCTTTTTAATCGTAGCTATTATTTAATTTACACGTGTATCGTTCCCAACAGTGCTGACGCCGTTGGATGTTTCTTCTATTATTGCCATTATTTAATTTAGTTTAAGTTATAGGTCTGGTGAGTTTCGGCTGCGCGCTCGACAATGTCAGGAGCAGATTCGCATGATCGGCTAGAATATTTACGAAACCTGATGGTGATTATTCATTACAGACATAGTCGAGCTCCTCAATCAACATCCAACACCTGCAAATGTTATTTAAATTAATTCTAATGGCTTGTTCACCTGCAGATTTATATTTTCTAAGTGATACGACATTGTGTCTCAAGATATACATATCATCAATAAACGACACCTTTGTCCAAGTAATAATGTGACTTTTACTTTTCAATCATTATCTACTAAATAAACAGGCGTATATTTCGGGGATATATCAATATACTTTTTCGACACGCTTAAAGCAGCTCAAATTGACTTTAATTCATAATTATATGATCGCACAAAATCACATTTATGCAAAATTTGCTTGCCAATTATACATATAATCGATATTACTGCTTGTTTGCCTAAATGCTTTATTCGTAAATATATGACATATGTTCTTCGTATTTCTTCTCGAGATCGGTGACCTATATGCAATTCAGACATAACCGCTAGAAAAGCTGTGTCATTAATTTAGTTTCGTAATATTTTTCTAATATAAAATAATCTCACTAAAACTCTGACATAGACTATTGGTAAAACATTGAACTTGTAGTAGTTACCTCCCTTACTCTAGAAAAAGAACAAACCAGTGTAAATAGTGATACATTGATTAGTTTTGAATTTATAAAAATAATATCAGCTGATGTTTTTGTTTAAAAACACGTAACTAATATATTTTAAATACATCCCCAACCCCATATATATATGTATATATATATATATATACAATGATAGCATTATTATTGATATCATTAGTATTATTAATATTTGTATTATTATTTCCTTATTATTATTATTATTATTATTATTATTATTATTATTAATGCAGCAAATTAGATATTTGCAACGTAACATTTGAGGCAAATGTCTACATTTTGTTTACATAATTTGTGTACAAAATATCAGGTGTGCCAATCTCAGTTTGTAGGAAAGGTACTGAACGTTATTTAGCTCCTGTGTCCAGATGCAGCAGCTGGCGCTAAGTCATCACAGTTTCTAGTCACTTCCAATAGCAGCAAATTTGGTGGCTTCCACATGAATACTAATTAGACCAATAATATGTTCGATTCCCAGTACTGTATATGTTATAATGCCATTATTGGTAGTAACATGATCTGAGAAATCAAAGTTATCAGATCAATCAAATCAAGAATGGGGTAGCGCATCTCTTATAGAAGCAAGGTTAGCAACATTGCAGTCACTGTTGCTACCGTTAACGACATCAGTTTGGTCACTAAACCCTGCCCTAGGTACATATTTTTGTAACATAGTCCAAGGAAACAACACGTAAACTGGATTTTGATTGAAGACATTATGTTTATTTCTCAGTCAATATCTGTAAGAAGACTATACCGGGGTAAATTGGGATTAGAGGACTCTGAGTGATTTCAAAATGTAGATGAATCCATAGAGGATTAGAGGGATTTACTTTAATCTGTACTCAGTTGTTCTACATACGGGTCATGCTTCGAATATATTTATCCCATGATATTCACTTACCTACTATAAAGATCCACAACAATGTACATCCCTCGTTTGAAATCATAGATATTACGTCTCGTTGCATGGTGGAGGCAAAGAGGGCTTTCGATCAACACAATAGTATTGATCAAAATTCTACCTGTTATATACTTCTAGTGTAATTAGTGTATCGAAGTATTTTCTTGCTTTTATATCATGCGGTAATAGGTACGGCGTGTAGTTTACAAGCATGATTACTTTTTGAAGACATACAGTGACAATTAAATTATTCGTTGTGGGTAACCAAACAATCTTCCGTAATAGCAAATCGTGCCTTGTGGATCACTAATCCTTCTTTGTACGGTACCAAATGTTCATCTGTGGAAAATATCAATTCGTTGTGGATCATTTCTTTCATGATAAGTAATCATGCGTTCTAGGTAAATAAGTATTCGTTGAGGAATAAAAGCCAGTCGTTGTGGATAATCATTCAATTGGTCACTAACTACTTGCAAAGGGTATCTAATCATTCGTTTATGATAACAAAGGACGGCGTTCACGAGAATCAAGACAGCAATTAAGAAATTACAGGTCCAGCGCTACCGTGTCTTGTGACTATGAACTCGATAACAAACAGTGAAATATAATAGCCAAGTGTAAAATGACCGTGCAGACATTCCAGTCCTAAAATAATAAACGCAAGCTTAAAAGAAACTAATCATGCATGTCTTCTATATAAAATCTTGTTACATTATCTGATAGTACCTATGTAGTACACAACGAGTGCATTTTATATTTCAGACAAACACAGTAAATGCATGTTGAATTTTTGTCTTTCAAATATAACTGCTATTGCATTAACCCTTCTGATTTCAAGAATGTGCGACCTAATTGCAATGTAAAAGTTTCAGGGAAAGATTTGGGAATAGATACCCTACGTGAAAAATCGTCGCACCATTTACTTAAATAGTCCACAGACGGTGAAAACAAGAACTCTCGCTGTACCAACATTAACAAACGACACTACATCCGGTTGGACTGTGTTGAAACTCACGTTAATTATTTCATCGTTATGACTGGTTAATTGAATCAATAGTAGTAGTAGCAGTAGTACAAGTGTACATTTGTATGAAAATGGCCCCGAGTGGCCGCTTGGTTTAAAGCGATCACTGTTACGGATCACTGCCATCTCATCTCTGCCTTCATGGGTTAAAACCTCAGACTCCGCCAGTGTAGGTACTGGCCGCCATGTATAGCCTGCTGAAAATGGCGTTAAAACCAAACTTATAATAACAGCAACAAAATGTGTACGATACAAGGAAAGGAAACTCAGGACATGACCATCCCATATTATGAAAGATTAATATTTGTTCTTTGAATATTTCCATCCCCATTCATTTAAAAAATATTCATCACAACCCTTCATCGTCAGTAAATAAACTGCATATCACATACCTGGCTTGCTGATTAATGCTCCCATCCTTGCCTACTTTTCTAGGGTAAATCCCGTTCTTAACGTTTTGTATATGCTTCGTCTATCGCCCTTTCAATGGCGACAAAATGGTTTCGTTCGAGGCCGTTATATACGTGCTCACCATTCGACTTTTTACTTTCGTTTTCGACTCTAGGAAAAGTTCACAAATACAAGCCTTAAGTCTTTTGAATCTATAACTTCCTTGTTGCAGTGTGAATTTATTGAGCGTCTTTCTAGGTCATTAATTGTATTCAAAAAGAAGTGTTTGTCTTGAACATTTTCCTATTTGTGTGCTGGAGCTCGGCTGCCCGTACCGTAAAATGTGTTCTGGTGGTTAGGTCGCTCACATTTCTAGTACACAATTTAGTACTTTTATAAATATCTACTGATGATCTATCATTTTTCAAATGCAAGTGTTGTTACGCGAAAGTCCTGATCGTCTCCAGACTGTTGAACTAAGTTTTAAAACGACAAAAATCATAACATAACTGGACAGGTAGATCAGTGTCAGTACTTTGATTTACTAAATAAGACATTTGTCATGCTTTGAATACATTTAACCCATGGTATTCACTTACCTACTATAAACGAGGTGTGAATAGCATGCTTTTGTTACTGTACACGTTTTGCTGCACCTTTGTTATTATGAATGCAGTGTGATTATCACGTCTTTGTTATACCTTTGTTCACTGAACGACAGCCATTGACTTTAAAAGAGAAAACGTTACACAGCAGACAACCGCGAAAGTACATGTACTAAGACACACATAACTTGACGACAAAAATGACCTTATTTCTGCAAAAAGCTTCTTAGATATCTCGAATATATAATGATTCTACATGCTGTGATTGTCACTAACACTGACTGACAGCTCGCTACTTTGAAATTACTCATAATAAGCAGTAATAATTTAATTCTAATGATTTTGCTTCACTTTCATCATCATTATTATCATCATCTCTTATTATTATTATTATTATCATTATTATTATTATTATTATTATTATTATTATTATTTTATTATTATTAATATAGCTGGCTATAACATTGTTACAAACCTTGTTGACCTATAGGCGTTGAAAACAATCCTTTAAAATAATTTTACTAATAATAATGCTGTTGTTATATGGTTTAACGCCATTTTTCAGCACGCGTTAGGCTATATAAGGCGTCCAAAATTAATGGTTTAGGAAAAAACCCTGGAAAAGCCTTGGAAAGAACCACCGACCCACGAGAAGCTACTGCCAAGCTTTCTCAAATACCCACATTGAGGAAATCTGAGATTCGAACCCATGCAAACAGAGGTGAGATGGCAGTGATCCGTAACGGAGAGCGCCACTCGGGGTCCCTTAAAAATATTAATAATGCGGAATTGAATAGCGCATAATCTTTAGATGTTTAAAGCGTTTCACAACATAATAGTCATATAGACTACAAAATACACCATGAAATTAGAAGACAAAAACATTATTAGGTCTTTAAGTTTGGTTCTTGCAGTCGAAACACGGGAGTTTTAAGAGCACTCTTGAAATGCACAATTCGTTTCACGTTGATGGCCCTGGTATGCAAATTTAAAAGAACATTGTCAATGCGATTTCATTTTCATAGTGGGAATAATGAGTATACAATTGTCAGAAGAGGAGCGAAAGTATCTTGCTAATGTCTACACATGGTTGAGGCCAAATAGGTACGTTGGACTGGAGTCTGTCAGTGTAACATAGCACAGAGAACGCATTTTGTGTTTGATTCTGGATCGAATGGATAGCCAGTATAGGGTACAGAGCAGTGGGGAGGTGTGCTCTTTTTCGAGATACTCTAAGAATTATCCGAGCAACTGTATTTTGAAGTTTCTGGAGTAGATATTGTGACGAACCAGACCGAATTGAGTTGCAATAGTCCACTCTTTACTAATTAATACACAAGCTTTTAAGTGGAATCAGCTGAAAGATATTTGCGAATGGTGCTGATGGGTCTCAGCTCAATATATGCAGCCATGCATATGGTCATGATATGTTGACGCAATGTGAGAGGTCTGTCCAGAGTAACACATAGATTACGTAATGACTGTGTGAATTGAATGTTGGTGTTGCTGATATTTATTGTTTGATGTAAAGGATGTGAAGGAAAAAGTCTTTCTGATGTGATCAGAATTTTTTCAGCTTTATCATCATTCATCTACAGCTTGCTACATATAGTAATAATAATAATAATAATAATAATAATAATAATAATAATAATAATAATAATGAGAACTTTGTATAGCGCCTAATCTGTCGAAGCTCTAAGCGCTTTACACCATCAGTACAGTTTTTACTACACTACAGAACAACAAATGACAAAAACAATGAAATTGCAAAACATAAAAACATGCTGAAAACATATAAGATACAAAACATGATTAGGTCACTAAGTTTTTCCCTGCAGTCGAAACAGGAGAGTCTTAAGAGCACTCTTTAAAGGGACTACTGTGTCTTTGTGTTTCAATGGGCAATTCGTTCCACGTCGCCTGGCCCTGGTGTGCAAACGAACGTTGTAAATATGACTGTGTTTTCACTTGGGAACAATGAGTATACGATTATCATAATAAGAGTGTAAGTATCTAGTTGGTGTATACATATGGATGAGGCTGGATAGGTATGTTGGACTGGAGTCTTTCATTGAAACATAGCATAGAGAACAAGTTTTGTGTTTGATTCTGTATCGAATCATCCATGATTAACCACCAGACACGCACTTCTCTACTCTTTACGTTAGTATCATCAATGTCAGTTTGGTGGCTAGATTTGTATATTTGGGTGTAATCAGCATACAATTAGAGAGACACTGGATGACATTTGAGAACGACTGAGTGCAGAGAATGATGAGAACAGACGCAAGAACAGGTCCAAAACAGACCCTAGTAGGACACGACAACATATATCAGATGGGCTGGAGTGTATTCCATTTGCAGATACAATTTGTGTCCTGTTGCTAAGTAGTACTGGAACCACATTAAGGCTTTATCATGAATGCCTACTATACGCTGGAGACGGTGAAGTAATATGTCATGGTTTATTGTGTCAATTGCTGCACACAAATCAAGAAGGGTGAAGACTGTAGTCTTTCCGCTATCCATAGCAGAGAAAATGTCATTAACTACTTTTAGAAGAATAATTTCGGTACTGTGGCAAGGACTATATGTAGAATGTACATTGCTAAAATGACTGTTTGAATTCAAATGAGATACAAGTTGGGTTAGAATAACTAGTAAGTTCACATAGGAAATAAAAATAATGTCAATACATTTCCATTACTATCAGTTTCAAAGTTTAAAGATCCACAACAATGTACATCCCTCGTTTGACATCATAGATATTACGTCTCGGAGTATGGTGGAGGCAAAGAGGGCTTTTGATAAACAAAATTGTATTGATCATAATTCTAAATGTTATATACTTGTAGTGTAATTGGTTTATCGAAATATTTTCTTACTTTTGTATCATGCGGTAATAGGTACGGTGTGTAGTTTACAGGCATGATTACGTTTTGAAGACATACAGTGACAATTAAATTATTCATTGCAGGTAACCAAACAATCTTCCGTAATAGCAAATCATGCCTTGTAGATGCCTAATCCTTCTTTGTACGGTACCAAATGTTCATCTGTGGAAAATATCAATTCGTTGTGGTTCATTTCTTTTATGCTAAGTAATCATGCGTTCTAGGTAAATAAGTATTCGTTGAGGATAAAAAGCCAGTCGTTGTGGATAATCATCCAATTGGTCACTAACTAGTTGCGAAGGGTATATAATCATTCGTTAATGATAACAAAGGTCGGCGATGACGGGAATCAGACAGCAATTAAGAAATTACAGGTCCAGCGCTACCGTGTTTTGTGACTATGAACTCGATAAGAAACAGTGAAATATTATTGCCAAGTGTAACATGACCGTGTAGACATTCCAGTCCTAAATTAAAAAACGCAAACTGAAGAGAAATTAATCATGCATGTCTTATATATAAAATCGTGTAACATTATCTGATCGCACCAATGTAGTACACAACGAGTGCATTTTATATTTCAGTCAAACACAGTAAATGTATGTTGAATTTTTGTCTTTCAAATGTAACTTCTGTACAAGGATATATATATATATATATATATATATATATATATATATATATATATATATATATATATATATATATATATATATAAAGAATCTTTTCAATGGCAACGCTTTCAAGAAACACTCATAGCTACCAAAAGAATGAATAACTTCAGTCATATAAGCGTACGCATGCGGCTGTAATATCCGCCATTTTATAAATGACTGGTTACTTAACTATACAATAATTTGTAATCCCACTAAGATTTGAAATGTAGGGAACAATGACAACATCAATTTTTCTGTTCGTATTCTGTAGTTTCCATCGGTGAATATAGTTCTGATATATCTAAATACCAGAAATGTATGAAGCCATAATGTTGTTTAAACACTAGGATTTAGAAAATAGGTCACGTTGTTGCCATATATGGTAGAACGGCACCATTTGTACAACCCCCATATGGATGTAGCTAAAGTTAATTGTAGGGAACACTGTATTCAGTTCGATCTTAAATTCATACATATAATCATGTATTCCGTTTTCTTTTATCCCTATTGTCAGTATTATGCATCACTAAATATATATATATATATATATATATATATATATATATATATATGTATGTATGTATGTATGTATATGTATATATTCCGTACAATTAAAATGTTTTCGTATAATCAATTAAAACGATTATTCCTATTTTGCATTTTTCCCCTTATATCATTTTCTCCATTTTAATAACTGTTAAAAACAGTGTATCTAAGTCAAAATTCAGGCTGATATTTGGACCACAGGGGAGCAGACATTTTAGTCATCTGTGAGCATTGAATATGTACCGGTTACACAAGTACAATATCCAAAGAAATTGCAACCTTTTAAAATATTTGCTATCCGTAAATAACCTAGTTCAAGACGTATCAAGTGCGCTGTATTTAAAGCAAACTAACACAATATTTCTGAACCATACATTTAAATTTGTTGCAGCTAAAATGAAATAAAATCATTTGTTGCATGGGAGAGGATGTGGCAAATTGTCTCCCTGACAATTAGAATATAGGAGTTTTAACTTACATTGAACAATGCTATTAAAGAATGAAAATTAATAGTTTGAATAGACTTGTGATATAGTTGGGTATTGATTTTGACGAGTTTCACTGTATTAATATTTTAAGTACCTTAAACATGAGAGACAGACAATTTGATTTATGGGGAGTGTTGAATGGGCGCTTTACAACACAGCAACAAAGACAGATTGTTTAGTGATGAGGTTAATGGGACCAGTTCATTTTCCAAGGACTAACTGTAGTCCTTAACCCACGCTGATCATAGCTCGTTGATATCTGGTAGGTGGTAGTAGAATAATACAGATGTATCATCTTATAGGTATTCAATTCCTTTGCAGTTGTGTCTGACAACTACAAGATAATCAAATGTTAAGCTGCATTTGTTGCATAATCGCTGAAAATTGCATGCATTCACAAATTCCTAGCATCCCATTCCGATGAAGCATTCGAGGAAGAGTTTATATTCATATGAGTCTTTCAAAGTTGTGGATAATATTGACAGCTAAATAAAAGTTATACTCATCTTTTAATATATTAGACAAGGTACATTAGCTTGCAACTATTATGGTACACCATGGTGTCTTCCTTCTTCCAGACTCAGTATGTGTAATACAGGTTTACATTTTTGAATAATACATGTAGTTGCAACATTTTGCGATTATTATTATACGCGAATATTCCCACCAGCCTAATTGGATAACGGGGCCCCGAGTGATCGAGTGGTCTAAAGGGCTGTCCGTTACGGATCACTGCCGTCTCACCTCTGTCTGCGTGGGTTCGAGTCTAAGATTCGGCTAATGCAGTTATGTGAGAAAGCTTCCCAGTAGCTTCTCGTGGGTCGGTGGTTTTTTCTGGGGGTTTTCCATGGTTCTTCCTCTACCAATAATACTGGCCGCCATGTATAGCCTATCGTGTGCTAAAAAATGGCGTTAAACACTAAAAAAGAAACGAATCAATTGGATAACACATTTCTTATAATCGGATTCGTAAGGTTTATTTGGTTCTAGATTGCCAGGACTAAATAAACTGTCAAATATAAGTTCTGTTATAACAAAAACCCAAAACAAACTTTCAACAACCGCTTACTTTCTCCACACTTCCAACAGAACAATACTGTCTAGTAAAGATACAACTATCTGCCCAATGTTTCCTCTCACAATGATTAAACATTCGGTTATATTTGAGAGAGATAAATGTCAGAAGAGACATGTTGTTTCAACGTTCTAGAATGTAATATAATGATATAATGCCAGAAGTGGAAAACAAAGTAAATATTTAAAGAATACGTTTAAAGTCATTCTGTAATAAGTATTTGAAAAATTGATTCTCTGTATAATTGATATGGCAAAAGTCCTAGCGCTGGCAATGCGACGAAAACTTGTGACAAATTATGTTTATCAAGCATCAATGGGTGGCAGATAAAAGCAACATCAACGGTTGGACGGACGAAAACGAGTTACAGTATTGAAAAAATGTTTTAAACAAATTTGCATCACACAGGTTTTAAAATGGACATGTTTACAAATTAGCTGACAAGATAAGATAATTAACTGTTATTAAGTGTGTATATGTTTCTATATAACATCACTTGTAAAAAGGTTGATGCTCTCTTTGATTCAAACACAGTGATAGTGTTTTTGGAAACACTAGGGTGGTACAGGGATCTTAGTTGTGTTTTAAGAGATGACAGGAAAATTGTATTATATCTTGGCTAACTACATGCAATAGAGGTGTATAAATGAAACATACCACATAGAAATTGACTGTGGCACCTGGAAGTAAATGTATATGGCTGACGCGACACAAATGATCTAAACGACGAGAAAGTGACATGGTTAACTGGGAATATGAGAGAGAAAAAAAATTAACAAAATTTATTACGTTCATGATTCCTACAATGCAGGAAAGAAAAGCAAATTGATAATAAGAGCCTCACTAAAGAGCGAGGATGCTAAGATTATCCATAAGCAGAAACTAGCCAAATCAATTCATCCGTCTTTAACATAACTTTATGTTGAAATCTTCGAGCTGTTTGAGCAGGCTGTAGAAAGCAAAATGTTAGAGGAGACATCTTTATGAACAAAGTATTGTTGTCAATCTCTGATGCAGCTCAAATATGTCTTTACCAAATGAGAAAGATTCTACAAACTGAATTATATAGCATATTAAAAAATGTGTATATTTCAGATAAAATCATATATATATATATATATATATATATATATATATATATATATATATATATATATATATATATATATATATATATAGTATGCAGTATTGAATGCATATACCAATATAACGAATATTCATGAATTGATCCATAAAGTAGTACAGAGAGAGAGAGAGAGAGAGAGAGAGAGAGAGAGAGAGAGAGAGTATTTTTTCTAAAACTATTCAGCGAAAACAAAATTGATATGATGGAGATTAGAAATTGATTTAATTTGTCTTGCAATTGTGTAAATCAACAACAAAATACAGACATGAATGAATGCAAGCTAGAAACAAAACAGCAAGCAAAGGAGTAAAAAGTAAAATAAAATATCTAACGCATGACATCAACCCAAACAAAGCAATACAAAAGGAAGACAACGAAAAAGATTAACTTTCCTAACCTCCATAAATGAAATCCAAAGCTATAATATGTAAATGTATACAGTTCTATACATTCTATACATTCTACATTCTGAGATACATTCTATCCAACACATTGTTATAAAATATAACTAAGATAAGATTGTACTGTCATAATGTAGTAAACGTTAAAGACATTTTATTACAAAATAAAGAATGGCACATTCGCCTAACAACATTATTAACAATATAATAAAATAAAATAATTTTCTTCGTTCGATTCCTCCAATACGGTCGTGGATTTTAAATAACTTCTTCTGGTCACGTGTGCCGTCCAATACACCTCAAAGAGTGTACCAAATCACATAGATTGGCTTTGTTCTAATAAAAACATAGCTTTACTGTTCAACGTACAATGATGATGTTTGGAGGACGGACGAGTTTTCGACATGTTTTGACGC
Organism: Unio pictorum; assembly: GCA_030141615.1. NCBI lineage: Eukaryota > Metazoa > Mollusca > Bivalvia > Unionida > Unionidae > Unio > Unio pictorum. Next base: position 18,724,790 of record JARLTB010000220.1, on the reverse strand, counting down.
AGAAAGAAAGCAGAAAAAAATCAAAATCTTGATTGACTGGAAAGAGGTCAATGTGACCCGGTTGATTGTATTGGACAACTAATTATTATACAGTTATTGATTCCAGAAATAACACATAAAATATGAAATAGTTTCAAATGCACCCATTGCTTTGTAAGTGGTATTACCTTTGCTTCTTTTGAACAGTATATATATATATATATATATATATATATATATATATATATATATATATATATATGACGTATATGTATTTACATAGAATTATTACATATGCATTTGCAGTCCGACTTTGAGAAAGAGAACCCATACTATACAGATCAGAATCATTGACCATACCCATACAATGCATCACCTAAGCAGCTTTCCTTAGTGTGATTATGGTACGCAAATCAAAGTGTGTTCACATGGATACCTCATTCGCTAAAGCTCCGTCGATCTCATAACCAAGTCATGTTTACTCAGTCCACCCTGCAGTAAGTCTCATATTGATCAGGAATTTTATGACAAAATGTTTTCATTTTCCTGTAGACATACATACATACATACATACATACATACATACATACATACATACATACATACATACATAGATATATATATATATATATATATATATATATATATATATATATATATATATATATATATATATATAACAATATGTATATCACTATGAAAGCTAAACATATTCATACAACCGTCGTGCATTATACACATTCACAAGCAAAGCAATCATATAAATAACATATATAACAACAATTTACAAATGAAAAATATTGACAACTCTCCCAATTCTAAAATATGATTTAAGATTATGGACACATATTGGATAAGTACTGAAACATGCAGTGTGCAAAATGTGCTGGGCACTATTTTTTGAATTATTCGAATTTTCAAAAGAATTGGGTCTTTTATTTGGAAACGTACGTACTAAAGAATGATTTTGTTTAAACAAAACATATAAAGATGTTGAAGCTATTTATACTTTAACATGAGAATAAGTATTCAATCGTTCAAAAACATTTAACTCAAGCACCCTTTTGTATCAAAATTAGGTTTGACAGATAAAAGATTACAATCAACATTCACTGCCACTACACGGAATATACTGATTTAAAAAAATATGTACAATGCTCAAATAAATCCAACTACCAAATCATAAAACCGAACCCAACATAGATGCTAACCAAACATAAAACGCAAAAGAGGTAAACAAATTATTTTGAGCTAACTTAAAGTATGCAATGTTCTTTGCAATATCAAGTTTTGATGCCAATTTTTATTATAGCTTATATTTTAATTATATTGACTGTTTGGTATTTTTGAAAGTGTTCTTAACAGTAGAAACTTGCATAAACGATCATTGGGGCAAGTAATATATACTTCTGTAAAATGGATCAAGCCATTTAAAATCAGACAACCATCATGTTTTCAGACCCATTCATAATGTCTCTCACAATAAAGAAAGAAAAAACAAGTTTGCGACATAACGAAACGCAATCCAAACCTAACACTGCAAACAGGCAAATTTGAAATGTCTTTAACGTAGTATACGTTGTTTGCCATATAACACTGTCCAGATATTTGTAGCGATACACTTATAAATACTTTATAGACATTACACACAGCTTCATCAAGATAAGACCTCCATCAATAGAGATACAGCCTGTACATTAACATCGAAAGCATAGCTATGAAAATAAAAGCCAATGTTATTTTGACATCAAGGCCCACTAAGGCAGCCGTAATGCCACCAGCTAAAATCGCAAGGACAACATAGTTATCAAGATTAAACCAGCGCCTAGCATCCTTGACGTCAAGACGCTTAAGAGCAAATTCGTTTGCGTAACCAAGCACCTTGTGTATGGCCAGCAGTGCCAAGTTGTCGATTTCGTCGTTCAAAAGCTCTTCGTCCACGTAGTTTTGGATGGGCATGACATCGTTGTGAGATATGCCTAGCATCTGGGATACCTTTTCCACTGCCATTTTAATCTTTGTACACTCATATACTCTGGAAATGTTGTAGTCAACTTCTTTGACCATTTCGTCAATCTTCGTCAGCACGACAACATGGGGGATACCTGTCAAATATATAGATCGACAAATAGCTCTACGAAACAACATTCTAATTAATCTAATAAATGTTGTCGTCTATAAGATTTTTTTTTTGTGGTTGTGGACAATATCAGAATATCTTTACATACTTATTTAAACCAAAAATATAGCCATGCACTGTGTAATTTTTTCTTTGCTTATAAATGTATAATTTCGCATCATATTACATATAGTAGCTTCGTGAAAGAATCTTAAACTCTGATGGTCATAGACAGGCAATGGGAATTTCAACAAGAGTCTTGCAAATATGATATTTACATGCTACCTGATTGCAATATCAGCGTTGTAAGTAAAGTATTGTCGGTATTTTATTTCGATATCAGCATAAATGTAGCATTCTGAAGCGCACCGTATACACAAAGAGACAACCACTGTACCATTAATTAAAGTTCCAATCAGCACATTAGGTACAAATGAAACGATCAAAACGCAGAACCAAGTATATAAAAATATCACTTTCAAAGAAATCCACAGATTGGAGAATTAAAAGCAATGTTTTGAAGAGAGGCTATCATAAAAAAATATACAAATATACTAAACTGTTAGGACTAAAATGCAAGTGCACGAATGTATACACCAGAACACCTGTAAATAGGACATATCTGTAATTATTTGGCAGACTAATCATTCAACAATATTGTCAGTGTATCAAATTGTACATGATCAGTTATCATGTACATTTAATAACGAGTGGGCCTTGCTGAAACTGTGTAATAACTAGAAAGCAAACATTTACACCATCTTTTATACTAGTACAATAATGAGATCTTAAAACAGTTATACAGTTGGATTTAGACACAGTTTGGAACAAACGAGCTGTACAAAAACAGCTGGTTTTCAATTAATTGACAGAACATTTAACATGCATTCAATCTTACATTCTAAACACGGTGTTCTTCCTGGACTGTAGTATTTATTTTCTATAAATACAACTAACCAACACTCCGAAAAGGAATGTTCATGTAAGTATTACTAATCAAGTTAATTCTAGTATGAAATGCATCGGTGCATGTGTATATATCTTTCCTCCGATTTATTAAGAATGTCATGAAAGAATCATGACTTAAATGAACAATAATCTATAAATCTTATTATGACAACCTCCTCCTCAAATGAGTAAGTCACTGCTAAAATAACATTACCACATAATACGTTTAGTAGACGAACAATTTGCAAGTTCTTTAAGATCAGCCAACTGATAGACACAACGATATACAAAATTTAGGCATATAAATAAGAACAATATATTTTTAATTCAAATTATAATAACAAACAAAACTTATATTTCTGACAAAACCGTATCAACTGTTTGGCTATATTATTAAAACAAACAGATTCCATGCATAATATGCCTACATCTTAAAATCGTAGATTTAGGTGTAACACAAGTGTTAAATACTGTGTTAACCTATTCTGATATGTGTAAAATAGCACATACAACCCTTGAATTGTATAATAATGATTTATGTGACAACATTATCATGATTACATGCAAATCCTTGCTCTTCTGCAATCTCTAGTAATTTTATAATTTTGGATATAGTTCATTCTGAGAATGTCTTGTTAGCGTTTCGGGAAACATGCGTCAGGTATATTTAAAAAAAAATTACCTTTCTTGTTCATTCTCAAAAGTATACCATTGAGTTTATCCCACACGGATTCAGGAATACATTCCAATGTACTCCCATCAAACACAAATACCACGCAGTGCACCATTTCTTCCAGTCCTGGTCGGTGAATAAATCCTGATTGTTCGGGAGTGATAGGCGATGAAGGATTGAACTGTTTTAAAAACAAAACCAACATAAAATGGTCCATTAGAGTTACCTTATGCAACACTATCAAGGGCGTTATATGATCAAAACAAATGAATGAGACTAGTGACAAAGTAAATATTTGAAATTTAAGCATTTTAAAATATAATATTGTATTACCTTCTCAATCAGTAAAGTCCGTTGGACAATCTTTGTTCGAATCAATTTTAAGAAAATCGACAAATCTTTTCTGATTTGCTTTGTTTCTCCTTTCACGACGTTATGATAGCAATATAAAATGTGGAACCTAAATTATTGTTATTATAGACGATTCTTATATAAGTCAAATCGTTCTTTACAAACTAAATACCACTTGCTTCTGATTGTCTGTCAGTTCCTTACTTGGAAGCTCCAAGTTTTTGTGTATTTATATAAGTCTAAAAACACCATTAATTCCAGACTACAGGCAGAAAGCTCGTAAGTGATTAAAGGATATCTCTAATCAATGCAGTTAGCAAGAACCACTTTAAATTATATTTATGTTAGTGACGTACGCTTCTTCCACTCAGAATGCTACGAACGTTTGAGTTGGAAATAAATATACCTACCTCCCTACCTACAAACATACATAGAATACATACATACATACATACATACATACATACATACATACATACATACATACATACATACATACATACATACATACATACATACATACATACATACATGAAGATTAATCATGTTATAACTGCATTCATATGGGCTTTGATACCAACCTCGTACCCATCCGGGATATTTCCATCCACAAGGTAAACCATTTCTGTCGAATCTGGACCAAATTTCTCTGCTATACCACATGTATCGCACAGACAAAATTTAAGACCTTTCCCTGTTCTTCCAGACCTAAACTGGAATTGTCGATACTGAAAGAGTTTAAAGTGTAATAATAACTGTGAATTGCTGAGATGTGTGGACTCTCGTTCTGTTTTGATTTGTTCAAAATTAAAATCATTTGTCCCAAAACGTAAAAAGTAGAGATTAGCAGATATTTTCTTTGGAAAATGCAAATTAAGCCGTTAAGACAAATTGCCCTTCGTAATATATGTATATTGCCTGATTAAGAGATAGGAGGAGTAAACACAGTGCTGAATAGACATTAACGCATGCGAACACGATACGAAAAATGTCTCGTGGTGAATGTACAGGTTTGAGTGTGTAGGACTAGCCTCATATGGGGTATAACATATTAATATTGAAATCTCTAGCTTAAATCAAACAATGAGCAATAATTCCATTAATCACAATAATGTTCTATATTTTCATTTTTAAAGAAATATTTTGGAAAATTAAAACAATCTTCCTAAACATTATACGCGGTAGACGCCACGCCAAGAATAGGAACATTTATGAAATCAATTATAACACTTGCAGTTTACTGCTATTCCAAGAAACATTAATATCGTTCATTATATTTATCATCCCTATTAAGAAAAAAGTTCCATGTATCTTTTAATTTGACAGACATTATAAAACTACTATTTGAATCAGCAAGATATTGACGAAAAAATTAGGAAGACATTGTTTTCATTCTGGGTTGATAATGTTTTGAAGATAAAATATTTGATTAAACTTTTCAACTTGTTTTTTCCAAATAAAAAATATCTCAAATGAAACCCTTTTCAATATTTCAGAGTAGAAATTTCATGTACGAAATAAGAAGAAATCTTTGCAGATGGATAGGGCATGCAATGCAATAACTATATGATACTTAAAGACTACTCTAGCGATATGGAAACCAGAAATGGAAAATAAAACGTAGAAAGCCAAATAACACTTGGAAGAAATAGGCGAGGAAAGAAATGGCAAAGATCTCATGTAACCCATGGAAGAGATCCTAAATGAAGCCACGAAGTAAGTATCGACCTCATATGCCAGAGAACAAGAAACATCAAAACGATGTAGCTCATATTTTATGCAAACAATAATAAAAAATATAAATCGCCTCCTCATTAATGTAGTATGTTCCGGATTTAATAGTTGTTCAGGATTGGTATTTTTGTTCACATTATGTACTATGAATTGCTTTTTTAGCATAAATTTACTGCATTACATCATTAACATTAAATACTTAACATTAAATAATTATACTGTTTCACAAGAAAACTAAATTTCATAAATAAGTGTGAGATGTTTTCTCAAAGCAGACATAGACTGTGAGTAAATATAACTTACGGCCTAAAGTATACAAACTGGCAACTTGCTATATTTCACCATATATCTGAAAACGTTGCAAGAATTAGTGCACCATTACATAATAATGTGGGACAAATAACTTTACCTCCTTTGTGACGCTGTTTGTAGTACTAACACTCACAACACTGCGATGGGTAATTTGGTCAGAAAAGATTGAATTTATGGTGTTGCAGAAACTAGACTTTCCCGCTCGTACTGGCCCAATCATCAGAATCCTTGCCTGAGAGAGCTTCGTGACACTCGGCGGACTGTAGTTTTCAATTTTGTCTATTAATGTTAACTTGTTCTGTAAAGAGGTATTATAGTTCATTAGGTATTATGCAATCTATTTAAATATTCGTGTTCAAAGAGGTACAGTATTTATTGACAGCTGGTGGTAACGCTTAAAGATAATGATTTTATTAAATGATGTATTCAAGCATTCCTCACTATAGGTTTCAAAACAAATTGCTTAGTGTTGTTTCTCTACTGGTTAGGATACTATAATTATGGTATTTCTTTTAGATTAGAACAAAATGTGTTCTGAAATTGGTCTCACAGGTTTCGAAGGAAACGAAAAAAGAGCACATATTATTAAGAAACAGAACCAACGTTAGTATATCGATGATTATTCATATAAGATGTTCAAATATGTATTACATGTGCGATTATTACAAATACGTACAATGTATATATTACAGCATCAAAATGTTTCCATAGTGATAATTGTTTTAAAATTATAATTATAAAAACAAATATATAACTTGAATGGAATATTGTGGGAAAGCAGCAAAGAGGGTGGACAGAACGAAACTATTTCAAAGTCCTAAAAGATTTCAAACCGAAACTATTTCAAACAAAATTCTAAAGGATTTCAAACGGAAACCAATTCAGGCAGACAAAAAAAAAGAGAAATGGTTTCGGTTTGTCACGCTATTGAGACTCTGTCTCCAGACAGACCCGACACTGATTGCGTTCTGGAGAGGAATTGAAAATCCTTTACGATTTCACAAACAGACTAGTTCGTGAAACCTCACCTCATAAATCAATTAAATTATTGGATTGGTCAGTGAGTTTGAAATTAATTCTAGTTATCGAATCATTATGACATCGCACATACACTGGATTAGTTGGATCCTCAATGATTAGAAACCCTGGAGGAGCTGTTGATGCAAATGAGTATAAAATATATCCCTGCTGAGCTAGATTTGATCTTTCGAGATTTATTTGGTAACTTCCTTCGATGACATCACATACTAAATCCACTGCAATCACCGAGGATATATTGACGTTTGAGGAGAAATATGCCTACCACCACCGTCTGAATCATTATTATGTTTGGGGATAGTTGTTTGTGGTGGTGGTATTTTTTCCATGCGGCGTGTATTTGTGGGGAAGTACTCATCGAGGAGGTCATTAGTTGATTGTTTTAGTTCGTCTACATCATACCGGGGAAGTTTAAATTCAGAAATATCCTATACGCGTATTTGATACTTTTTTTTGCAAATTCTACTCTCTCAGAACAATCTCTGGCATCTAATACAGCTTGAATAAGTCGTAAGTTAAATAGTTCCGTATCATATGTGATCTGATTTAGTATTTCCGTATATTTGATGATTGAGGTTTTGGATGATAAATCGATAATATGTTCTTGCAAACTCTGCCGTAATTTTTTAGATACACTTTGTGGTTTTTATAAAAAGAATAAAAAAGTCTGAAATTGCAGGGGTTATTGCTAAAGAACGCACTCCTATCTCCATAAACCAATTTCCGTTATTGTAACTAACAGGATTTGTCAAAAATGCTCGTTTATTAATCCAGGTATTTACAAGGGAGATGTCATGATATGATTTTACGTCTGTGACGTAATCATATTTTTTAGGTTCTGGTATTTGTAAAGATGTCCAAGGTGGGTTTTCAGGCCAACCCAATATTGTTCTGATCTCTCATAAAGACACCTCTAAAGTGTTGTATCGCTAGGTTTTTAGCAGCATCGAGTAAATCAAAAATTGACACCGGCGACAATGTCTGTGACATGGTTGTTAGTAAACTGTTTCTAGTCTTAGGCCCTTTCCGCTGTACCATGAAAACGGAGTTCCTGTTAGTCTTAGACCCTTTCCTGATATTTTCTTTTTTTATACCCGCTTCCGGTAGCTTTCTTTAGTGCCATTCCTGCTGCTGTACCAACGGCTCTTAGCGCGGAGGCTTTTGATACCGCTGGGGCCGCTTCAGCAATCAACGTTGGTAACGCAGCTAACAGCGGGAATACACCACCTGATTTTATGATGCTCTTAACTGTTGCCGCAGAGTGACCTGAACACCTTTTTATCTTTGATAGCATCATTGAAATGTTTTATCTGACAAGCTGTAAGTGATAATTTATTCTAACCACCAGACATCTGATTGTGCTTCAGCAATATTGTGGTTCCACATTTTTTTTAGCTGATTCTGATTGTAATTTTTTAACTTAACCAGGAGTTAACGTAACACTAAAATGACTATATGACAGTTTATTTAAGAACAGATTGATCTAAATGTCTACATGTTTTCCACTGGTGCATGAACTACCCTCATTCGTCCACCAACGTCTTTGAGTAACATTGATTTGTCGCTGAGAATAACAGCAACTGCTCTGTAATCAGTGATAGTGACAATACCATCTACAACCGGACGAGTTACACGAGCTCTGAAATGTATGTCAACTACGGATTGTCTGGTTAAATCAAGATGTTCCAGCGAGAAGCAATAGATGGGATATCAATTTTTAAAATCAAATTGTGACATTTGCAGTCCAGTATCCACATTATTATCGCGTCTCATAAATGTCAACAAACGACGATACGCGCGTGCTATTTGGTTCGTTACTTAATCAAGTAGTATATCTTCGGATGGTTCCTGTTGGCCGTTTATCCTCAATGATACTTCACCTATTTGATCAAATATCATATTTGCTTGAGTAATTGAGATCCAACTCTCGCCTTATCCTGTAACGCAATAAATATATAACACGGAGTTGAAACACCTTGTTTTGATACCAGGTGCCATTTAAGTGTACCATCAATATTAGAATCCATGGTATATGTTGTTGTTGCTAGCCATGATAGCAATGATTTGTAAATGGTATCCACATAATTCATTTCTGCATGATTTGTTACAAGCGGTTACAGATCCTATCATAAGCCATTTGCAATGATTCATTACATAATAAATTCTTTATTTAAATACTAGTTTTAATTATAATATGGAGGAGTTCGAGAGATTATCGAAAATTACGCTTTGGAAAAATGTTAAATTTAAACTCGATAGAGACTCCACTGATGGACCAAAGAGTCTAAAAAGTGATAGAAGCAAGATAAGTAGAATCCGTGATGGTTTTAATGAATTCAAGCGCGATGGAGCATCTCACTGTTGGTCAACATTTCGAATTGATGGTAGTGTTGATGCTACCATGAACGACGAAGGAACAGCAGTGATAATATCGCATCTTGACAAGAAAAAGTATTTTTTAGAGTGAAATTCATTATCCGCTCAGAAACGGGGAATTGGATTATACGCGACAAATTTGAACCCATCCTGAAAAATAAGAGAACTGTCACTGTGAGTCAGGATTCCGAACCAGGATTTCCGACTGGAATTCACAAATCGTATGATGAGAGATCCCATCCTGTAAACGTGGTTGTTTATGGGATCTATCCGATAAATGATAAACCGAGTATTGAAAAATTAAAACCCATGAAATATTCGTCGTTGAATTGAGTAGCAGAACGAATAATAGATTATTTTAAAATGCATTGCGTGGAAATAAAATTGACGGATCTAAGACGCAAAAAAATAAATGGGGATTAACAGTGAAGAGAATGGAGCAACAATTCAAAATGTGGCCGCGTTAGAACAGATACTAAAATGTCCAATATCCGTAGAGACAGTAACAGGCGAGATATTATATGAACCGAAATATAAAAATCGAGAGGATAATGCACACGCGTGAACATCCGCAGTAACAATATTTCCGCAGGATAGAACAATTAAATATCTACCCTTAGAGAACTCTGGGGGAAATTTATTTGATTTTATTTACGAGTAGAGTAAAAACGATCCTGTGTCAGTGTGGTTATTTCAGTTTTGAAGACGAAGAGTGTAAATTCGATCAATTTGTAAAACCCAATGGCGAATTATATCCTACTGAAACCGTCCACAACGAGATGAAAAAACTAGCTAGTGGTTTTTAAACGGAACACGACGAGCAATTACTAACAAACTGTTTTACAATACCGTCAGTTGCAACTCATTTCACGAGAAAGAGAAATCTTTGGAAAACAACACGCGCAGATAACCAAGGGAGTTGTGTTAATTATGGCCATGGCGGATTATGGAATACAAATACGATCCCAAAAGTATTATTTCGTTTGATATGATTGCGTGTTATCCAGGGAGTTTTCTCGGGTACGGAGAATGCGCTGAGTATTTTAAACGATTTGGGCATCCCACACATGAGATGACCCGTGTTGCGATTAATGGACCACTGCCTGGTTTTGATTTAACCGGATTCTCTCGTGTGGTATCATTTGAATTGGCTAAAGGACTTCATCCGTGTTGTTATCTTTGGTTTGGTAGACACATCTCTGAAAAACACTGGATGCCAATAGTGTTATTACGGTATATGATTGATTCTAAAACGCTGATATCGCTGATTGTCAGTGAAGCAATTATATCATATCGGAAACAAACAGAAGTCTGGTTATCACAACCTGATAGTCTAGATAGTATAATCAGCAAAAAGAAAGAAACAAAAATCCTAATTTAGACAACGAATATATCGTGAAATGGTCCAAAGAAACCTTTGAAGTTAGAAATAAACACGCAAATGATCTCGATAGAAGAATAATTGGTATATCCACACAGGGTGGAAAATACGACCATAAACGACATTCTTCGCGGTTGTTTATAGATGATGCTGAATACGATTGTATAATCGCAGATGTAACATCTAGGGGTATGTAAATATGTAAATCATAAAGACGCTTTCTTGTCAGATGGAACCAAATTAGGTACAATTGTTATTTATAACGACGGAGAAATACTCAGTATACGTACTTAAGGTCGTTTATGCTGGCTTATGCTTCTATTAATTTACTTTCGATGATAGTTAGAGTTAGAGTTAGAGTCGTCACTGATTCATTTTATATAGACGTAAAATATAAAGAAGCAGTGGCTAAATTCACTAATTCAGACGAGAGTTCGGAATCATGGAGAATTAAAAAAGAAGTACTGCGTGATTATTCCTAATCAGCAGATGTTACGATTGAAAACAATTACTTGAAACATAATCAGATATCAGAACTATCTAATGCACCGTCGTGTTCCGATCCAATATGTAGATATAAAGCTAGTTATTTAAACGGCTGTGGTGGGTCAGGGAAGACGACTCGTGTAATTGAATTATTTCGAGTGAAATCAAACATAACTGTGCTAACACCAACACACAGACTTGCAAGAGAGATAAAACAGTGAGAAATTATTGCTTGCACTTATCACAGTTTATTCGATGAAAAGGTGACGAATGGACTCCTGATCGAGTGGGCGAGAAATATATTCCTGAAATCATTTTTTGGGATGAGATATGCACAGTGTCGTTAGATGTATTACAAAGGTTTCTCGATTGGTTATTGCTAGCGAATACAAAAAGTGATAACCTATGGTGATCATGATCAACCACCACCATTTGTCGGTTTATCCCCGCATAATTGGCTGAAGAATTTTGTAGACTATTATGAAAAAATTAGTACTGATCATAGATCACTTGTTAATGAATAATGCGAGATCAAGAAACTAATCAGATTACAACCGGATAGAATCCAGTGTGAAATAGCGCGTGAAATAATTTCATACACCCAATTAAATGATTTCTGGGAAGCTTGGAGACCAAAGGATTCAACAGTGGCAAGTAGAAAGATAGTCAGAGATACACTTGAGATGAAGTTATTTAATACGTATAAAGAAAAATATGCAACACTTCCAGTGCCGTTGTGTTATAGACCCAAGGATACACGAAGACCAAATATTAAAGTTGATATTCCAGGCCTGACAGAGTCAAGTAAGCACATTCTAGTGTTAAATGATATTGTGTTGGTTCATATCGGTGTTGTCGAAGATGCATTGCGTGCTGAAAGCTAGGATACGCAGCGTCGATACATTCTTCGCAGGGGTTGACTCTATCCGATAAAATTGTTTGGCTCATATATAATCGCATCGAGTGGTCGAATTTAGTTAATCTCACAGTGTCTAGAGTACGAAGAATAAATAAACTTCGAAGAGGTGTTTTAGATGATAATAACACAACAATCAATAATATTGTCAGCGATGACATAATCAGAAAAAAAAACTCTGGTTATAAACAACAGGATAAAAAAAACAGAATATTTCACATTGATGCCGAATTAAAAATTACACTGAAAAAAACAACAGATTAATCACTGTACGAGTTGCACTTGTATAATGGGTTGGTTAGGGCCAGACAAAGACCCCAGCCAATTTACCGTAGACAGAAAGAATAGCAGTGTTGGTCATACCAGAGATAATGTGATTCTGATTTGTCTTGAGTGTAACAGACGAAGAGGTGCTAGTTAAGACCACGCGGCGGTAACTTAGTATCCTTGGTTATCACTTTTAATCCAACCTAAAGACTGGCGGTCCACCCGTGGATCGTGTTATGCTAGATATTTTATGCGTAGTGACACTCCAAATCGGATCATTAGCTCTTTTTTTTGCCACCTTCAATCTCTCCTACTTCATATAAATATCTAACAGTGACGTTGCCGACTATTGGTTGTTTTGAAAAATCATTTTGTTGTTGTACAGGTATATATATTTTTTTTAATCGCGTTGTATAGTTTCATGTTGATTGTTCGAATAATCTCATTATTTATCGCGGTATATACGCCTGGTAAACTCTTTACCAATTCACGAGATCGTTTATCCTGAATAAATTCCTTCGCGTATTGATATCCAAACAACCGGTCATCTAACAGTGCCATTGCCGATTATTGGTTGTTTTGAAAAATCATTTTGTGGTTTTACAGGTATATATAATTTTTTTATCGCGTTGTTAGGTTTCATGTTGATTGTTCGAGTAATCTCATTATTTAGCGCGGTAATCACGCCTGGTAAACTCTTGACCCATTCACAAGATCGTTTATCCTGAATAAATTCCTTCGCGTATTGATATCCAAATAACCGGTCTGCAAGTGTCCGATTAAATCGTTCAACAATTGCCTGATCGCAATGTAATGCAGTATGTCTTCGTCTGATGGTGACATTATGATGCTTCATTGTTGATAACACTGCACCCTGAAATACCTTGCCAGAATCAACCTGTAATAGATTTGGCCATTGCAGAGGACCTCATCGATAAATCCTTTCAAATGCAGAAGCCACCTCAGTTGATGATTTTGTCTTTAGAGGTTCTGCTTGTTTGTATCGACTTGCAACATCAACTACGGTTAGCGCATACTTGTAAACACCCATCATGCGGAACAAATAATATATCGGCCCGATGAATCTCATTAACGACGTTGACATCAAAATGCGAGAAGTTAATTTGTTTAGGCGGTGGTAGATAAATTTGCCATATCGCCTGTTTGGATAACCAATCCACTACAGTGGTATTTTCCAATTTTGCAGCGCTAGCGAGTTCACTGATTGCTGATTTACCCCTCCAATATCCTTTTGGGGAATAATAAATAGATTCCATGATGTTATTAATTACTAGCACCCAACATCAATTTACTTTTCATCGCCGATTTCATCAACCATGAAGCCAACTTTTCTTTGAAGGATTTATCTGTGATATAATTCAACGCATGAATTAATTTCACATCTGCGATATGTCTGTGTTGCAGATTGCTGCTTTTATAACCAACATCATGAGCATGCCACGCCTTATCAATAGCATTTATTGGGTTTTCACCGGGTCGGGGTTGGTTTTGATCATCGAGTCGGATATCGAGTCTGGTTCCGGGTCCACAATAACTATTCCCTGGAAAGTGTTTTTCTCCCGGATACTTTGCCCATGGTGTTCCTGGGAGTTTTACTAACTTGACTGCAATATCACCTCCTCGTTTTTCTCTAAATCCTCGATTTTATCAAGGGAAACAAAACTAAATTTTTTGGTCCCACATTGTGCACACTTACCAGTAAGTGCTGATCTGTTATTGCCTGTTGTAATCGTCAAGTCATTTGTGCTAGTACGCTTCCTACATTTCAAACAATATATTAGATCCATAATTGATTTATAATAGCATGAATGTAATTGATTTTTCTGCGAGAAAAAACCGAGAACCCATTGAGCATCATGCAGCACTACCGAATTCTATTCGCATGATTATTATCGGACCATCTGGAAGCGGCAAGACACAGATGTTTCTTAATTTGATAACGAGATAGATGAAATGGGATAAGTTGTATTTAGTAGCCCCAAGTGTAGACGATCAGCAATGTTACGAGATGTTCAAAGATTTTAACGAGTAAGCGAAATCGGAAATCGATGAGGATATTATTGAGTTTATAACCGATATCGAAGAAGCACCGAGTATTGATGATATTGATAGAAGTATTAACAATGATGATGTCATGTTAGACAATCAAAAGAATCCTGCTATGATATTTTACAGAGGTAGGCATAAAAATATCGATGTGATATATGTCACTCAACGATACACTCAAATACCAAAAGTGATCAGAGATGACTGCGTTATTCTTGCTGTATTTAATGGAGTAGACACGCATACGCTACGAAATATTTGGCAAACTTGGTGAGGCGGTGATATGGATTATAATCTCTTTAGCAATTTTTTTAGTCACGCTCAGTCCAAACCAAATGGATTTGTAACGATACATTTGCATGACCCGAAATCAAGATATCATATCGGACTAGATCAAATGTTCGGTTGAAATCCTAAATTGCTAGGAATTTCAAGGATTTTCAATTCGTCTCCGCAGCGCCATCGGCGCCGGGTCTGTCTGGAGATGGAGTATCAATAGCGTGACAAACCGAAACCATTTCTCTTTTCTTTCTTGTCTGCCTGAATAGGTTTCGGTTTGAAATCCCTTTAGGATTTTGTTTGAAATAGTTTCGGTTTGAAATCTTTTAGGATTTTGTCTGAAATAGTTTCGGTCTGTCCACTCTTTTTGCTTGAAATCTTTTAGGACTTTGTCTGAAATAGTTTCGGTTTGTCTAAAATAGTTTCGGTCTGTCCACCCCCTTTGCTTTAAATCCTTTGGGATTGTGTTTGAAATAGTTTCGGTTTACTTGAAATAGTTTCGGTATGTCGACCCTCTTCGCTGCTGGAAAATATGTTCTAGGCATTTCATAATATGATTGAATTATGGTATTTTTTAGTTTTTTTGTATGTAAGAGTCCCATTCAAAGTTTTTTGGGGAAACATTCAATGAGTTCTTTAACTTGAGTTGCTAAAAAATGTAATTCCATCTATTGAAATATACCTCACGTGTGAAAGGTGGCACTTTTCTCCATGGTACAAAAGACAGCAGTGCTTCTTTCTTCATCAAAAAGTCCCTCGCAAATCCAAGGATCTGATCAAGGGCACCAAGCGCGAGGACGTTGACTTTTTCGTTTATATATATCTCACTCTCGTAGTTTTTGATTGGCCAGATATTTTGTCTTGGCAGACCAATAGTATCGGACATCTTCTCCACTGCCTTTTTGACTTCCTCACATTCAAAGACTCTAGACAAATCTTCTTCCACAATCACAGCCAGTTTGTCAATCTTGGTCAGGATGACAGATTTGGGGATTTCTACCAAACGATGAAAAAACATTAAAAGAACCAAACTCTGTTCTCTCACTTTTGTCAAATTTGTTTTTGAAGAAATGAGCGTTGTATTCGTTGTGGGTGAATCAAAAGGAAATGTTTGTCGATTATGAAGTTGTATAATAAAATAGTCATTGTCCTGTGATAGGATAAAATGAAGCTTAAGCGGATAATATTGACACATACACACACACACACACACACACACACACACACACACACACACACACACACTATATATATATATATATATATATATATATATATATATATATATATATATATATATATATATATATATATAGTCTTATCTTTTTATCAAATACATTGTTAAACAAATTAATAAATTGTTCAAAGGTAAATGCTATTTTAATGTGTTTTTTTTAGTGGTCTAAATACAACCACATGCAACGTTCCCTCTAAGCGAATGGTATATGTGCGCGCAGTGCTCTCTGCACTGCGCAATCATTACAGAGACCAGCAAAATTTAACGTTGGATTGAGCAATAATTGACAATTCATCAGTGAGGAGATGCCTGAGCAGCGCGCGCGCAGATTAAAGGGAACGTTGACTACATGTATTCAATTTTGCGCTAAACACAGACTAGCTACGTACCTCTCTTATTAATTTGAGTTTGAAGGTCAGCTACTTTTGTCCAAACTGACATGGGAACAAGTTCCACAGTACTTGCATCAAACACAAATACCACACAGTGAATCTGATCTTTCAGACGTGGACGCTTTATGAATCCAGGAATCTTGGGATCGATCGGAGATGAAGGATTGAACTAGGTAATAACGAATTGTATAAATGGAACATGTTATTACGAACACCTGTCGATATCACGTACAAATATCTACTTATGTTAAGCAATCTTGCCGTGTTTTTTCGTGATAACCTCAACTGGTAAATCTTCGGCAGAGAAGAAAAAAATATTCACACGATCACGTTACAAAATAAAGATTCAACGCAGAATTTGAAACTTTTAACCACGATAATCCAAGGATATTAAATTGTAACAAATTCAATGAAAAAAAAACAGCTTTCGATACCATCACGCTATAAGAATATTAGCCATTTACAGAAGATGTACCACCAACCTTTGTAAACATGGCACGTACTTTTACCTACAACAGCAGCTAGCAAAATGTACGTTTTAAACTTTACATTTTAAAGAAACGCACAGCTCTATGTTTTGAATTAAATATCAGATGCCCGAGTATTACTTCAAACGCTTTTAAGGATATAAGCTTTAGGCAAAAATAAGATATGGTAAGTTTTGCTAATATTGAATTTATAAACCAGTATTTATGTGCTATAATGTTTACGCATGCCCATCGGAGACCAGTAATGTTGTTTCGCAAAAGATGTTTTGTATTTTATAGTAACGTGAACCTAATTTTAATAAAGTTATATTTGCATCATACTGATATCGGAATTCACTTCTTAATAAATTAAAAGAGAATTCATATACTAACAAGAAACATTTCTTACATGCGACTGCTTCCTGTGGAATGTTTCTCTTAGATTAAACTACTGAAATAATAATTGATAAATCTGCCATATTTGAAAGCAACATTCACTGCGCGATTGGTCCCATAGTCAAAGAGATAATAAGATTTTATATTCCATGAGCGCCTGTGTACAAATATACTAATACGAAATATATATACCTGGTAACCGTCTGGAACGTTCCCATCTAAAAGGTAAAGCAGTTCAGACAGGCTTGGGCCTTTTGTCTCTTCTATGCCACAGGTGTCACATAGACGAAAGTTTAGCATTTCCCCAGTCCTGCCGGACTGAACCTTGTATTGTCGATACTACATAACAAAAATTAATCTGGAATTAAGGCACGTAATGAGTAAGATTCTGTTACTGTTCGACTGACTAGATAATACATACTACAGTATGAGTGTAGGATTCTTAAGCTCAATCGTTCTTGTGAAGTAGATGTTTATATGTTATAATTAAATTCTTCTGATCATCTAGAAGTTTAGAAGAAAAAAAAGACAATCGAAACAATCATAACATCAAGAACGAAATTTATATCTGCTTTTGACGCAAATAAAACAAAGGCATATTTCTAAATGTATGTACATTTTCGCACTAGCTGGTAGCTTGCGAATATTAAAGAACCTATGCAATCGAAGGGCATTTGGAGCTAAATGAAAGATCCCAACTCTGCGGAAAAATATAGCCTGATAAGACAAGAATAATATGGTATAACGATACGCAAGATGCGTATTAGATCATAAGTGTCCAAAACCTACAGATAGTTAAAGTGAATTTGAATCATGCGTGAGATGATTATACAGCATGGACGTTGATATGGTAATTTCATCCAAATCGTGCTTTATTTGGATAAAAAGGCATGTAATGTGAACAAACGGACACCATTATAGCTAACAATGTTTAGTTTGCGTGCCGTTGGGTAGAGTTGATTTCCAACGGAAAGAAAGGGACAAGCAACAATGAATGCTAAATAGTATAATATTATTTGAATGATACGAACAAGCATTTCTTCAGCAGAAAAGAACACCTATACTAGCTGCAATATAAAGATATATACATTACAAAAGCTGGAAAAGCAATGAAAGAATAATATAAATAACAATCAAGACAAATATGAACTGAGAGGATAATAAACTTCATGAAAATATAATTTAAACACTGTGTGCCTGCTGTGAGGATAACAAAAATGCTGAAGGCTTCATATTTATTTGCAAATACCTTACATATCTGTGGAATATATTGATATCAGTTCTAAAGTATCTTTGTACAGCTATTACTAAACCTATTTTGTTTTATAAACCATCTACTGATAATGAGAATGTTCATATTTGTCTCCGCTTACGGAGTATTAACATATATTAAATGCTTTATATAATTAAACAGTTTTCAAAACTGTATTCTCCAAATGATCTGTAACGTGTTAGTTATTGAATGTATATTCTTTTAGTTTTTGTGTATATGTTCTTGCCCAATATCTGCAATGTTCATCATTTTTTCTACGATTAAATGCATGTAATCTCTCTTATATATATTCCCTGAATCGAGTATGTATGTATGTATGTATGTATGTAAGTTATGTTGCAGGAAACTCAAATAATCCATATTTCATTAGTTTTTAAACGTTTTATTTCTCCCATTTGCTCAGCATTAAGTTATTGAAGAAAGCGTCAGGTAATGTACAAGGGGTATTCTTTTTAGAGAAACTTCATTGTTCATTATTCTTTTACATGTGGCTTGTACCAAGTACCATATCCCGTATAATTATTTCACCAGGAAATAACAAAACACAAGGTACTGTTTGCAGTATAAATCACCACTCTAAGTGATGTACCACGCATGAATTTCCTATAACATATGACATGTTTTTAGACAATTTAGCACCGTACCATCATAGGATATGCAAATTGTAGCAGGACTTGTAAATTTAAAAATGATGAAATATTAATGGTAATGATCCGCCAAAAATAGACTTAAACTGTAGCATGATCCTAATGTTCTTAAAATCCACTTAAACCTAATGAAATGTCGGAACGATTTTCACTCAAAACAGGTGCACATTCTGTTTTGTTTGCAATAGCCTCATTTATCTTCTAAAAAAATACGCTGAGTATTTAACAGAAGGTATTCCTCATTTCAGTTGTGTGATATTATGCTATATATTTAATAGAACTACAACACTCAACTATTTATGCATGATACGATCAGCGCTATGATGCTTGGACATGCTT
The DNA here is from genome assembly GCA_030141615.1 of Unio pictorum. NCBI lineage: Eukaryota > Metazoa > Mollusca > Bivalvia > Unionida > Unionidae > Unio > Unio pictorum. Next base: position 18,705,113 of record JARLTB010000220.1, on the reverse strand, counting down.
CTCAATGCTTCTGGCTGTTTTTGGTAATATTTCAGGCATATTTTTAAAATTTACTTATTAGTTGAAGTTTGTTTTTCATGTTAACATATCGCGCTAATTGCTCGTACCAGGACACGGAGAGAATATCATCCCACCCAGAAAAATATCGTTTTAATGTTTCTTGTGGTAAGCGTTGATAACTAGTATGCATTTCCAAAATCAGTCAATTATGGATTGCAAAATACGACCATTGTGTTGAACATATACCAAACGTTTTCGATAATATAATTCTATAATGGAGACATATATGGCATGGAAAGAAAAGATGTCCCAATGTTGTAATTTACAAAATCTAAACTACATTAATAGCATCAACTTTACCACAGTTGTAAGGCTGCTGGCCGCGCTGCCAGTGTTACTTTGATTGGTGATCCGATCATTGAAGATGGAGTTGATGGTGTTAAAGAAACTGGACTTCCCTGCTCCTACAGGTCCAATCATCAGAATCCTTGCTTCAAAGACTTCTAACGCAGATGATGGATTGAAACTTTCTATTCGAGCCATCAAACCTGTTCGAGTCTATTTAAAAAGTGACAAATAGTTAACCTGCGATACACGATTTGATACGGAATCCCTATTCTACTTTTACTATGCGAATTAATAAATGTATCAGCGCATACATAAACATAAAATTAGCAGTTTTTTTAGAGCAACGGGTATCCGTGAGAACTTGTATATTCTAATGAGAAGAAAGAATGACTGCTAATTCATATCCACAAGTTTAAGAAGTAGTTTAAAAAATGTCAGGTCTAAAATTTGTACAACATTCGAGAAAGTGAAAATTTCAACTAAATAAAACATAGCCAGAATTACATATATCGCTAAGGAATAATGAAACGAAAACATCAGGATCGATTTATATCTTAATACCTCACGGGTAAATAATGAATCCCTCCAAGGATCAATACGAAACGACGCTTCCTTCTTTATCAAAAAGTTGCAAATCCCAGTATCTGATCCAAAGCCAGCAGTGCAATGTTGCTGACCTTCTCGTTCAGACACACCTCAGTCTCATAATTTTTGATGGGCCAGATAGTATGCTGTGGTACGCCAAGTGTCGCAGATACAGTTTCTACTGCCTTTTTGACCTGCGGACATTGATAGACTGCGGACACGTCCTCATTGACAGTGTTAGACAGTGTGTCGATTTTTGTTAAGATGATAACCTTTGGAATTTCTGCAATTATATATATACACATTAAAGTAGAAGCCTACCAATTATACCCAAGAGTACTATTTTAAATTTTCTAGCGTTCCGTCTATATAAACGTTTAGTCAGTGATTAAAGCAAAGTATCAAGAGCAATAAACATGCATTATATTAGCTTTTTAGTAGTTAAGTACTTTTGAATTATAGATGACATCAGAAAATGAGTATTATAAGCATGGATACTTAATGTATGTCTCTGAAGCTCAGTTTTAAACAGAAGTGATTGTCGAAGGTGTATTTATAATTACAGCAACCATTTGCAAAATGATATACATAATATACCACCTTATATTTGGGAAGCATCAGGATACTTGGCAAACAGGAACGCAACAACTGTAGAAGCAGCAGAGAGGGTGAATCAGACAACTTTTAGCCAAAAATCGATTTTAACCGTCAAAACGGTCATTATTATGTTTGAGGAATTGTATTTCCGGTGATGTTTTTTTCCACGCATCATGAATTATTTTAAAACCATCCTAGTACGGTTCTAATAGAACTCTGATAGATATCTACGACATAATTTGGTGAGTTTATTTCAATGGCAGATGATAGTGTTGGCTCATGAACCGTTATAGCTATTTTTGATTCTGCTCCAGTAATCAGCATTGATTTGTTCAATTTGGTATGATCCGGTTGGTATCGAAACAATGTTCTAGTCTGGGGTACCGTCGTCTTTATTCTTATTCGCAAATACCAGTGAATTATTGGGTTGTTGACCACCAAATGATTTTTATCTGATATTAGGCCAAATGTGCTATACTCGTAATTTTGCTAGCGCGATTTCCTTCACTGGAACCGGGGAAGGGAAATTCACACTGAATTCAGGATTCGTTGAGGTTATTGATATCATGCTGGTTTTCACCGGTTCGGTAGTTTTCACTATTCGTTGAAGTAATTCCTGCGATGTTGTCATTGTTATTATACTGTTATTATACTGTTGTTGTCGCTCTAATTTTGACATCGCAGAATCATAAATACTGACCATCGCTGAGAACTCACTATCTGATATAATTGTATCATCGAGCGATGACGATATCAACGAGGATAATTGCGAGTATGCAGTGGACACAACATGGAATTTAATCACGTAGTCTTGCAGTTTACTCTGGCTGCATGATGATATTTTTTTGTTACTATCGAAATTATTCCCGCGATTGTTGTTGCCGCAGAAATTTAAATTGGAACAGCTATCGGGGCAATCATTGTCACTGAAGACAGTATAATACCAGCTCCGGTGATTGCACCACTCACAGCGTACACGGTAACATCAACTGCTGTGATTCTTCGTTGGTATTTTTTAATTTTCATTGCATACTCTTCAGTGAGAGTTTTGAGTTTCATTGAAAACTCTCTAGCCTGATCATAGCGATATTGCGATGATGAAATCATTTTATTCCCAAATCAGTTTATGATTTCAATTGAAACCGTTATTTACTTAAATCCGCTACGAATTCCAAATACCATGTTGTTGAAACCCTAACCAAATTCTTATAAGTAGATGTTATCGTGAACGTTTCAGTTGTATCCTTGTCGATGATCGTTGAAATCGTATTGTTAACCCCAGATGAACTCGACGATGAAATATTAAATTGAGTCGTTGTCACTAGTGTTACTCGATAAATACCTTTAACGGTTGCAGTGATATCTAATTTGTTGTTTGTAGGTGTCCACGCAAATGATCCGTGTTGGATCGTGTATACTACGTTGTTGGTTTTCTCATGAGGAATTTTTGTTTTTTCAATGATTGTTATCATCCTCGTTGCATCACCTTTGATTGCTTCGATGAAGTTTTTCGTCTCATCGATGGATTTTGTAATATCAGGGAGTTTTATTTAAATTTTATCCAAAAGGGTTCCAATAAATTTATCCACGATGTTTCTACGAAAATTTGAAAACTGTTTTCCGTGTTCTTCAGTTTTATATTGAAGTGTTGCTAGTTCCAACACAGAAATTTTTAACTCATCGTTGAGAGTTTTTAATCTATCTGTAATCGTCGAAACGAGTACACCCGGTTTGAGTTTACCCTGATCGGAAAAAAAACACAATAGTATCCTCGATTGCGTTTCGTTGTTTAACCAATATATCATCCAACGACACATTACTAGTTTTCAATTTACCCTGACGATCTTGAAATACAACTATTTCATTAGGATCAACACTTGTTAAGTTCAACGTCTCAGCTATTTCATCTTCGATTATTTTTTTTATATCCTTGATATAATCAAGGGCTGCAGTGCCATCGGCACCGGGTTTCTTCATTGCTGATAAAGATCTTCCCTAAATATCAATCATTGTTATTTTATACATCTCTCTCTAAAATCGTTTCGATTTCCAGCGATTACTGGTGTATTCATTTACGACAATATGTGGTGGTTTTCCCCTTGGGTTACCCAAGGAGTTAGAAATAGCGTCAAGGACATTTAATACTTCGCTGCCGCATATTGGTGGGTCATTCATTTGTTGTGTTGGTAGCGTAGAATACCAAGTCTTCATTGGAAAAGTCTTTAAGCGGTTTATATAGCGGTTAAATTCCTTCGGCGGGGCTAATCCATATGAATTGAAAAAAACAACAGCACGTGGGTCAATAGCGTATGCAACCCAGTGAGTTCCAGGTCCGGTGCTGTTATCTAAATTAATAATACAGGTTTCAACATCATTGGGTTGTGCCGGTAACTGATCTTTCATAAAGACACCTCTGAAATTTTAATCGCCAACTTTTTAGCAGCATCGAGTAAATCCAAATTGAACATAGGAATCAAAGATTCCCGAGTCAAAGATTCCCGAGTTAGTAAAGGGGTCCTAGTCTTAGACCCTTTCCGCTGTCCCATGAATATGGGGTTCCTGGTAGTCTTAGACCCTTTCCCTTTTTTATACCCTCGTCCTTTCTACGGTTCATATGATTCAGCAATGCCTTGTACCGCTTTTGCTCCGAAGCCTCCAGCTTCCCCCAATGCGACCGCTTTTGCAACTGCTGGTGCGGCCGCTGCAAGTAATCCTGGTAACACAGCAAATAACGGGAATATACCGCCTGTTTTAATCATATTTTTGATAGCAGCCGCAGAAATAGTAATCTGAGCACATTTTTTTTGCTACAAGTGCATCATTGAAATGTTTCATTTGACGAGTTGTCAACGATAATTTATTCGCCCCGCCAGTCATTTGATTGGGTTTCAGCGTGATAGTGGTTCCACATTTTTTAGCCGACTCTGATTGCAATTTCTTGATTTGACCGGGGGTTAACGCAACACTAATAACACTGTATGACATTATACATAATAGATTGATTCTAAATCGTAAATCGATTCAATGGAAAAATCGGAAGGATTTTCAATTACATGTTTTCCACTGGTGCATCAATTATTCTCATTCTTCCACCAACACCTTCAAGTAGCATTGATTTATCACTGAGAATGACAGCAACCGCTCTGTAATTAGCAATACCAACAGGACGGGTTACACGAGCTCTAAAGTGTATATCAACGACAGATTGTCTTGTTAAATCAAGATGTTCCAATGAAAAGTAATAGATCGGATAGAGGCTTTTAAAATCAAGTTGCGATATTTGCAAACCAGTATCAACATTTTGATCACGTGCCATAAATGACAGCATATTATGATATACACGTGCAATATGGTTGTGAGTGTAATCAAGTTGTATATCCTCAGATGGTTCCTGTTGGCCGTTTATTCTCAGCGAGACTTCTCTAACACCTAACTGATCAAATATCATATGGCTTCGTTCTTGATTACCAACTCGCGCATTGTTCTGTAACGCTACAAATATATGACGTGGAGCTGAAACACCTTGTTTTGATGCCAGATGCCAAGTAAAAATATCATCAACATTATCCTGTTTAATATCCGTAGTCACTGATAACCAGCTCAACAACGACTTTCCTCCTTGATCCATAAATGATAGTAGTCGCTGTTCTTCGGTGATTGATGGAGTTAACACTGGCATCCATAATGCTAGTTTTGATAAAATGACTTTACTATCAGCAACACCAGCATCACGCCAGATTGCATCATTATCAGTACCCTTTCGCACGAGTGCTATTGTATGATTCGCTCCATAAATAACTTTTCGGACGGTTCTACAGAATCCAAATATATGATGCAGTGGAATCGCACATGAAAATTGTCGACGCTGATATTGTTTATGACATCAAAATCACCAGCTGGTCTTAAATATCCGGCTGGTGCTGAATTAACTGAAGAAGCATGTGTTGCCTTTACTCTAGAATACTGGACGTGTTCAGGGTGATCAGTAATATCCTTAGAAAACATCATAGATGGACCAGCTGATCTTGTATAATCATCAGAATATCTTGCTAGCCCGATTATTGTTGTTGCAACATCAACTTCACGGTCTATTGATTCAATTTATTTTCCATCAATGAGATATCTTGCACTTTCAAATAACGCCATGATCCCATTATTAACAAAACCAACTTTGATAGTTGGGTTATTGTCATATGGTGTATCAGCTGCAACATTTGTTACAAGTTCACCTTCGATTTCAATAAACGCTTCACAAGGCAAAAAGTATTTACTGGTATCATGAACTTGAAGTTCAATTCGCGATCGGAGATCTGGTTGTGTTGCGTGATAAGAATAAAATTGAAAATTGCGTACAGAATCATCTTTACGCACTGGGGCATCCATATCAAATGCTGGATCAGGTGACCTTTTGAACATTTTGTTCTATTTATCAGTCTAAATCGTAAAATCGTAAAAGATTTCCACTCGTAGAATTTTCATCATCGTGGTTTTTTAAAGCCACTTCCCGCTATCATGTTTGCTATCATGTTATCTTGGTTACTCGGAGTCACCAGCGGGACTAGTTTTTGATCTACTGCGTTATTTATTATTTTACTAACACTTGCAGGCATCTCTGATGTAGAAGGTAATGGTACCGGTTTCTTTCTCCGTGATTTCACTAGCGCTGTTAATTTATTCTTCGCGGCTGAAAACGCTTTCCCGGCAAGATCTCCAACAGCACTAATACCCTTATCACGAATAACATCAATGGCTTTTATTCCTAATTGTTTAGCTAACGGCATCACTTTTGGGGCCATTCTTGTAAATAACCCTGCAATTGTATCACCGAAGCCATCTCCGTAATATGCTCTATAAACAGGCAATCGTGAATTAACTACATAGACGCTGGCTGGTTGTCATGATTGTAGTGTATGATCATTATTTGAAATTGTAAACAATTTTTCAATTCGTTTTCAGTCACTATGATACCCATTTTCCACTAAATCGCCAATGAAATCTCGATATGTTTTGATATCTATGATACCACCTTGAAATAACCGTCAACATATATCAGCTGCTTCATTAATTATTTCCGGTGAGTTATTTCCAGCTTGGAACCCTCCGATTAGAACATCTAATCGTGATATATCACTGGTAGCTCTACCAGGACAGATTCCACTGGAGTCTTTGGAAATTGCTGGCAATTTCTGGGCAAATCCTTTTCCGTTATAACCAGTTGCTTCATCCAGTTTTTCCAAATCCGTTTCGTGTAAATAGCTAAAATCATCATCTCGATCAGGTGGTAGTTGTTGTTGTTTTTTAGTGAGAAAGATATTTTCTTTGCAGGTTGCTGTCGCTTTCCTAACAAGTTTTGCGGTTTTTGTTGTTGTTTAAACTCTTCATATTGATTATACACTGTACCCACCATCTTGATATATTCAATGTATGATGCACTTGTTGTGTCAATTTGACTTGTTTTAGTTTTGATTTTGTAGAATATATCAGCCCAGTGGGTTATATTTCTAACATATGTATGATGTTTATGATGTTCTGGCTTCAACATTTTTTTTCTGTTTTCATAAGTCGTAACAACAAACCTTCCTCGTTAAATCTCACGCGTAGGTCTTTTGATTCAGGTGTTTTAGATTTCATCTTTTGTACAGCTTGTTTTGTTTGTTCAGTTATTTGTTCAAGTTCACCAAAAAGAGATTTTCCCGTATCTCCCCGTATAGCACGCTCTACCCGGTACGTTGCTGTGGTTACTGGTTTAAACAATTCTTCAGATCCCGCAGCAAAATCAGTTTGTAAACTCTGTCTAGCTTGCAGTTTATTTCTTACAGAGTCGCGAATTGGAATAAATCTCTTAATTGCATCTAGTCGTTCACGAGCCAATCTAGTTGGTAATGCTTCATTGACCATTATTTGAAATTGCAAACAATTTTTCAATTGTAAAACAATTTTCCCAAACCCGACCTAACGGTTCATCAATTTTTTATTCAGTGTGTGAAATATTTTTTATTCACTGTGAAATTATTGATTTTTTATTCAGTGTGAAATATTTTTTATTCAGTGTGAAATTATCGATTTTTTTATTCAGTGTGTGAAATATTTTTATTTTTTATTCAGTGTGAAATATTTTTTATTCAGTGTGAAATATTTTTTATTGCTGTGAAATTATCGATTTTTTATTCAGTGTTTGAAGTATTTTTTATTCACTGTGTGAAATATTTTTTATTCGCTATGAAATTTTCGATTTTTTATTCAGTGTGTAAAATATTTTTTATTCACTGAGTGTGAAATATTTTTTATTCGCTGCGAAATTATCGATTTTTTATTCAGTGTGAAATATTTTTTATTCGCTGTGTGTGAAATAGTTTTCATTCGCTGTGTGTGAAATAATTTTATTTTTTATTGCTGTGAAATATTTTTATTTTTTATTCAGTGGGTGAAATATTTTTTATTGCTGTGAAATATTTTTATTTTTTATTCAGTGTGAAATATTTTTTATTGCTGTGAAATATTTTTTTTTTTATTCAGTGTGTGAAATATTTTTTATTGCTGTGTGAAATATTTTTATTTTTTATTCAGTGTGTAAAATACTTTTTATTGCTGTGTGTGAAATACTTTTTATTCAGTGTGAAATATTTTTATTCACTGTGTGTGAAATATTTTTATTTTTTTTATTCAGTGTGAAATATTTTTTATTCAGTGTGAAATATTTTTCATTGCTGTGAAATATTTTCACTGATTTCGTGAGATTTTTGACAAGGTCATGGAAGTGTTATTTCATCCTATACCATCGATGGGGAAAGTCACATAATTGTATATAAAATATTTAATTCTGTGACTTTCCCCACTTTTAGATTAACGGTCCATCAATTTTTTATTTACTATTTTGCCTGTTTTTCACTGATTTTGACATTTCCCTTGACGGTCGGTCAATCAAAAAAAAAATCTCTTTGAGGGTCGATCAATCAAAAAATGACAAAATCTCTTTGAGATTTTACGGTCAAGTAGACAATTTCGGTCAAAATCGTTCATTTTCTTGAATTAACGCTCGTATTTTTCTAATTTTCGAATTAACCTCCTTTTTTAATTCATTTTCCCTACCCAATTCTTTTCGTATTTCTTATACGATAGTAAATAACGGGACAAACACAGTTACGTCACTGGAAAATGCAAGAGAGTCCCGAATAGAATTCTGAATTCTTTTGATTATCGCATACTTCTTTAGTAGCATATATTTGTTGTTGTTAACTCCGTATTCTATATCCTGAAAATCTGAAATAATTTGATCACAATTTAACCCATCTGATAGTATAATATCCTGACTTTTCAATTTTGCAATTTCAACTATAATGTTATTCATATTTTCAGAATTCATATTCTATTACAATTCTATATTTCTAAATGAAAAATATGACGCATCATACATAACTAAATTGAATTTTTTGTCCGCTCTTTTTTGAAATCGCCGTCTTGGTTATTCCCGATGCAACTTTTCGTACTGACGGTTCACAAATATCGAAGTATTTTCCGGCTTCATTCATAGATGAAAATACTTTTTCTTCGTTAGTTGCCGTATTAAAACATTTTCCAGTCTTTCCTCGTTTGGTATTCTCACTCTGTACAACAGCTTGCAGATTTGATAAAAAAAATATTCTTTGGATTAGAATCGATATGATCAATAACATAACCATCCTTGATCAATCCATTGTGACATTCATACACTATTCTGTGATTGAGATAAGTTTTCTTTCCCCCAACAGGAAACACCAAATACCCCCTACCATTGTCAGCACCAACTGGTTTCTTCAGCCTACAGTGTCTGACAACACCATCACTGGATGCTTCATAATTCAGGTTGTGGTCTGAATTCTTGTTTCATTTGTATACTATACTATTGTTTGTCTAATTCATTGTTGGTCTAATAATAAATCTCTCGATGTAACTTTGAGGAGTTCATATGATTTTTTCCTTGACTATGACAGTGTCAGGGTCAGGGACTTTGTCAAGGACACAGTCAGGGTCAGAATTTTTGATGGAAAATTCATAGGATTTTCCATTTTTTATTCTTTTGTCATAATAACGCTTCAATTTTCTGTATCGCTTACCACTACAACCGATACACAATTGTGATTTCCCCCTGATCCCAACCCCACATCGAATACAAGGTAACGGACCAAGGCTTCCACGTCGAAAACTTTGCATATGATACCCACAGAATTCATTTCTACATGATTTGTTACAAGGAGTCACTGATCCAATCATGAGCCATTTGCAATGATTCATTGTACATAAATCTTTCATTTAAATGCTTGTTTTAATTATAGTATGAAGGAGTTTGAGAGATTATCAAAAATTACGCCTTGGAAAAATGTTAAATTGAATCTTGATAGAGTTTCTGATACACCAAAGAATAAAATTCGTGATAGAACCATGATTAGTAAAATCAGAGATTGTTTTAATGAATTCAAGCGTGATGGAGCATCTCATTGCTGGTCAACATTTCGAATTGTACCCAATATCGATGCTACCATGAATGATGAAAAAGCAGCAGAGATAATCTCACATATTGGGGAAAAAAGATATTTTTTTAGAATCAATTTCATTATCCGTGACGACACTGGAGATTGGATCATCAGGGATAAATACGAGCAAATTCTCAAGGACAAAAAGACTATCACTGTGAATCAAGATTCCAAACCAGGAGTTTTGACTGGAATTGACAAACCATACTACGAGAGATCTTATCCTGTAACAGCAGTTGTTTACGGGATATATTCGTTAAATGACAAACCTGATATTGCAAAACTAACACAATGAAATATTCGTCATTGCCACTCAATTGTGTAGCAACACGAATTATAGAACACTTCACAAATGCATCCCGGGGAAATAAATCAACTAATATAAGACGAAAAAAACATGAGTGGGAACTGACAGTGAAACAGCATGGGGGAACAATTCAGGATATAGTTAAATTAGAAAAATCACTGAGATTTCCAATATCAGTAATGACAATAACCGGAGAAGTAATATACGAATCGAAATATAAATCACAAGGAACGCCAATACAGATTATTGATCATAACGAACACGCGTGGTGATCTGCAATAACAATATTCCCACGGGATAGAACTGTAAAATATATCCCCCCAAACCCTGTTTGGACCTGGAGAGTGTTTTTCCGAGCAAAAATTATTTGATGCTATTTACAATTTGAGTAAAAAAGATCCTGTGTCGATGTGGTTATTTCACAGTGCTGCAGACGATGAATGTGGATTCAATCAGTTTGTAAGACCCAACGGAGAATTGTACCGTACTGAAGCGCTGCATAATCAAATGAAAAAACTAGCTAGTGAGTTTTTCTCTCCAGAGAGTTCTCTGGGGGAAGACAACGAACAATTACTAACAAATTGTTTTACACTTCCCTCGGTTTCAGCACATTTTGCTAGGAAGAAAAACGCGTGGAAACCAACGAGAAGTGAGTTTCTATCAGATGTCAGATTGAGCTGTCTTGAATACAGTCATGGAGGGTTATGGAATACAAAATATGACACTGAAACCGTTTTTTCCGTTGATATGATTGCGTGTTTTCTCGGGTATGGAGAATGCGCTAAGTACTTCAAACAATTTGGACACCCCACACACGAAATGGCTCGTGTTGCTATTAATGGACCACTGCCTGATTTTGATTTAACCGGATTCGCTCGTGTAGTATCATTTGAATTGGCTACAGGACTTCATCCGTGTAGTTATCTTTGGATTGGTAGACACATGTCTGAAAAACACTGGATGCGAATTACGCTATTGAGATATATGATTGATTGTGGAATGTTACAATCGTTAATGGTCAGTGAAGCGATTATATCCTATCGAGCACATAAATCAGTCTGGTTACCACAACCTGATATAGAAAAAATAATTAGCGAACATCGAAATTTGTTTCCTGATTTTAATGAACAACAAATCATGGATTGGTCCAAACAGTTATTTGAAATCAGAAACAACGAAGCAAAAGATCTTGGACGAAGAATGATCGGGAAATTTACTCAGGGTGGCAAATACGACAATACAAGATATTCTTCACGATTGATTATAGACAACGCTGAATACGATTTTGTAATCGCGGATCTAACGAATAAAGGCATATATGTCAATCGTAAAGACGCATTTCTGTCCGATGGAACCAAATTGGGTACAATTGTTACCTACAACGATGGATACAATCCGCAGTATACACATTTGAGAGCTTCTATACTCGGTTATGCTTCTATCAATTTATTTTCAATGATAAATACATTTCCTAACACCGCAGTTAGAGTCGCCACTGACTCATTTTACATAAACAGTGATGCGGCTGAATTCATATGCGGTAGCAACGAGAATTGGAGGTCATGGAGAATTAAGCGGAAAATGCTTCATGATTATATTAAATCAGCAGATGTTACAATTGAAAATAATTATCGGAATCTCTTTGAGATTCAATCAGAATTTTCTAATGCACTACCGTGTTCTGATCCAATCTGTAGATATAAAACAGTTTATATAAACGACTGTGGCGGGTCAGGAAAAACAACTCGTGCAATTGAATTATTCCGTGGGAAAAATCCAAACATGATTGTGCTATCACCAACTCACAGACTTGCAAGAGAGATGATACAGCGAGGGGTAAATGCCTGTACTTACCACAGTTTCTTTCGATGGAAAGGAGATAAGTGGACTACTGAGCGTATGGGCGAGAAATTTATTCCTGAAATCATCATTTGGGATGAAATAGACACAGTGTCATTAGATGTATTACAAACATTTCTCGAGTGGTTGTTATTGAAAAATACAAAAGTCGTCATGTGCGGTGATCACGGCCAACCACCACCATTTGTTGGTACATCCCCACATGAATGGCTAAAGGGTTTCGTAGACTATTATGAAGAAATTAGTACTGATTATAGATCACTTGATGAACAATTACAAGAATTCAAAGCGATAATTAGATTAGAACCGGATAGAATCCAATGTGAAATAGGGCGTGAAATAATTTCAGAAACTCCATTAAAAGATTTCTGGGAAACATGGAGACCAAATGATTTGATAATTGCAAGTAGAAAAATAGTCAGAGACACACTTCAGATGAAGTTATTTGAAACGCATAAAGAAAAATTTGCATCACTTCCAGTACCGTTATGTTATAGGCCTTCGGATACACGAAAACAGAATATAGAAGTTGATATTCCAAGACAAAGTGAAAAACAAATTCTCGTGCTAATTGATATTGTGCTGGTTGATATCAGCGTCGTCGAAAATGCATTGCGTGCTAATAAATCCCCAAGGACGCTAGGATACGCAGCGACGATACATTCTTCACAGGGACTGACAATATCGGATACAATTGTTTGGATAGTCGATAATCGCATTGAGTGGTCAAATTTAGTCAATCTTGCAGTATCCAGAGTACGAAAAATAAATCAGCTTCGAAGAATTTTCTTTGAAAATTCTACGAATTGTTTGGCTAGTTAAGACCCCGCGGTGGTAATTGAGTATCCTCGGGTATCACTTGTAATTGTTGTCAAGTAAATCCTCGTTGAGGGGCAGTTGAATCCAGTCTATAGATTGGAGGTCTAGAAACGCTAGATCGTGTTATACTAGATATCTTGTGTGCAGTAACACTCCAAATAGGATCAGTAGCCCTTTTTCTGCCACCTTCAAGTTCTCCTGGTTCGTATAAATACCTAACAGTGATATTACTACCAAGAATTGGTTGGGAAATGCTAGAATCCTCTTGTGGAAGTTTTAGTATAGACTTCTTTTTAATCGCGTTGATAGGTTTAGTGTTGATTGTTCTAGTAATCTCGTTATTTAGCGCTGCAACTACCCCTGGTAACCTTTTGACCCATTCACGGGATCGCTTTTCTTGGATGAATTCTTTTGCGTATTGATATCCAAATAACCGTTCAGCAAGTGTCCGATTAAACCGTTCAACAATTGCCTGATCGCGATGTAACGCAGTATGCCCCGTCTGATGGTGACATTATGATTCTTCATTGTAGATGCAACCACACCCTGAAATTCCTTGCCAGGATCAACTTGTAACAGATTTGGCCAGTGCAGAGGACCCCTTCGATAAATCCTTTCAAATGCAGAAGAAACTTCAGGTGATGATTTTGTTTTTAACGGTTCTGCTTGTTTGTATCGACTTGCAACATCAACTAAAGTTAACGCGTATTTGTAAAAACCATCATGTGGCAGAAATATTATATCAGCTTGATGAACTTCATTAGGAACGGTTACATCAAAATGCGAGTAGTGAATTTGTTTAGGCGGTGGTAGACAAATTTGCCATATAGCCTGTTTGGATAACCAATGAGCCGCAGTGGTTTTTTTTCACTTTTGCAGCGCTAGCGAGTTTATTGATTGCTGCCTTGCCTCTCCAGTATCCACTCGGAGAATAATAAATAGATTCCATGTTGTTATTAATTACCAGCACCTAACATCAATTGACCTTTCATAGCCGATTTTATCAAAAATGAAACCAATTTTTCTTTGAAGGATTTATCAGGAATAGCATTTAACGTATGAATTAATTTCACATCTGCTAGATGTCAATGCTGCAAATTGCTGCTTTTATAAGCAACATCATGAGCGTGACACGCCTTATCAATGGAGTTTATTGGTTCTTCACCGGGTTTGGGATGGTAATGATTATTGAGTCTGATATCAAGTCTTGTTCCCGGTCCACAATAACTATACCCTGGAAGGTGTTTTTCTCCTGGATAATTTGCCGATGGGGTTCCAGGGAGTTTAGTTAGCTTGGCTGCGATATCACCTCCTCGTTTTTTTTTAAAGGTTCCTTGGGTTTCCCAAGGGAAACAAATCTAAATTTCTTTGTACTACATTGTACGCATTTACCAGAAAGCGCTGATCGGTTATTTTTAGTTATAATCGTCGTCAAGTCATCTGTGCCCGTACGCGCCCTACATTTCACACAATATAGATCCATAATTTATATATAACATTATGAATGTAATTGATTATTCAGCTACCCGACGATGGGAACCTATTAAACACCATGAAATGTTGCCGAATTCAATTAGAATGATTATAATCGGACCATCTGGAAGCGGCAAGACACAACTGCTACTTAATATGATAACGAGATGGATGAAATGGAACAAATTGTATTTAATAGCCCCGAGCTTAGACGATCAGCGATGCTATGAAGTGCTAAAGGATTTTAACAAGAAAGCAAAAGAATTTCAAATCGATGATGATTTTATTGAATTTATTACTGCTATCAACGATGCACCGAGCATTGATTCCATCGACGGAAGTATTAACAATTTAGTAGTATATGACGATGTGATGTTAGACAATCAAAAAATTCTGCTAGGATATTTTCCAGAGGCAGGCATAAAAGCACTGATTTGATAAATGTCACTCAACGATACACACAAATACCAAAAGTGATCAGAGATAACTGCAATTTAGTGTGTGTGTTTAACGGAGTTGATACTCATACACTACGAAATATTCATCAGACCTGGTGCAGCGGTGATATGAATCATAATCAATTTATAAATGTCTTTAGTCACGCTCAATCAATACCACACGGATTTGTGACGATAAATTTAGCAGACCCTCAGACACGATATCGTATCGGACTTGATAAAATATTCGTTTGAAATCATAGAGGTGAGTGTCCATCGTGTTTTTTTACCCATTTCGAAGCCCCCTGCAAGATAGTGTTTCAGACAAAAATCACTAAGTCTCTGTTTGGCAAATGGAGACTATTTTTTTTTTGGTTAAAACATGAAAATTCGTAGGAAGGCTCTTTTTGCCGTTTTGACGGTTAAAATCGATTTTTGGCTAAAAGTTGTCTGATTCACCCTTTCTGCTGCTGTAGATTTTACTC
The DNA here is from genome assembly GCA_030141615.1 of Unio pictorum. NCBI lineage: Eukaryota > Metazoa > Mollusca > Bivalvia > Unionida > Unionidae > Unio > Unio pictorum. Next base: position 18,689,692 of record JARLTB010000220.1, on the reverse strand, counting down.
GTGGATTCAAAGGTTTGTATGTTATCTCTCTGAATTATTTTGCATTTGACGAAAACATGATTATTTGGGATCTGTTCGACATGAAATTCACCGTTAAAAGACTTTGGTTATATGGTTTCAACGATAGGTATTAATAAAATAGCATACAGTGATCAATATTATGATGCGACCAAAATGTTTTTTTTACCTCTTCTGTTGAGTTCAGTTTGAAATTGGTTGAGCTTGTTCCAAATAAAAGGAGAAGTAACTTGCACCGTGCTTGCATCAAGTACGAATACTACACAGTGGATTTTATCTTTCAGTCTTGGGTGGCTTACGAATCCACGCATGTTTCGATCAATAGGTGATGAATGGCTGAACTATTGATTACGAAAGATAAAAGATAAATGGAAGTGGGTGTACTTAAAAATGAAGGATGAAACATAACGTACATTTAGAAAATAGGCGAAATACATTATCTATCATTCTTAGCTGATCTTGGGCTTCTCTAAACCCTTCAAATTCTCTATAAATGCAGTTTTATACCGTGAAATACAGCACTAATCATGGACTATGGCAACTAATGTTTCCTTTTTCTATACATCAAATGTACCGATATTATTTATTTGCAGCCTTGAGCACCGCCTTCTTGTCTGTTCGAAATATTTATCCTTCTTCTACCTAATACAGAACAAGACAAGTGAGTCTAGTAACAACAATAAATATGTGCCGTAGTAGCTACACACTTTACACATAACTTTAAACTATATTTAATGATTCATTTCATATTACTGATGCATACAGCGTAACCGTCTGGAACATTTCCCTCCAGCAGGTAAACCAGATCCGTCAAGCATGGGCCTTTTTTCTCCTCTATGCCACAGGTGTCACAAAGCCGAAATTTCAGAAAATGTCCATTTAAACCGCATCGTACCTGGTATTGTCGATACTTAAGAAAAAGTTAGAATATTTTTTATATTAATCCAATATGCATAATGTCGCGCAGAAATATAAATATTTTTCGAATTTGTCATAATTATCTCCAAAGCATTATTTGTGATATACAATGAATGGAGTTTGGACTACGATCGATTTTGTCACCATTAAAAATTATCTAATGAATGTAATAAACATTTTGAACTTGGTAACAAGATATTCTAATCATATCACAGTATGTACTGCCAAAGCACAACGAACATCAATTGTTAGGATGTTTGGCACTATTAACCCATTCCCAATCTCTCAGATCATTTCATCTAAAATGCTACGAAAATAGTTTCATCATTAAAATGACAAACTGTAAATATAAAAATTTATCATTAATATCTTTTTAGAAATTAATAAATTACGTGTATTTCGTGTGTCTAATTAAATATAAATGTATCACTTATTTTCCTCTGAAATATAAAAGCCATCGCCGCCATTTGCCATTGCTTCCTTTAATACAAATCTATAACGATGGCACGCTTTCAAGAGCATATGTGACAAAAAGAGCACGAAATATTAAGATGTTTAACATTTTCAAAACAAGTTGACTCTGGGCAAACAAAAGGTGAAAGTCACTTTCTAAGACCACGAAGGTATGGTATTTGGGATTTTGGGAAATTATGATAACAGGGGTGCATATTTTTAACATTCAGTACATTATCCTTTTCATATCCATGATAATAATATAATCTAACGAACGACCATACACATTATCAATTTTCAAGATAAACGTGAAACATGCTTTGACTTGAATACCACTGGAAGGCAAGTTTGAATATGTGCAGAGCCAAATTCGAAATATGAGCCATGTCGAAGACAAGTATTTGAACGTAAACAGTAGTAGAAATAAACGGGACAATATTTACTTTTATTAATAGATTAAACTCGTCAATGTGAAATAGCCATCTATAAATGTTTAACATTTTTCGATTTGGATAAATTGACTAATGTGCAGTAAGAATGGTAGTACAAGTTACAATTTAATTGAAAGTCCTGATCAATCTTTAGTATATTAATTATAGGACCAATATTTGATATTGAAAATATCACAACCAAGAAAATTAGTCTAAACGTTGTTGTTTTTAATGCGCTATTTTATTTTGAATTTATGAGAATTATTCTACTTTGAAGTGAGTAGAATTATGTTACTGTTCATATTTTCCGTGAGAAGAACAGAAAACATATCAGAACGTAGATAGATATGATTGCAAAAAAATTTGACAAAGTTGTAAAAAATCATAACGCTTTACTTAGTGTAGCCATGATCAATGATGTTATCAAATATTATAACTAATATGTTCATTTTAATAATGGGAATTCCCAATGAGATTTAGTAAAACAGCATTTATTACAATAAATAACAATACATTGAAAACCATGCCTACTATTCTAAATAGTCCCTGGAATTAAAACTAGTACTGGTTTACACTTTCGAATATAAAAAATGTACATTAAAGCAAAGGAATCAAACTTTACCACAGTTGTAAGGCTGCTGGCTGCGCTGCCAGTGTTACTTTGATTGGTGATCCGATCATTGAATATGGAGTTGATGGTGTTAAAGAAACTGGACTTCCCTGCTCCAACTGGTCCAATCATCAGAATCCTTGCCTCAGGAACATTTACATTGGGTGGTATACTAAAATTTGATATCTTTGACATCAACGTTGTTCGATTCTGGAGGTAAAATCATACATGATATATTTAGATGATATTCTAGCATATAATATTAAACGATATGAACTTGTAATTATGATGACGCTGTCGGCAATATGATTGAGCGAATTGGACCAAGATATTAGTTATCGTTTCAGTATGTCTATTTTGAAGCTACGCAAAAATCGAAACAAACAGATTAAGTATAATTACATCTAGAATGCGTTTGAAATGGAACACGTTTCACTGTTGGCTCAATTATTTGTGAAAATGGATTAAATAATATGTATAGAATGACCACTTTTTTATTACATTTGAGTGTAGTCTTGGCGTGTTCATTTATCATGGCTGCTTTATCGTAAATACCTTAATCATTATTGACAATTTATTATATTATGACGATACTGATTAAATCACTCTTATTTATTCTTCTTCATTTGGTGATCAAATACAAACTTCGGTGACTCAAACCTTTTGTTATAAATATTCTGATATATACGGATCTATTGGTTTTCGGGGATTATTTGACGAATAATTATGGTCAGAGCTAGATCAGGTATATATCTGATTAGCATGTTTCAAAACTTTATTTCACCCCGCTTCAGAGCCAAGTATTAAAACTTTGAAACAACTTCAAGTCATTTATTTGTATAAGAGCAATTACCTGATCGTTGAAATCGGGCACATCTCTCCATGGCTTAATAATGTTAGGTGACCTTTTCTTCACCAAAAAATTATCTGCAAAACCAATTATCTGGTCTAGGGCCACAATTGCCAACTGGCTTATTTTCGCATTCAAAACTATTTCATTCTCGTAGTTTTTGATGGGGTGTACAGTATTAAGCGTCACCCCAAGCACCTCAGCTACACGCTTCACAGCAGCTTTGACTCTCGGGCACCGAAACACATAGGAAACGTCCTCTCCAACCATCTTCGAGAGTTCATCAATTTTTGTCAAGACAATGACCTTTGGAATTTCTACCAAAAAAAAGAGCACATGTTAATTGTGTCTGAAATGAAGCTGATTGTTTCGCCTATGAATCATATGTAGTGGTTCGTGTTAAAATACCAATGACTCAAATCAGAATATACCTACAAACAAAAATATGGCACCAAACAAATTCATAGCAATATAATAGGAAAGAACATGAATAAATGTGAAAATCTGGGGCATTATATAACGAAGCAACACGTGTGTTCGGACGGGAGTTAATATAATATGTTTGATGATTTTTAAACATTGCAGTTCGAATTGTTAGAGCGTTTGGCCCGAATATTTTCAGAATTTGTGTTTATCTCATTGTACTGTATTTTCATGCATTATGTGGAATTTTGCAATATCGTAACCTAATATCTTTCGTTGCATGATGCATACTTATATATAGTTAATTTTAAACAAAATGCGTTTTTCTTGTCATTTTGTCGGATTGGATACGTTGAATTGATTGATTATTCATAAACTTTGTAACTAATTATAGCGGAAGTCTCAAAGGTATTCCAAAACACATGTATAAAACATTGTCGTTTCAATTCAGATGACATTGGTAACCATGTAACAATATATGCCTGACGTACTTGGACTTGTTATGGTATAATAAATATCAGCTAATGTTTAAAGAATGCAGACACAATAGAACAAAAAACGCTATCTAGTTCCAAGAATGTGATTGTACGTATGGATATCCTAATTTATCAATAAAACGGTTAGAATTCTAAAAAGCATTTTACAAGTTTGACGCAATAGTTAGTGTTACAAACGGCAATGTCGATAGTGATGGTTAGATTCTATTTATACAAAGCGGTAATGAAAGAAAGAATGGATAAAATGAGTGACTGTTGCTGCAAGGATCCTTCTTGCAATATCCGAAACTTCTGTCCTTCGAGATTAAACATTTAAACAATACGTTAAAAATTAGCATTGAAAATTAATTGATACAAATAGAAAAGTATTTCTACCCCTCTTGTTTAGTTCACGCAGAAGACTGTGTAATTGGGCCTTAATTGTATATCCAAGAACCTCAAGCGTGGTTGCATCCAACACATATACCACACAGTGAACCTGATCCTTGAGTTCCGGTCGCTTATTGAATCCTGCAATGTTGGGATTGACGTCGACATATGAAACCTGGAAAGTGTGTGTAAAATACATACATATATATATATATATATATATATATATATATATATATATATATATATATATATATATATATATATATATATATATATATATATATATATATAAACATCTCTTTAGTAGGAAAAGAGTTCGTTCCGGAATGTTACCAAATCGTTTCGAATGCACTATTGAAGTTACATGCTTGACAGGGGTCCCAAGTGACCGAGATGTCTTAAGCGCTCTCCGTTACGGATCACTGCCATCTCACATTTCTCTGTGTGGGCTCGAGTTTTGAGATTCGGCCAATGTGAGTATGTGAGAAAGATTTCCAGTAGCTTCTCGTGGGTCGGTGGTTCTTTCCGAGGTTTTCTCAGGTTCTTCCTCCACCATTAATACTGGCCACCATGTATAGCCTATCGTGTGCTGAAAAATGGCGTTAAACCCTACAACAACAACAACCAAGCTTGACGAACTCTACAGATAGATTTTGAACATCATTTTTTTAATCTGCATATTTATCTCCCGCATAACAAAATTGACGGAAGATATACAAATGATTGTCATCCGTTAGTCCGATGAACTTTCGTTTTGTGGCCACAACAACATAATCGTTGAAGAGCTGCATGTACAATCTTAATATAAATATAATATAAATATAATATAAATATAAAAAAATATAATATAATTAAAATATAAATACAAGATATTAAAGTGGAGGCCATAGTGTGCTCTTAGCTATTCAAAATTATTTAAGTTAAATACTTACAGTACTTTGCATAAATTAACAATTGTATTTTCTCGGTAAAAATACAAAAACTATAGTTCAAGAATATTTGTTGTTTTGTACTTTTCTTACATATATTAGCTTAGTGGTGTTAGGTACGACATTTCATATTTACATATATTCAGTTTACATATTTTAATCTTGTGTCGCCTTCTTTTCAACCATCGATTAGCTTTTGATTAACACTTCAGTTACAGAATCTTTGTAAAATATACGCACATTATAGGCTGGCGGTCAAGTTGTGCCTATTAATATTATTATTTCGTCAACGACAATCACAATGTTTACCAGTTTATATCTAAACCATCTACCTACAGTCAAGACTTAGACGTTGTAATTTACATTTACATTATTCTACTGAGACATAGCAAGTTTTAATATTCTTTAAGGAGTCGATCCATCCTGTCAGTTTAACTATTCATTTAGAGACACTTTTGTTTCTAATCATCTTGATTTATACATAAGTTTAAATATTTGGGATGTCACCATAAATCCATCTAAAATCAACACTTTTGTTTCCAGAATAAAGTTACAAGATATATTGTTCAAAATATCTGTAGCGGGGTTAGTTAAGGTTGGGCTGTAGTGTTCACAATATGTTAGTTAAATTGCTATAGAAGTACTACCTAGTCTGGTTTTGAAAGAAGTGAAAATAGTGATAGAGAGAAAGTGCATAGTCAACAATACCGACAATTAAGTTAAGAATGTCACAAAAAGGTGATATTTAAAACATAAAACAATTTAATACAGTTCAATACAACTCATTAATCAATGACAATAATTCGCCAATCACTCTTCTTCCTCTTGACCCTGTACAAGCCATTTACATCACTTGATATATAGTGTCAGATAGCTTTCGACCTGTCCTTGTATTCTACTCGTCTGCGTATTAAATCCAATTCTTCCAATTCCTTCTCCTCGACTTGATCCATATAATGTCTCCTCTCGACTTCTCTATACTGATCCTCCTTCTTCACCTTCTCCTCCACGATTCCCTTTCCTCCTCCTCCTCAATTCTCTCCTGACTACTTTGCCGATTCAGACTGGTATGCCAGTGTCACTCACTTTCGTTTTTATTCTTAGAGACTCGGGACTAACAATACCGGAAGGAAGTCTGTCCCGTTAAAGCTTCCTGCGAAAGCACAAGGACATTAGCATATTTCCATAGCCATCTCGTCTCACACTAACCAAGAATCAATTATCAGAAAAAGGCTATTACGTTGTGTGGTCCAGCATTCGTGTACATCGAAATACCCTTACATTCTAGTATGGTAAACAACGTCTTAATAAAAGCACCGTATCAACTATTTTTCATACAGGCATCAATAAATTGTGTCACATCAGTACACACACACACACACACACGCAAACAAACACACATACACACACACACAGACACACACACACATATATATATATTTATATATATATATATATATATATATATATATATATATATATATATATATATATATATATATATATATATATATATTCTCGATCTTATTATACTGAATAATATCACAACAATCAGATGCATTTCTATACATTACACTACTACAATGTGTACACAGGTATTCATATATCCATGCTAAATGTACGCACTTCAACCATTCTCCAATGTTACAATTCAATTCAGCAGTTTCAAAATCGAGAATATCACATGAATAAATGCACTAATTTACTGTGAAGTAACCAAAGAGCGAATTAAAATATTAACTCTGACCAAGAGTTAGCAATCTACAAATTTCTTTACATGAAATGGGCTCATTTCTGAAATGCGCATGTATATTTAACACTACAAAGGTAATTCTACGTACTAACGATCCTAGTAATGAAGTATACATACTGTACATAATTTAAATACAATGCGTGCTATTCTACAACAATCGAGCAAATAACTTACTGACCTTAGCAAAGCTTTGTCCGTCTTCGAGTGTTCCATGTTTTCCCGCCAAATTACGAGTGGCTTCCTCGGAGTATTACTTTAGGACCTGTTCCAGCACGAAAGTTGGGCAACTACTCATTTCCTAGCTTCGAAAGTAGTAAGCTGAATTCGGAGTTTAAAATTCCTGACAAAGTGGTGAGATTTACGACGCCAATAAGGATCATTTGTTCTTGAAAAAAAAAACGTTCAACGTTCTCGTGCAGATTGTCACACCCAACAAAGCAGTGTTCTCGCACCGTTCACCTATAGCCATGGAGTCTAACATATATACATGGCTTCTACCTGTTTATATGCTCCCTTAGCTTACGCAATCGCAGGCAGGGCAACGCGACAATATCTTTATGAAAGTTGTTAGACGCGTCATGTCAGTGGTACTGGATGTGACATTTTCTATTCAGATATCTTTAATGTACGCATTTTAATGTTCTACCTATTAATATGTTCAAGTATCGATGCATCCAGTATGCGCACTTTAGTTTTCGGACTTCAATCACACTTACACAAAAAGTGATAATACAAATTCTCCAGCGTATTCTATTGAGAAATTATAAAAGTTAAATATCTTAATGGTCTTCTTAATTAAACCATTCTTTCATAAACATTTTTCTATTTTTAAAATGATTCAAAAGATTTCAAGACATCACAATGAAAGTGCAATGACAATATATCATTTGCTTTCTGAAAAGTTTTTTCATAATGATATTACGATAACTTCTTTTTCCATCTGTTTAGCTCTCCATCCACATAACACAGAATGGCAGGTAGGAGATAAAAGTAACTTTGAGTACGATTCGATGAGTTAATCTATGTATTGCTTCATAAATGATAGGTAATCTCAGAGAATTATAATACAAAATACAATATCTAAAAATATTGAAAATTATGTAAAATAAGTAATAATATTGTTTTTGGTCTTATGAAAGATTCGTCCAATTACCTGGCATCCATCTGGCAGTTTCCCGTCAAATAAATGCATTATATTCTTGTCACTGGGTCCAAAGTTTTCTTGTAACCCAGGTGTGTCACATAGCTGGAATCTTAAAAAACCTTCCTTCCTCTTTGATTGAATGTGATGTTGCCTGTACTAAAAAGATATGGATCTTAAATTACTTGTAGCACTGAGTTAAATTAGTTTGCTAATATGCACGTATCATGAACACTTACATATGTATTCAGTTCTTTCAAACGTTTGTTCTCTGTATGAAATACGTATAAGTCGTTTAGAAAATGGTGCAAATATTTTCATGTTATACTATTACACAAGATATCAATCTATCATCCGCTCCACCAGGCAATACTAACCATTTCAATAGTATGAAAACAATTATGAATGATGAGCAGCTTCTGTATATAATAATTAAAGCACGAGTTATAACAGCAAGGTTTATGTAACGGACACAGAAAATAGACATAGATTGGATAAAAGAGATCCTAACCGATTCATCATCATCATCAGTCTCTTGACCTAGTGTGGTCGTTGAGGCACAGTGCTAATGAAAATCTAATAGTTCTGCCCACTTGTCTCGATAATGTGCCAATGTCTCCGCACAAATTTTCCTGGTTCATTATATGATGTTGTCTTTACATTTTTTTCTCTGTCTACTTCTCCTTCTGCCACCCTGGACGCTGCCCTGCAGTACTGTTTTGGTTAGAGAGTAGGCTTTAATGTCATGACCATACCATTTCAGCTTTCTCTTTTTGACGATGGTGAGGATGTATTCATCTTGATTTACGTAGCGCCTAACGGTGTTACACATTTTATAATTTGTGATGTGGTCCATGTAACATATGCCAAGGATGGTTATGTAGCATCTCATTTCAAGTGCCTAGATTCTTCGTTGTACTTCGGCTGTCAGGGTCCAGGCCTCATATGAATGCAAACAAATTGAGATGACTAGTGCAATAGTCTGATTTTAGTTTTCATACGCGTTCTGGTCTTTCCAGATGGGTCTAAGGTCTGACATAGCTGCCGTTGTTTGTGCTGCTCATGAATAAATTTCTGCTCCTGATCAATCTTACGTGATTATGGAACCAATATATCTGGATTGGCATACTGTCTCTACTTCCTTTCCTCTGACTTTATTCTTGGCTGAAATTTGATTGTCACTAACTGTCATCAGCTTTGTCTTCTCAGCGCATTGCTCCATGTCTATTCGAGAATATCTTCCATCCAGATTCTTCACTAAGGTGACACCGCTCCGGTGGCGTAATGGTTAGGGCGCCCGCCGCGGAAGCGACAGGTCGTGGGTTCGATCCCTAGCCGGTTCATACAAATGATTTACAAATATGGCACTAACAGCTGCCTCTCTCTTGGCGCTCATCACTATGAGGTTAGTGTTAGAACTGGTCGGCCTGATGTCAGGATAAATGACTGAGTGGGACATCATGCTACATGTCTGTGTCATGATGCCCCTGTGCTTGACATCACTATAAACTTCCTCACTGCACACATCGTAGCGATATGACTAACAAATTGTTAAAGTTACGCTAAAAATCCTAATCAAATCACTAAGGTGGCAAGCCTACCAGCCCATCTATGTTGTTAGCAAGGCGGAGCATGGTGATGTTACGCCCTCCACTGCTGACAGGGGAAAACCTTGACGTAATCCGACTGTTGTCTAGAACCAGTCCCAGCAGAATGGTGAGCAATTACTTCACTGGTAGATTTAGCGTACAACTGCTTCATGGTAAATATCATATTCTTACCCATGTTGTACTTCTTTAATGGCCCACAATTCCTCATGCCACCCTCTGCATAGGGCCTTTTTTGAAATCTATGGACGCATACTAGATGTCATGTTGATGTTGTGAGTACTTTTCACACAGAACCATGAGATTGAGTATTTTTTCTGTTGTGCTTCTTCCACTCTGGATTTCTGCCTGTTATGCAGCCATTATTTCTTCAACTCGTCCTTTCAGTCTGTTCAAGATGATCCTCAGCATCACATTACTAGCATGGTTCTGTAAATTTGACTCAGCTGGAGATTGGATCTATTGTGGAGTGTTATACTTAGTGTCTGGGTCCACTGTGTTGGGCATTCACCTGTCTGCCAGATCTTGTTGTAGAGTTTTGATAGTAGCTCTATGATTGATTCAGCCCACCTTCCCATTCTTGATAAGTTCAGCTTGAATTTTGTCTCCTCAGCTTGCCTTCTCATCCATCATTCCTCCTATTGCTGACTCTACCTTTTCTTTGAGAATCCGGATTCATCATTATTTATAGAGTTGATGACTTCAAGCACCTCTGTGTCCCTGTGGAATGACGGTTGTAGAGTTATGTATTATATCAGGCAATCCTTAGACTGCTTTCTCTTTCTGTGCACTTCTGTCCAGTTCAATATGTATTTGCTTTCTTTATGTTTTGTCTGATATTCCTGTTTATTTCTCGATAATCCATTGGCCCTGTTGTGTGTCTGGTGTTTGTGAGGTCTCTTCGCGGATTGCACACCTTCAGAATCACTTCTGTACCCCAAGAGTTTTCATTGTGCGATGGAGGCCAATGATGTCCTTGGCAGCTGTTGTCATGACTGTGATTAAAATGTCTGTGATCACTTTAACATTAATATCCATTACAAGGAGTAGAGCTAAGTTGTGGCTTCGAATGACTTGCAGATGTTAGGGTCTTCACTTGCTTATGGTTGAATTAGGGTCTTATGTTCTTTCGCTTGTTGATTTTCTTCAGTCTCACTCGGAGTGTCATTATTACGAGTACGTGATTACTTCCAACATCAGCACCTAGCAGCGTCATAGCTTTTCCTTCTCTTGTTGCCAGATCGGTAACGCATTTGTACCAGTATGCAGTTAATCTGGTTATGATGGGTTTAATTTGGTGATTGACATGTCCAGCAGCATGAAGCTTTAGGTTGGCCTAGGTTGTTAGCTAGTATCAAGCTGTTTTTTGTAGATTGTAAACTATAGCAGCCGCCTCCCTCTTTCATTGGTGAGCTCATTGCAAGAAGATCCTCACAGATTTTCCCGGTACTTTATAGCACTTTTGTCAACTTTGGTATTCCAGTCTTATTGGATGAATAGGATGTCTGTTGTACTGAATACCCTGACGTTTGTTGTAAAACTCCTCTATTTCTTATCATTATGATCGGTAGTTGGAGCTTGAACTTTGATAATTATAACAGACTAACGAGGAAGAATGTTTAAACAAATTACACGCTAGGCGAAGCAGATACGATAAAGAGGGTGGTTTGGACATCAGGAAGCGTAATAGATTGTGCTTCAAAATCACGTGCAAAGTGCGATGTTATCAGACTGGTATAGGTGCCCTTACCTCTTCCACCATATATATATATATATATATATATATATATATATATATATATATATATATATATATATATATATATATACGTATGTATCGTTTTAATAAAAAAAACGTCGTTTATTGTGCCATTACTGAAGAACATATCATTAGTTTAGGCTTTGAGAAGGAAATTATAAAATTGTGGTAACAGAACAGACTACGTCCGACTTCTTTAACTAAATACAATATTTTTTAATGCAAGCCCCAGTCATAAAACATTTGAACAAAAAGATGCGTTACCACTTTTGTTAGACTGTTGAAGGCTTTCCCGCTGTTGGTTTGATTGGTGATCGTGTCGTTAAAGATCGAGTTGATGGTGTTAATAAAGCTGGACTTCCCTGATCCAACTGGTCCAATTATTAGGATTCTTGCATCTGGTACGCTCAATGTAGAGCGTGGGCTGTAGTTTTCTATTTTGTCTCTCAAGTTATCTAGCTACATTGCAAAGTAACATAAACATATTTCATATAAAAATTAATTTGCTATTCATGTGCTGTGCTAGTGGTTAATATGTTCTCTTAATCATTTTGAAAAATACTTAATATTGATCAAACTTCGAACTGCATCAAACTATTTGAAAGAGAGACTTGCTCTCTCCTACTTTCTGTCATTTTGTTATGACTCACTTGCTGTGTCGGTATATGAATTAAAATTCTATGATTACCATGTTAGCAAGAAATGTAGATTTGTTGTAGATAATAAGTGATTAAAGTAAAATCATAATTTATAATGACATATACATGCAACATTGTGTGAAAATCACTGATCTTTTTAATAAGATATGAACTGAAATCAAAAAACATTACACGTCCATGTTGGTTACTTTAATCTACGTGTACCTTATGTCTGTGTTGAGTTTATATGTTAATAGAGGCATACAGTGTTAGGGCTTTGCATATGTGTTGAGTATAGATGTTACTACCGGCACAGTGGTATGGATTGATATATGTGTTGAGTATATATGATAATGCAGGCATACAGTGTTATGGCTTGGTATATATGTTGAGTATAGTTCTCAATACAGGCATACATTGTTATGGCTTGATATATGTGTTGAGTATAGATGTTAATGGAGACATACAGTGTTATGGCTTGGTATAGGTGTTGAGTATAGATGTTAAAATAGGAATATAGTTGTATTGCTTGGAAAATGTGTTGAGTATAGATTTTAACGCAGGCATATAGTGTTATGGCTTGGTTTATGTGTTGACTATATATGTTAATACAGGCAGACAGTATTATTGTTTGGTGTAAGTGATGAGTATAGATGTTAATGAAGGCATACAATGTTATGGCTTGGTATACAAATATGCCTAAGATTACTATGATCTACTGTTGAGGGAAGTTAGTAGAACGTACCAGGACGTGAATCGATATGTTTGGTCAGTTGGCATGTGTCATTATGCATACCTTTGAATTTGATCTCCTTGTATACAGATGTGGTATTGTATTTCCCATGTAATTCATAATCTAGATAAATTAAACTTTTGAAATGTTTGAAAACTCTTTTCCACTTGTATCCCTATAAATTGTGACTGCTAGCATTCAATATTCAACATTTATAATTCAGTGCGTGTGTGTAAAACACAGCCCAGACGAACCTACAAGTATACGTATGTGTTTGTTTATTGCTACATTCGTAGCAATCTCGTCATATAGTGTCGACCATCAATTAAGTACACACTATTCAGTGTATGTAGGTCGAAACTATACAATTCATGGCAAACTTTGGAAGGGTATTAACGAGATAGTTAACATTAATTATTTGAAGGCAATCAGTGATGTGAAGGTCATGTTTGTTTGTTTCTATTGTACATCTATACCCAAACAGTACTCAGGCACAGAAACAGAGAAAAGTGCCATCAATAAAACGTAATTACTTTCGGAGTGCTTATTGATGTAGCTCGTCGTGGTGCTGGGGACATCATCCTAGAGTTCTGATTTCTCTCTCGGTTAAAATAATGTCTACAATCTCATGTTGTCTGTATATTTGCCGTGTTCAACACACAATTCCTTCTTTTATAGGTAATATTTTGGTTTGTGAGGAAGACAATCCAATAAGGAACGTATTCAATTATTCTTTAATATACAAGAATATGGAATCACCCAAATAACATATCTGATCAATCAAATTTCAAACGTAAATAGTCTTGAAACCTATCGCATTTACGATAACTGATTAGTTTTCCATCCGTCCATGTTCGGATGACATGCATCGGAAAAAGGTGTATAGTTGTGTTGAGTGATGCATTGATGGATGATAAAGAAAACATGGTGTTACCTAATATCTGATGGAGGTTAGGCTGCAACATCAAGTTGACTTTCTAGAACGGTTATCAAATTAGTTTATTGACTTTCTTTTATAATTCAAAAAACGTGTTTGCCCAATACAAGGTCGAATTGGAATACGCAGATCTAGTGAAACACTCTAAACTTAAATATAACGGCTCTTTCCCCGTTTCTAGCTTATATAACACTTCATGGGTCAATATGGGTTGCAACGTCGATTTACAAATGGATATGAGTAATTTACCCAAAAAAAGTTAATTTTGTTATAAAATATGACCACAAGCTTTTCAAGATCATTATATTTGTTCTTTGTAACTAATCTGTGGCAAAATCAACAGATAATGCTATATAGACTCATTGGAAGCAGTTGGAATTTAACAATAACGCAAACATACTTTATCATGTTTAACTTTAAAAAGTGTCACATTTGAGTTTGAATCAATATTTTTCTACTGGCATTATTTGTTAAGAAGGATAAAATAAAAACATAAACTGCAGTCCGTGTTTTAGAACATATGATAAAAATATATGGATATAATAAATGACATTGCAAGAATCTGTTTCAGCACACACATACATACGAAACTGATTAAGAAAATCATTTAACAACAAGCGTGAAACTGAACTCAATATTTGGGCGTTGGATATGTGAATGCTCATACCATGATATATTTAAAGATACATGATAAATATACGTTCCTATGTAAGTCCTTAACAACCAAAACTTCATGCCGACCAGTTTATCGAATCTTACACGTTCTAAGAAAAACAATTCGCTGGGCCTGGACATGGATCCTTATAGTATTTTTTTATGCATACATAGTTTCCATAAATAATACAAAGTACATTAAGCAAGTTAGTTCTTTGTTCTTAATATTTATATTCCATGCACACATATTTGCTACATATTTTTGTTTGCGTTTATGCAAGTGTACAATAACAAGGAAACTCCTATTAATATAACCAAGATATTTGCAGAAAAAGTCCATTGGATACAAAAAATAAACAATTAAGACGAATCATAAATAATTTTGATTATCTTTCTTTCCATTGTCCAATTAGGTGATATCAATTAAACTAACAGGCGTCGGTCCTTCATTTGCTTTAATAAATAACGATGATAATCATGTTTTACCTCGGAATCCGAAAACTCAAACTCTCGCCAAGGTGAGATTACTATAGGTTGATCAGGCCCTCTCTCATTCTTGGGTTCTGGAAAAAGTAACGATCTTAATCATAACAAATATGTTAATCATAATCGTTCATATATATGTGAAAGGCACATGAGAGAGAGAGAGAGAGAGAGAGAGAGAGAGAGAGAGAGAGAGAGAGAGAGAGAGAGAGAGAGAGAAATTTCTGCTTTTTAATCAAACGTACCTTATGGACAAATTTACTGTTTACTTTTTAGCTTATTTGAAAATAACGTTTGTCATCTAAAACTTTAACTAATATATTACTTTTTTAACACATGAAGAACACATCTCTATAGCATCTCGCGTAACAAGTTTGAAGTGTTTGTATAATGAAGCGGATTAGTATACCAGTACCATGTATAACATAGACAGTATTTTAATCTGCACGTCAAGGTCAATATATTGCATCTCTTTAATAGTCGCAATTCAAAGCGAGTAAAGTACCTTTCCCAAGAGCATACCATTTTAGCGGACCCTGGCAAATGCCGCAACCTCATCACAGTGATCACCTTCTATACAATGATGAGTGTAATCGCAAACACAAAACCGAAGAACGGTTAGATACTCATTTCGATTTATGTTGAGTCCTTTGAACACAATTTCATATCCGCCGAGCAAAGACACAGATATCGTGTATATAAATGTTTTTTTTAAAAACACTCTTGTCTTTTCGGAACGAGTTTCTGACGATCTATCCCAGTGGTCATTATCTGTTACCATTGGCCTTCCATCACTATTGCCGCTGAAACCAATACCACGAATACATGTCAGGTTTAGGTGTAGTGCAGCAACACAGGATCAACTTAAAGCAATAGAAGGATCTGTTCATACGGGCAACAATGCACCAGACGTTTTTGTAAAAGGCTGCATCGATTTGTTAGCGGTTGCTAACCAACGATAACATAGACCCGGGAACTGGTGTTTTAGTAACAGGAACGCAATGCCACGATGAGTTCTGATGTTATTGAAACCCTTAATTTCGAGGCTCCTTCTGCGTTCTAAATGAAAACCATACCGTGTTTGTAATAAATACAACCCAGTGTCACCTCATTGATAACAATATCATGAACATTTCCAAAACAGAATGTAACATAGCCACGAAAGAGAACATTTGTGCTAGATGAGTTGCAAGACATCCGAGCTGATACAGAACTACCATGAAGATTTATTCGAATTCAATATTGCACTAGCGCTAGCAGATGTTACCTTACACCAACCAAAGATGATTTACAATCGCGTGGTGCCCGCGCTAATAAGTGATGATTACATCATGTGGTTTAAATCCCAGGGTGTCCAGCAGTTCACATTGATTCAACAGTACGCATCCATATATAGATTGCCGAGTCAGATCAGATAGGTTGAGTTTGCAAATTCTCGTTATTCAAGCGAACATCTTATATACATGTTATGTTTGAGATCTTTACGACTAATACTCGATAAACTCATTTTGTTTCTTCCTGCTATTACCTGAACCAACCACAATGGACTACATTTGGGGGTGGGTGGATGTGCAGTCCCACTTATTCTTTGTTTAGATTTTATACCATTTGGTATTTGTAATTTTCTACAATTTGTGTTGGTGTTCTTTAGCAGTGGATGATCGTATGGATATGAAGTGGCTTCAGTATTGTTTATCCAAAGTTTGTCCTGTCCTCACACTCATCACATATCGTATTGTTCACGAAAAACCGATCCGTCTGTGCGTACAGTGGCTTGATGTTGTCACCGTACCGCAGTTTCCCCTCTTTATAGTTAAACTCGATCATAAAAGATTTCAACCCAAATACCACAGATAGAGCCAAATAGATTGGTATTGTCAACATCATCTTGACATGTTTGTTGTGGATAGCAACTAGTCCGCTATCAAAGCTATTTGACAATCTAACTTACCCGATGAGATTTATTTACAGGCATTCACAACAGCAGTTACAACAGAGGAGTACGTACATGAACTACACATTTGGTTGAAGTCCGAAGATTTAGGACACGCTTAGTGCCTTTGGTTGCATTGTGCCATGATTTTTCAACGATTGTGTACTGATGGAGGAAAGGATAGGACACCTGCAAGACACCACCAGTGCTAATGGAACCATTGCTTAATCAGTTAGTGTGAAGCTATTCACTATATTCAAGATCTTATCCATCCACGCCTGTGTTCAAGGTTCCGGCTTGCCATCGAAGTCCCACAAAAGATTTTTTGTTCCAAACACAGATTCTAATCAATTTCAGTAAGTAATTCTAACTCAACCTTTGTTTTATACAATAACTTTATACAATGCAACCCAAGCGCATGTGAACAGAGTGCGCGCTCAAATTGTGTGCACGCTTAGCTGTATCACAAAAACATTCGTGAAAAAAACACATCGGTAAGTAAACACATCTCATAATGGTCCCTAAGAATTTAGATTCTAATGCGGGCCAGATATTTTCGCAGGTGTGTGGTCCTTGGCTGGTATAATTCGCAAGGCAACAATGAATGAAATGTCTCGATTTATAACTGTGTCTTTTATCAACTTCGACTTTGCAAGACTAACGATATAATATCGACTGATGATTTTTAATCGATCGCATGCTTTATCAAGTACCCACATTGGCCGAACCAGACACTCGCATCCACGCATTAAGAGGTTTGGTGAGCTACTTGATACTTACCAGTGATATGAAAATGGTTTCAAACTTTTGAACTTTCAGTTCCTTTGCTCTCATTCAAAAAGGAACCATAAAAATACAGAGCAATGACTGGCCTCTGAAAACACACGTATGTCATCAATAGTCATTATCATCTTTGTCGACGAGGCAAGTTATTGCCGTATGTGACATCGAGAGAATTTACAAGTTATTATTCTATGTCCTTGCCACGGTTCATCAATGACTGTTCAGTTTACACGTTACGTCTGACTACAGTGTACAAAATACACTTGATTAACTTGAACTGTATTTGACAAAAACTTTGGTAACTATCTCTGGTCATCTAGGTTATTGTTAAGACGTTTCACGTCCCGGTAAATCACATATGGGACAGTCATGTTTACTTCCCTGACAGTAAATACCATATTGCTTTTGTCTGGTCCGACATTATTTCCGGTTGTTGTTTCTGCCTGATTTCTTCACATTTAAAGTTATCATTCCCAGGCAACTGTCGCGTTTCAAAAGCAAGTATGGAAAGGTGTGCATGAAAACATTCAGCTATTCGCAAAGTATCCATCCATAACGTCGTTTGGAGTAATTGTCGAACTTTTCGATGATACTTTCAGAACCTTTATCAAGTTAATAGTCTTCGCGTCTTTATGATACATAATTACACTAGTACCACTGTAAAACCATGGATATGCTGTTAAAAATAGCGCATAGCCATCGTTTTTTTCATTACATTTCCTGCAGTGTCAGTTCAACATTGAGAAAGAATGATAACCTTGATTCCAAAAGACATCGTTGTCCCACCAATGTGCTAAGGTGTATATTTGATTTCCGGAAACATACTGTTTAAAGCTGTACTGCGTCTTTCCTTGGCTTCAACGGGCTTGAAATAACTGCCCAGTGATCGTGATGATCACATAATCGTTTTTATTAAATAAATTCTGGATCTCTTTGTTGCTGAACATACTCTTATGCATCAGCGACGATAGTGGCAGCCATGGGTAGGTGAGTTTGCTCATTCTTGACAAAACGTGTGAGAATTGTATTATCTAATTGTGATGCTGTTGCATAAGCTCTCGTACAGTCTGACGATGTTCGACTACAATACCTAATAATGCAAGTATGTCAGTTTTCGTGTATCCATTAATATTGTCATATTAATAATTATGTTGTAAATGACTGTGGCTGATCCAGTTGAAGTTTTGTGAGTCGTACTAACTCACGTATGCTAGCTTTTCTTATATTTTATGATATTCGTATGCTATAATTTCGCGCGGGTAATTTTTGGAGCCGTTTTAGTTTACCAGGCTCTAAAACTGCATTCACTGTAATCGTAGCTATTATATAATTTACACGTGTATCATTCCCAACAGTGCAGACGCCGTTGGATGTTTCTTCTATTAGAGCCATTATTTAATTTAGTTAAGTTATTGGTCTGGTGAGTTTCGGCTGCGCGCTCGACAATGTCACGAGCAGATTCGCATGATCGGCAAGAATATTTACGAAACCTGATGGTGATTATTCATTACAGACATAATCAAGCTCATCAATCAACATCCAACAACTGCAAATGTTATTTACATTAATGGTAATGGCTTGTTCACCTGCAGATTTATATTTTCTAAGTGATACGATAGTGTGTCTCAAGATAAACATATCACCAATAAACGACAACTTTATCCAAGTAAGAATCTGACTTTTACTTCACAATCATTATCTACTAAATAAACAGGCGTATATTTCGGGGATATATCAATATACTTTTTCCACACGCTTAAAGCAGCTCAAATTGTCTTTAATTCATAATTATATGATCGCACAACATTCACATTTATGCAAAATTTGCTTGCCATTTATACATATAATCGATATTACTGCTTGTTTGCCTAAATACTTTATTCGTAAATATATCACATATGTTTTTCATATTTCTTCTCGAGATCTGTGACCTATATGCAATTCAGATATAACCGCTATAAAAGCTGTGTCATTAATTTAGTTTAGAAATATTTTTCTAATATAAAAATACTACCACTAAAACTCTGACATAAGACTATTGGTATAAACATTGAACTTGTAGTAGTTACTTCCCTTACACTAGAAAAAGAACAACCCAGTGTAAATAGTAATACATTGATCAGTTTTAAATTTATGAAAATAATATCAGCTTATGTTTTTGTTTAAAACCACATAACTAATATATTTCAAATACATCCCCCACCCCCCTATATATATATATATATAGATATATATATATATATATATATATATATATATATATATATATATATATATATATATATATATATAATGAGAGCATTATTATTATCATTAGTATCATTCATATCTGTATTATTATTTCCTTATTGTTATTATTATTTTTCACATTAATGCAGTAAATTAGATATTTGCAACGTAACATTTGAGGCAAATGTCTACATTTTCTTTATATAATTTGTGTACAAAATAGCAGGTGTGCCAATCTCAGCTTGTAGGAAATGTACTCAACGTTTTTTAGCACCTGGCTCCAGATGCAACAGCTGGCGCTAAGTCATCACAGTTTCTAGTCACTTCCAGTAGCAGCAAAATTGGTGGCTTCCACATGAATACCAATTAGACCAATAATATGTGCGATTCAAGGTACTGTATATGTTATAATGCCATTATTGGTAGTAAGATGATCTGAGAAGTCAAAGTTATCAGATCAATCAGATCAAGAATGGGGTAGCGCATCTCTTATAGAAGCAAGGTTAGCAACATTGCAGTCACTGTTGCTACCGTTAACGACATCAGTTTGGTCACTAAACCCTGCCCTAGATACATATTTTTGTAACACAGTCCAAGGAAACAACACGTAAACTGGTTTTTGATTGAAGACATTATGTTTATTTCTCAGTCAATATCTGTAAGAATACTATACCGGGATAAATGGGGATTAGAGGACTCTGAGTGATTTCAAAATGTAGATGAATCCATAGAGGATTAGAGGGATTTACTTTAATCTGTACTCAGTTGTTCCACATACGGGTATGCAACGTTATCTAGGAGATATTCTTTGTCTTCAAGAGTACTAAATAAGACATTTGTCATGCTTTGAATACATTTAACCCATGATATTCGCTTACCTACTATAAACGAGGTGTGATTAGCATACGACAGCCTTTGATTTTAATAGAGAAAACTTTACACAGCAAACAACCTCCAAAGTACATGTACTAAAACACACATAACTTGACGACAAAAATGACATGTTTCTGCAAAAAGCATCTTAGATACATCGAATACATCATGATTATACATGCTGTGATTATCACTAACACCGACTGACAGCTCGCTATTTTGAAATTACTCATAATAAGCAATAATAATTTAATTCTAATGATTTTTCTTCACTTTCATCATCATTATCATCATTATCTTTTATTATTATTATTATTATTATTATTATTATTATTATTAGTAGTAGTAGTAGTATTATTATTCTAGCCGGCTATAACATTGTTACAAACCTTGTTGACCTATAAGCGTGGAAAACAATCCTGTAAAAGAATTTAAATAATAATTATGTTGTTGTTATATGGTCTGACGCCATTTTTTTAGCACACGTTAGGCTATATATGGTGGCCAGTATTAATGGTGGAGGGAAAACCCGGGAAAAGCCTTGGAAAGATCCATCGACCCACGAGAAGCTACTGCCAAGCTTTCTCAAATACCCACATTGGGCAAATCTGAGACTCGAACCCATGCAGACAGAGGTGAGATGGCAGTGATCCCTAACGGAGAGCGCCACTCGGGGCTCCTTAATAATAATAATAATAATAATAATAATAATAATAATGAGGACTTGTATAGCGCATAATCTTTAGAAGTTAGACCACCCCAGATTATGAAAGATTAATATTTGTTCTTTGAATATTTCCATCCCCATTCATTTAAAAAATATTCATCACAACCCTTCATCGTCTGTAAATGTACTGCATATCACATACCTGGCTTGCTGATTAATGCTCCCATCCTTGCCTACTTTTCTAGGGTAAATCTCGATCTTAACGTTTCGTATATGCTTCATCTATCTCCCTTTCAATGGCGAAAAAATAGTTTCGTTCGAGGCCGTTTATACAAATACAAGCCTTAAGTCTCAATCGATTAAGGTGCATGCCTGTCAATATGTATTTGCGTTGTGAGGGAGACATTCGTGATAATTTACATAACGTTAACCATCTTATCTATTTGCTGTCTTGGCAGGTATGTTGTGCAGAAGATTATCACTAAGATGGATGGAGAAAAAGAACATACTCATACAGTTTTGTCTTCAATAAATACAAAGTTTGAACAATATGTTTAAAAAAAAATGTATAATAACCGTATCAAAACTCTTTAAAGACAAATCAAAATCAACAGTGCAACAAACACTATTTTAATCATTAACAATTTTGCAAGTTTGACAGGTCAATCTTGGCTTCAGATGATCTTCAAATTTGCCTTTAATGCGCATTGTGTGGGAGCTAAAGACGAGAGATAGCCTTAATGTTCATGAAGCTATCTTCTTAATTTGTCCGTTCTTTTTAGAATAATATCCTTTGATTTCGAAATGATTAATGATTCAGTTAGTTCAATACTAAATAGAATACAATTCTTCTAATTGGAATGCATAATTAATCATCGTGGTGGGTAAAAAGGCAAACATGATAATGAAGTGTGAATATTCGGAATAATTTTGGTGCGCCAGGTATGGTTTCAGTGCATATGTTTTTGTTTCAGTTAATAATAAAAAAAGTTTTCAATTCTATGGCTGTGCCTTTCTTTTACTCTTTCTTTGAACTTGTTTATAAGATAACAATGTGTTCCGACGTCCCTATCTGTCTCGTCCTTGGTGATGCTCATGAAGGAGTAGTATTACCTTGGTTAGAAGTGTTTATCGAATGTATCGGGGTGTCTTGACATCCTAAAATGTCTTGTCTAGTTTGAATTTGCAAGGCAAGGCATAACACTCGAGTTCATGAGAGAAATTGATGTCCGTAGTGAAACCTCATTCGGTTGCTGTTTCGAATTCATTAGCATTATAATACATTTTCCGGACACAAAATATCAGATGAAGTTCGAGATAAATCTATAACTACCTTGTTGCAGTGTGAATTTATTGAGCGTCTTTCTAGGTCATTAATTGTATTCAAAAAGAAGTGTTTGTCTTGAACATTTTCCTATTTGTGTGCTGGAGTTCGGCTGCCCGTACCGTAAAATGTGTTCTGGTGGTTAGGTCGCATTCATTTCTAGTACACAATTTAGTACTTTTTCTAAATATCTACTGATGATCTATCATTTTTCAAATACAAGTGTTGTTACGCGAAAGTCCTGATCGTCTCCAGACTGTTGAACTCCGTTTAAAAACGACAAAAATCACAACATAGCTGGACAGGTAGATCAGTGTTCTTGTAAACTGTCAATTTCTGTGACACAACATTGATGTTGTTGTTGAAGGGTTAAACGCCATTTTTCAGCACACGATAAGCTATCCTTGGCGGCCAGTATTATTGGTGCAGGAAAAACGCGTGAAAGCTCT
Organism: Unio pictorum; assembly: GCA_030141615.1. NCBI lineage: Eukaryota > Metazoa > Mollusca > Bivalvia > Unionida > Unionidae > Unio > Unio pictorum. Next base: position 18,666,228 of record JARLTB010000220.1, on the reverse strand, counting down.
CTGAAAGAACCACCGATACACGAGAAGCTGCTGGCAAGCTCTCGCAATAACTACATTAGCCGTATCTTAGACTCGAACCCATGCAGACAGAGGTGAGATGGCAGTGATCCGTAACGGAGAGAACTTTAGACCACTCGGCCACTCGGGGCCTCGTACACAACATTGATTTTGTAAATGTCGTCCACCAAAAAACACATTTTAGGGGCGAGACTTAGATTTTTTGAACAGTGGTTTTTCTTTGGTTCATCTTTCTTTCGTGATTTGACTGTTCTACTTCTGGAAGTTTGTCGATGACTGTACATGAAATAACATAATTTCGACGTTTCACTAATATCGATTCAGACAGGGGAGTTAATAGTAATGAATGGCGAGTTTCGAATGATTGGGGCATTGTTATGGTCAAACTAGTTCAAAGAGTGTTCAATGTGGACAACATTAGTTAAAATCACGCTGTAATCTGACCGACCCAGTAATAACTTCCAGAAACAGTAAGATTTAGTTTTTTCCTAAACTCCCGGAGTGCTCTTGGTAAAACATTTTAACTTTTTTTTTGATTGTTCTATTACAAGTGTGCTTAAATCTGAAATATCGCATTTTATCGTTATGTGTTGTTGTGTTTTTTGTCCCCTCCATATTCTTGCTGAAATTAATACATTGTGCTTGTTTGTTTGTATTTGAGTGTGCTGAGAGAGAGAGAGAGAGAGAGAGAGAGAGATAGAGAGACAGAGAGAAAGACTACGTGGTTGGATCGATGGGTATTGAATTAACTACTGTATTTCCTTGATGTTATTAAGCAATGGACGTGATTATGTCTCTGGCGTAGCATTTTGCAAAGTTCTGTCCACTTGTCTCAATCATGTGCAAATGTCTCCGCACAAATTTTCCTGGTTCATTATATGATGTTGTTCTTACATTTTTTCTCTGTCTTCTTCTCCTTCTGCCACCGTAGACGCTGCCATGCAGTACTGTTTTGATTAGAGAGTAGGCTTTAGTGTCATGACCATACCATTTCAGCTTTCTCTTTTTGACAATGGTGAGGATGTCTTCATCTTGGTTTACGTTGAGCCTAACGGTGTTACACACGTTGTAATTTGTGATGTGGTCCATGTAAGATATGTAAAGGATGGTTCTGTAGCATCTCATTTCAAGTGCCTTAATTATTCGTTGTACTTCGGCTGTCAGGGTCCAGGCCTCATATGAATGCAAACAGATTGAGATGACTAGTGCTCTCAATAGTCTGATTTTAGTTTTAATACGTGTTCTTGTCTTTCCAGATGGGTCTAAGGTCTGACATAGCTACCGTTGTTTGTGCTACTCGTGAATAAATTTCTGCTCCTGATCAATCTTACGTGATTATGGAACCAATATATCTGAATTGGCCCACTCTCGACAGTTACTTTCCTTTGACTGTATTCTTGGCTGAAATTTGTTTGTCACTATCTGTCATCAGCTTGTCTTCTCGGCACATAGGTCCATGTCTATTCGGGAATATGTTCCATCCAGGTTCTTCATTAAGGTGGCACCTCTCCGGTGGCGTAATGGTTAGAGCGTCCGCCGCGGAAGCCAGAGGTCGTGGGTTCGATCCCCTGTCGGGTCATACCAATGACGTACAAAAATGGCACTAACAGCTGCCTCTCGCTTGGTGCTCATCGTTATGAGGTTAGTGTTAGGACTGGTCGGGCTTGTGTCAGGATAATGTGACTGAGTGGGACATCATGCTACATGTCTGCGTCATGATGCCCCTGTGCTTGACATCACTATAAACTGCCTCACTGCAGACATCATAGCGATATGACTGACAAATTGTTAAAGTTACGTGAAAAATCCTAATCACATCACTAAGGTGGCAAGCCTACCAGCGCATCTATGTTGTCTGCAAGGCGGAGGTTGGTGATGTTACGCTCTCGACTGCTCACTGTCCCACAGCTCATGATGCGCTCTAAGTAGATGCTGTAAAGCGTGGGGGACAGAGGAAACCGTTGACGTAATCCGACTGTTGTCTAGAACCAGCCCCAACAGAATGGTGAGCAATTACTGCACTGGTAGGCTTAGCGTACAACTGCTTGATAGTAATGGTCAACTTCTGACCCATATTGTAATTCTTTTGTGGCCCACAATTCATCATGCCACCCTCTGTCTAGGGTCATTTTTGAAATATATGAACGCATTATAGATGTCATGTTGATGTTGTGAGTACTTTTCACACAGAACCATGAGATTGAGTATTGTTTCTGTTGTGCTTCTTCCACTTTGGAATTCTGCCTGTTATACAGCCATTATTTCTTCAACTCGTCGCTTCCGTCTGTTCAAGATGATCCTCAGCATCACATTACTAGCACGGTTCTGTAATTTTGGCTCAGCTGGAGATTGGATCTATTGTGGAGTGTTATACTTAGTGTCTTGGTCCACTGTGTTGTTCATTCACCTGTCTGCCAGATCTTGTTGCAGAGTTTTGATACTAACCCTATGATTGATTCAGCCCCCAACCCCCCACCCCGCCCATTCTTGATAAGTTAAACTTGAATTTTGTCTACGCAGCTTGCCTTCTTATTCATCAGTGCTCTTATTGCTGACTCCACCTTTTCTTTGAGAATCCGGATTCATCATTACTTATGAAGTTGGTGACTTCAAGCACCTCTGGCTTCCCTGTGGAATGACGGTTGTAGAGTTATGTATTATGTTCAGGCAATCCTTCGACTGCTTTCTCTTTCTGTGCACTTCTGTCCAGTTCAATCTTCATTTGCTTTCTTTATGTTTTGTCTGATATTCCTGTTTATTTCTCGATACTCCAATGGCCCTGTTGTGTGTCTGGTGTTTGCGAGGTCTCTTCGCGGATTGCACACCTCTAGAATCTATTCTGTACCCCAAGAGTTTTCATTGCGCGATGGAGGCCAATGATGTCCTTGGCAGCTGTTGTCATGACTGTGATTATTATGTCTGCGATCACTTTAACATTAATATCCATTATAGCTTTTCCTCTATTGTTGCAAAATCGGTAACGCATTTGTACCAGTATGCAATCTGGTTATGATGGTTTTAATTTGGTGACTGACATGCCCAGCATCGTATCAAGCTGTCTGTTGTAGATTGCAAACTCTAGCAGCCGCCTCTCTCTTTCATTAGTGAGCTGATTGCAAGAAGGTCCTCACAGATTTTACCTGTACTTTAGAGCATTTTTGTCAATGTTGGTGTTCCAGTCTCATTGGATGATGTCTATTGTACTCACCATGTATAGAATACCCTGACGTTTGTTATAAAACTCCTATATTTCTTATCATTATAATCGGTATTTGGAGCTTGGACCTTAATAATTATAACAGACTGACGAGAAAGAAATTGTAAACAAATTACACGGTAGGCGAAGCAGATACTATAAAGAGGATGGTTTGGACATCAGGAAGCGTAACAGATTGTGCTTCAAAATCACGTGCATAGTGATATATATATATATATATATATATATATATATATATATATATATATATATATATATATATATATATATATAGATAGATAGATAGATAGATAGATAGATAGATAGATAGATAGATAGATAGATAGATAAATAGATAGATATAGATACGCATGTATCGTTTGAATCAGAAAACGTCGTTTCTTGTGCCATTACTGAACTACATATGATTAGTTTAGGCTTTGAGAAGGATTTTATAAAATTGTTGTAACAGAACAGACTACGTCCGACTTCTTTAACCAAATACATTTGTTTTAATGCAAGCCCCAGTCATAAAACATTTTAACAAAAAGATGCGTTACCACTGTTGTTAGACTGTTGTAGGTTTTCCCGCAGTTGGTTTTATTGGATATCGTGTCAATAAAGATCGAGTTGATGGTGTTAATAAAGCTGGACTTACCTGCTTCAACTGGTCCAATTAATAGGATTCTTGCATCTGGAACTCTCAAAGTAGACCGTCGGCTGTAGTTTCTTTTTTTGTTCCTCAAGTTGTCCAGCTACATTGCAAAGTAACATAAACATATTTCATATAAAAAAATGAATTTGCTTTTCATGTGCTGTGTTAGTGGTCAATATGTTCTCTTAAACATTTTGAAAAATACTTAATATTGATCAAACGTCGAACTGCAGCAAACTATTTGAAAGAGAGACAGGCTGTCTCCTACTTTTTGTCGTTATGTTACGACTCACTTGCTTTGTCTGTATGTGAATTAAAATTATATGATTACCATGTTAGCAAGAAATGTAGATTTTTTTAGATAATAAGTGAATAAAGTGAAAGCATAATTTATAATGACATATACATGCAACATTGTCTAAAAATCACTGATCTATGTAAATTAGATATGAACTGAAATCAAAGACACATTACACGTCCATGTTGGTTACTTTGATCTACGTGTACCTGATGTCTGTGTTGAGTTTATATGTTAATAGAGGCATACAGTGTTATGACTTGGTATATGTGTTAAGTATAGATGTTAATACCGGCATACAGTGGTATGGCTTGATATATGTGTTAAGTATATATGTTAATACAGGCATACAGTGTTATTGTTTGATATATGTGTTGAGTATATATGTTAATGAAGGCATACAGTGTTATGGCTTCATATATGTGTTGAGTATAGACGTTAATGGAGGCATACAGTGTTATGGCTTGATATATGTGTTGAGTATAAATGTTATAGGAATACAGTTGTATGGCTTGGCAAATGTGTTGAGTATAGATTTTAACGCAGGCATATAGTGTTATGGCTTGGTATATGTGTTGAGTATATATGTTAATATAGGCATACAGTATTATGGTTTGGTATATGTGACGAATATAGATGTTAATGCAGGCATATATTGTTATGGCTTGGTATACAAATATGCCTAAGATTACAATGATCTACTGTTGAGGGAAGTTAGTAGAACGTACTAGGACGTAAATCGATATGTTTGGTTAGTTGTCATGTGCCATTTTGCATACCTTTAAATTTGATCTCCTTGTATACCGATGTGGTATTGTCGTGCATTACCAATTCAATTCATAATCTAGATAAATTAAAGTTTTGAAATTTTTGAAAACTCTTTTCCATTTGTATCCCTATAAATTGTGACTGCTAGCATTCAATATTCAACATTTATAATTCGGTGTGTGTGTGGAAAACACAGCCCAGACGTACCTAAGAGGTATACGTATATGTTTGTTTATTATTACATTCGTAGCATTCTCGTCATATAGTGTCGACCATCAATTAAGTACAAACTATTCAGTGTATGTAGGTTGAAACTATACAATTCATGGTAGACTTTGGAAGGGTATTAACGAGATAGTTAATATTAATTATTTGAAGGCAGTCAGTGATGTGAGGGTCATATTTGTTTGTTTCTATTGTACATCTATACCCAAAAAGTACTCAGACACAGAAACAGAAAAAAATGCCATCAATAAAACGTGATTACTTTCGGAGAGCTTATTGATGTAGCTCGTCGTGGTGCTGGGGGCATCATCCTAGAGTTCTGATTTCTCTCTCATTTAAAATAATGTCTACAATCTCATGTTGTCTGTATATTCGCCGTGTACGACGCACAATTCCTTCTTTTATAGTTAATATTTTGGTTTGATAGTATGAGGAAGACAATCCAATAAGGAACGTTTTCAATTATTCTTTAATATACAGAAATATGGAATCACCCAAATAACATATCTGATCAATCAAATTTGAAACGGAAATAGTCTTGAAACCTATCGCATTTACGATAACTGATTAGTTTTCCATCCGTCCATGTTCGGATGACATGCATCGGAAAAAGGTGTATAGTTGTGTTGAGTAATGCATTGATGGATGATAAAGAAAACATGGTGTTACCTAATCTCTGATGGAGGTTAGGCTGCAACATCATGTTGACTTTCTAGAACGGTTATCAAATTAGTTTATTGACTTTCTTTTATAATTCAAAAAACGTGTTTGCCCAATACAAGGTCGAATTGGAATACGCAGATCTAGTGAAACACTCTAAACTTAAATATAACGGCTCTTTTCCCGTTTCTAGCTTATATAACACTTCATGGGTCAATATGGGTTGCAACGTAGCCTTACAAATGGATATGAGTAATTTACCAAAAAAAAGTTAATTATGTTATAAAATATGGCCTCAAGCTTTTCAAGATCATTATATTTGTCCTTTGTAACTAATCTGTTACTTTTGCATTTTATCTGGGCTGAGTCATGTACAGTCCTTATTAGAACATCAGTTGGTTCTGCTTAGGATAAAACCATAAAAGATTTCTTAATGACTTTACAGCATGTGCAAGAAGTGCTTCAGCGAGTGCTAAACATTGGCTTAACACTGAGTTCATACAATTATCGTTTGCTCCAATGCAATATTACTTATTTGGGGCATATTATATCCTAAGGTAGGTGTCCACATGTATACAGATAGGATCAAAGTCACGTAGTACTGTCTTAATTCAAAAAAGATCAAGAAAGTTTTGAACGTCGTTCATCATTGTTTCGCTTACTGAACATTCATTCGAAGATTTGCTGATGTCGCAAGGCCTTTGACGATAATGAAAGTTACCGTCTGTTGCAGGATTATTGCATCTCACATAAAAAACTACATGCATTTGACATAGCTATCAACTACCTTCGTTGCTATTGTATTAAAAGCATAATTTGTAAAGGGTATAGCTCTTTAGAATGACTCACTAACTTCAAATACGTCAAATTCTTCACCTACTGACAATAACCTCCTGGGACATATGATTTTGAAAACGCAACCAGCTTATCACGTAAGGCATTGGGTAAATTGCTCACGCTGCGACAATGTTGAAAACAAAAGTTTGGAATGTATTTCAAAACTCCAGCAAACAGTGCCAAATTCCTCACTGTGATATTCTGAGAGTGACTAAAGGAGAAATCTGGAAGGAAAATTCCTAGTGAATTATATGATTACCTACAGGAGAAATTGAGAAAGCCCAACGACTGTGACATCGGATACATAATTATCAATATGAAAATGACTCAGTAGCAGTCAAAAGGGTATGAGATATCAAGGCAAAATCAACAGATAGAGTTATATAGACTCATTGGAAGCAGTTGGAATTTAACAATAACGCAAACATACTTAAACATGTTTAACATTAAAAAGTGTCACATTTGAGTTTGAATCAATATTTTTCAACTGGCATTATTTGTTAAGAAGGATAAAATCATAACATAAACAGCAGTCCGTGTTTTAGAACATATGATAAAGTATATGAATATAATAAATGACATTGCAATAATTTGTTTCAGCACACACATACATACGAAACTGATTAAGATAATGATTTAACAACTAGTGTCAAACTGAACTCATTATTTGGCCGTTGCATAAGGGCTTTAATAAATAACGATGATAATCATGTTTTACCTCGGAATCCGAAAACTCAAACTCTCGGATAGGTTGATCAGGCCCTGTCTCATTCTTGCGTTCTGGAAAAAGTAACGATCTTAATCATAACAAATATGATAATCATAATCGTTCATATATATGTAAAAGGCACATGAGAGAGAGAGAGAGAGAGAGAGAGAGAGAGAGAGAGAGAGAGAGAGAGAGAGAGAAATTGCTGCTTTTTAATCAAACGTACCATATGGACAAATTTACTGTTTACGTTTAAGCTTATTTGAAAATAACGTTTGTCATCTAAAACTTTAACTAATATATTACTTTTTGAACACATAAGGAACACATCTCTATAGCATTTCGCGTAACAAGTTCGAACTGTTTGTATAATGAAGCGGATTAGTATACCAGTACCATGTATTACATAGACAGTATTTTAATCCGCAAGTTATTGTCAATATATTTCATTTCTTTAATAGTCGCAATTCAAAGCGAGTAAAGTAACTTTCCCCAGAGCACACCATTTTAGCAGACCCTGGCAAATGCCGCAACCTCATCACAGTGATCATCTTCTATACAATGATGAGTGTAATTGCAAACACAAAACCGAAGAACGGTTAGGTACCCATTTCGGTTTATGTTGTCCTTTGAATGCATTTTCATATCCGGCGAGCAAAGACACAGATATCGTGTATATAATTTTTTTTTTGAAAACACTCTTGTCTTTTCGGAACGAGTTTCTGACCATCTACCCCAATGGTCATTATGTGTTACCATTGGCCTCCCATCACTAAAACAAATACCACGAATACATAGGTCATGTTTAGGTGTAGTGCAGCAACACAGGATCAACTTAAAGCAATAGAAGGATCTGTTCATACGGGCAACAATGCACCAGACGTTTTTGAAAAAGGCTGCATCGATTTGTTAGCGGCTGCTAACCAACGATGAGTTCTGATGTTATTGAAACCCTTCAATTCGAGGCTCTTTCTGCGTTCTAAATGAAAACCATACCGTGTTTGTAATACATGCAACCCAGTGTCACCTCATTGATAACAATATCATTAATATTTCCAGAACAGAATGTAACATAGCCACGAAAGAGAACATTTGTGCTAGATGAGTAGCAAGACATCCGAGCTGATACAGAACTACCATGAAGATTTATTCGAATTCAATATTGCACTAGCGCTAGCAGATGTTATCTTACACCAACCAAAGATGATTTACAATTGCGTGGTGCCCGCGCTAATAAGTGATGATTACATCATGAGGTTTCCAACGCAGGGTGTCCAGCAGTTCACATTGGTAGAACTGTGCGCATCCATATATATTGCCGCGTCAGATCAGATAGGTTGAGTTTGCAAATTATCGTTATTCAGTCGAACATCTTATATACATGTTATGTTTGAGATCTTTACGACTAATACTCAATAAACTCATTTTGCTTCTTCCTGCTATTACCTGAACCAACCACAATGGACTACATTCAGGGGTGTGGGGGTGTGGATGTGCAGTCCCACTTATTCTTTGTTTAGATTTCATACCATTTGGTATTTGTAATTTTCTTAATTTGTGTTGGTGTTTTTTTAGCACTGGATGATCGTATGGATATGAAATGACTTCAGTATTGTTTATCCAAAGTTTGTCCTGTCCTCACACTCATCACAGATCGTATTGTTTACGAAACTCCGATCCGTCTGTGCGTACAAGGTTTTTATGTTGTCACCGTACAGCAGTTTCATCTGTTTATAGTTAAACTCGATCATAAAAGATTTCAACCCAAAAACCACAGATACAGCCAAATAGATTGGTATTGTCAACATCATCTTGTCAAGTTTGTTGTGGACAGCAACTAGTCCGCTATCAAAGCTATTTGACAATCTAACTTACCCGATGAACATTACTTACAGGCATTCACAACAGCAGTTACAACAGAGGAGAACGTACATGAACTACACATTTGGTTGAAGTCCGAAGATTTGGGACACGCTTAATTCCTTTGGTTGCATTGTGCCATGATTCTTCAACGATTGTGTACTGATGGATGGAAGGGAAGGCCACCTGCAAGACACCACCAGTGCTTATGGAACCATTGCTTAATTGCTTAGTGTGAAGCTATTCACTAATTTCAAGATCTTATCTATCCACGCCTGTGTTCAAGGTTACGGCTTGCCATCGAAGTCCCACAAAAGATTTTTTGTTCAAAGCACGGATTCTAATCAATTTCAGTAAGTAATTCTAACTCAACCTTTGTTTTATACAATAACTTTATACAATGCAACCTAAGCGCATGTGAACAGAGTGCGCGCTCAAAATGTGTGCACGCTTAGCTGTATCACAAAAACATTCGTGAAAAAAAACACATCGGTAAGTAAACACATCTCATAATGGTCCCTAAGAATTTAGATTCTAATGCAGGCCAGATATTTTCGCAGGTGTGTGGTCCATGGCTGGTATAATTCGCGAGGCAACAATGAATGAAATGTCTCGATTGATAACTGTGTCTTTTATCAACTTCGACTTTGCAAGACTAACGATATAATATAGACTCATGATTTTTAGTCGATCGCATCCATTATCAAGTACCCACATTGGCCAAACCCGACACTCGCATCCACGCATTAAGAGGTTTGGTGATCTACTTGATACTTACCAGTGATATGAAAATGGTTTCTAACTTTGGAACTTTCAGTTCCTTTGCTCTCAGTCAAGAAGGAACCATCAAAATACAGAGCAACGACTGGCCTCTGAAAACACACGTATGTCATCAGTCGTCATTATCATCTTTGTCGACGAGGGAAGTTATTGCCGTATGTGACATCGAGAGAATTTACCAGTTTTTATTCCCTGTCCTTGCCACGGTTCAACAATGACTATTCAGTTTACACGTTACGTCTGACTACAGTGTACAAAATACACTTGATTAACTTGAACTGTATTTGACAAAAACTTTGATAACTATCTCTGGTCGTCTACGGGAATGTTAAGACGTTTCACGTCCCGGTAAATCACATATGGGACAGTCATGTTTACTTCCCTGACAGTAAATACCATATTGTTTTTGTCTGGTCCGACATTATTGCCAGTTGTTGTTTCTGCCTGATTTCTTCACATTTAAAGTTATCATTCCCAGGCAACTGTCGCGTTTCAAAAGCAATTATGGTAAGGTCTGCACGAAAACATTCAACTATTCGCAAAGTATCCATCCATAACGTCGTTTGGAGTAATTTTCGAACTTTTCGATGATACTTTTAGAACCTTGATCAAGTTAATAGTCTTCGCGTCTTTATGATACATAATTACACTAGTACCACTGTAAAACCATGGATATGCTGTTAAAAATAGCCCATAGCCATCGTTTTTTTTTTACATTTCATGCAGTGTCAGTTCAACATTGAGAAAGAATGATAACCTTGATTCCAAAAGACATCGTTGTCCCACCAATGTGCTAAGGTGTATATTTGATTTCCGGAAACATACTGTTTAAAGTTGTACAGCGTCTTGCCTTGGCTTGAACGGGCTTGAAATAACTGCCCAGTGATCGTGACGATCACATAATCATTTTTATTAAATAAATTCTGGATCTCTTTGTTGGTGAACATACTCTAATGCATCAGCGACGATAGTGGCAGCCATGGGTAGGTGAGTTTGCTCATTCTCGACAAAACGTGTGAGAATTGTATCATCTAATTGTGATGCTGTTGCATAAGCTATCGTACACCTAATAATGCAAGTATGTATGTTTTCGTGTATCCATTGATATTCTCATATTAATAATTATGTTGTAATCGACTGTGGCTGATCCAGTTGAAGTTTTGCGAGTCGTACTAACTCACGTACGCTAGCTTTTCTCATATTTTATGGTATTCGTATGCCATAATTTCGCACGACTTTCCTAAGTGGAATCTCAGTCCGCACTTTGTTGTCTACGGGTAATTTTTGGAGCCGTTTTAGTTTACCAGGCTTTAAAACTGCATTCACTCTAATCGTAGCTATTATATAATTTACACGTGTATCGTTCCCAACAGTGCTGACGCCGTTGGATGTTTCTTCTATTAGAGCCATTATTTAATTTAGTTAAGTTATAGGTCTGGTAAGTTTCGGCAACGCGCTCGACAATGTCACGAGCAGATTCGCATGATCGGCAAGAATATTTACGAAACCTGATGGTGATTATTCATTACAGACAAAGTCGAGCTCCTCAATCAACATCCAACACCTGCAAATGTTATTTACATTAATGGTAATGGCTTGTTCACCTGCAGATTTATATTTTCTAAGTAATACGATAGTGTGTCTCAAGATAAACATGTCACCAATAAACGACAACTTTATCTAAGTAAGAATCTGACTTTTACTTTACAATCATTATCTACTAAATAAACAGGCGTATATTTCGGGGATATATCAATATACTTTTTCCACACGCTTAAAGCAGATCAAATTGTCTTTAATTCATAATTATATGATCGCACAACATCACATTTATGCAAAATTTGCTTGCCATTTATACATATCATCGATATTACTGCTTGTTTGCCTAAATGATTTATTCGTAAATATATCACATATGTTCTTCGTATTTCTCCTCGAGATCGGTGACCTATATGCAATTCAGATATAACCGCTATAAAAGCTGTGTCATTAATTTCTTTTGCTAATATTTTTCTAATATAAAAATACTACCACTAAAACTTTAACATAGACCATTGGTATAAACATTGAACTTGCAGTAGTTACTTCCCTTACACTAGAAAAAGAACAATCCAATGTAAATAGTGATAGATTAATCAGTTTTGATTTTATGAAAATAATATCAGCTTATGTTTTTGTTTAAAACCACATAACTAATATATTTTAAATACATCCCCACCCCCATATATATATATATATATATATATATATATATATATATATATGTGTGTGTGTGTGTGTGTGTGTGTGTGTGTGTGTGTAATGAGAGCATTATTGAGAGCATTAGTATCATTCATATTTTGTATTATTATTTCCTTATTGTTATTATCTTTTTTCATATTAATGCAGTAAAAAAGATATTTTGCAACGTAACATTTGAGGCAAATGTCTACATTTTCGTTATATAATTTGTGTACAAAATAGCAGGTGTGCCAATCTCAGCTTGTAGGAAATGTACTCAACGTTTTTTAGCACCTGGCTCCAGATGCAATAGCTGACGCTAAGTCATCACAGTTTCTAGTCACTTCGAGTAGCAGCAAAATTGGTGGCTTCCACATGAATACCAATTAGACCAATAATATGTTCGATTCAAGGTACTGTATATGTTATAATGCCATTATTGGTAGTAACATGATCTGAGAAATCAAAGTTATCAGATCAATCAAATCAAGAATGGGGTAGCGCATCTCTTACCGAAGGAAGGTAAGCAACATTGCAGTCACTGTTGCTACCATTAACGACATCAGTTTGTTCACTAAATCATGCCCTAGGTACATATTCTTGTAACACAGTCCAAGGAAACAGCACGTAAACTGGTTTTTGATTGAAGACGTTATGTTTATTTCTCAGTCAATATCTGTAAGAAGACTATACCGGGGTAAATGGGGATTAGAGGACTCTCTGAGTGATTTCAAAATGTAGATGAATCCATAGAGGATTAAAGGGATTTACTTTAATCTGTACTCAGTTGTTCCATATACGGGTATGCAACGTTATCTAGGAGATATTCTTTGTCTTCAAGAGTACTAAATAAGACATTTGTCATGCTTTGAATACATTTAACCCATGATATTCACTTACCTACTGCAAACGAGGTGTGATTAGCATTCGACAGCCTTTGACTTTAATAGAGAAAACTTTACACAGCAAACAACCTCCAAAGTACATGTACTAAAACACACAGAACTTGACGACAAATATAACATGTTTCTGCAAAAAGCTTCTTAGATATATCGAATACATCATGATTAAACATGCTGTGATTATCACTAACACTGACTGACAGCTCGCTATTTTGAAATTACTCATAATAAGCAATAATAATTTAATTCTAATGATTTTTCTTCACTTTCATCATCATTATCATCATCATCTTTTATTATTATTATTATTATTATTATTATTATTATTATTATTATTATTATTCTAGCCGGCTATAACATTGTTACAAACCTTGCTGACCTATAAGTGTGAAAAACAATCCTGTAAAAGAATTTTAATAATAATTATGTTGTTGTTATATGGTCTGACGCCATTTTTTAGCACACGTTAGGCTATATATGGCGGCCAGTATTAATGGTGGAGGAAAAACCCGGGAAAAGCCTTGGAAAGATCCACCAACCTACGAGAAGCTACTGCCAAGCTTTCTCAAATACCCACATTGGGCAAATCTGAGACTCGAACATATGCAGACAGAGGTGAGATGGCAGTGATCCCTAATGGAGAGCGCCACTCGGGGCCCCTTAATAATAATAATAATAATAATAATAATAATAATAATAATAATGAGGACTTGTATATCGCATAATCTTTAGAAGTTAGAGCAGCCCATACTATGAAAGATTAATATTTATTCTTTGAATATTTCCATCCCCATTCATTTGAAAAATATTCATCACAACCCTTCATCGTCTGTAAATGAACTACACATCACATACCTGGCGTGCTGAATAATGCTCCCATCCTTGCCTACTTTTCTAGGGTAAATCTCGATCTTAACGTTTCGTATATGCTTCGTCTATCGCCCTTTCAATGGTGACATAATGGTATCATTCGAGGCCGTTTATATACGTGCTCACTATTCGAGTTTTTACTTTCGTTTTCGATTCTAGGAAAAGATCACAAATACAAGCCTCAAGTCTAAATCGATTAACGAGCAAGCTTGTCAATATGTATTTGCACAGTGAGCGAGACATTCGTGATAATTTACATAACGTTAACCATCTTATCTATTTGCTGTCTTGGCAGGTATGTTGTGCAGAAAAATATCACTAAGATGAATGGAGAAGAAGAACATACTCATACAGTTTTGTCTTCAATAAATACAAAGTTTAAACAATATGTTTTATAAAAATGTTTAATAAAAGTAATCAAAACTCTTCTAACACAAATCAAAATCAACAGTCCAACAAACAATATTTTAATCATTAACAGTTTTGCAGGTTTGACAAGTCAATCTTTGCTTCAGATGATCTTCAAATTTGCCTTTAATACGCATTGTGTGGGAGCTAAAGACGAGAGATAGCCTTAATGTTCATGAAACTATATTCCTAATTTGTCGGGTTTTTTAGAATAATATCCTTTGATTTCGAACAGTGCATCTGCATTTGTTTCAGTTAATAAAAAAAGTTTTCAATTCTATGGCTGTGCCTTTCTTTTACTCTTTCTTTGAACTTGTTTATAAGATAACAATGTGTTCCGACGTCCCTATCTGTCTCGTCCTTGGTGTTGCTCATGAAGGAGTAGTATTACCTTGGTTAGAAGTGTTTATCGAATGTATCGGGGTGTCTTGACATCCTAAAATGTTTTGTCTAGTTTGAATTTGCAAGGCAAGGCATAACACTCGAGTTCATGAGAGAAATTGATGTCCGTAGTGAAACCTCATTCGGTTGCTGTTTCGAATTCTTTAGCATTATAATACATTTTCCGGACACAAAATATCATATGAAGTTCGAGATAAATCTATAACTTCCTTGTTGCTGTGTGAATTTATTGAGCGTCTTTCTAGGTCATTAATTGTATTCAAAAAGAAGTGTTTGTCTTGAACATTTTCCTATTTGTGTGCTGGAGTTTGGCTGCCCGTAAAGTAAAATGTGTTCTGGTAGTTACGTCGCACTTTTTTCTAGTACATTTAGTACTTTTTCTAAATATCTACTGATAATCTGGCCATTTTTTAAATACAATTCCAGTGATGTCACGCGAAAGTCCTGATCGTCTCCAGACTGTTGAACTAAGTTTAATAACGACAAAAATCACCACATGAATGGATAGGTAGATCAGTGTCAGTACTTTGATTTTTCAATTCGTATGCATTTTATCCTGTCTATCCGTATTGTTTGGGGCCACCGTAATCGAAAGTAATGATGGTATTTTCATTCTGTTTTCATTACGTTTCTGTCAGCATCTATCAGCACAACGATGGGACAAGCTAGATACATCTGATCTTGTAAACTGTCAATTTCTGTGACACAACATTGATATTGTTGTTGTTGTAGGGTTAAACGCCATTTTTCAGCACACGATAAGCTATACATGGCGGCCAGTATTACTGTTGGAGGAAGAACCCGGGAAAGCTCCCGGAAACAACCACCCATCCACGCAGAGGCGTTGCTATGATATATGTTGCGCCCGAAGACGAACTATAAAAATGGCACCCCAGCGATCATGTGACCGATTTATTGCCCTTGTTTACTTATTATATTGCAACGTTGTCAGCCTCATTTTGGCGCCCCTGTACCTTGGCGCCCGGGACATATGTATCCCCCTGCAACCCCAAGCTACGCCTCTGCATCCACGAGAATCTGTTGGCAAGCTCTCTCACATAACTACATTAGATGAATCTTAGACTCCAACCCATGTAGACAGAGGTGAGATGGCAGTGATCCTTAACGGAGAGCACTTTAGACCACTCGGCCACTCGGGGCCTCGTACACAACATTGATATTGTAAATGTCGTCCACCAAAAAACACTTTTTAGGGGTGAAACTTAGATTTTTTGAACAGTGGCATTTCTATGGTTAATCTTTCTTTCGTGATTTGACTGTTCGACGTCTGAAATTTTGTCGATGACTGTACATGAAATAACATAATTTTGACGTTTTACTAATATCAATTCAGTCAGGGGAGTTAATAGTAATGAATGGCGAGTTTCGAATGATCCGGGCATTGTTATGGTCAAACTAGTTCAAAGAGTGTTCAATGTGGACACCATTAGTTCAAATCACGCTGTAATTTGACCGAAACAGTAATAACTTCCAGAAACATTAAGATTTAGTTATTTCCTAAACTCCCCGAGTGCTCTTGGAAAGGCATTTTCACTTTTTGATTGCTCTATTGCAAGTTTGCTTAAATCTGGAATGTCGCATTTTATCGTAATGTGTTGTTGTGTTTTTTGTCCCCTCCATATTCTTGCTGAAATTAATACATTATGTTTGTCTGTGTGTATTTGAGAGAGAGAGAGAGAGAGACAGACAGACAGACAGACAGAGAGAGACAGACAGACAGAGTGAAACAGAAAGACTACGTGGTTGGATCGATGGGTATTGAATTAACTACTGTATGTTCTTGATGTAATTAAGCAATGGACATAATTATGTCTCTGATATAATGTTTTGCAAAGCATTGGCATAAGACCATGATGTGTTAACGTCATTAATATTGCTTATTGTACTGAACATCATATTTTCAGTGTTCTTAAAGATTCTGCAGCGCTACAGTATGGGACTATTCACAATTCACTATTGTCGTTGACGTTGTGCAGTTTGAATCTGCAACCATGGTATCCGTGAGCAAGGCACCTGCAATATTTATTAGCACAATGAACATGAAATGAATACAATTTTAGTGTCCATAACGGCATATGGTACAAAGCATCTATAACAACCATCGGGTGATAATCTTGTACGCTCCTTTAGAATTATCGGTATATATATAAAAACGGGAATCATTCTAGAAATGGGAGAAAATAAAACTGGTAATATGGTTTTTTCCGGCCATGATTGCTTGGTAAGAAAAATACATTTTATTTTAAAAATTCTGTTGAAAGCTTGCCCTATTTATAACTAAAATGAAAGAACAACAACAAAACCCCCTAAATACTGTGTTATTGATAAAACTCTAGTTTTATATACAGACCAGAATGCATATCAGATACAGCAATTTAGCTACGCCCTTAGTCATAGGGCTCCGTGTAATGCAAGAAAGAACTCATCTCTCATGACATCCACTTTTGACGCTAAAAATGTTAATATTTAATACATGTGCTGACAATGCTACAGCCTTGATTTATCTAGACCAATTATTTATTTAAAATCTTCGGAACCGGGTATTCAATTTGCTTTGGGGTAATGGGTGGTTAGAATGTTTACAAAGCTTTTAAACGTTTGTTTTGCTCTGGTGTTTACTGAAAAGGCTTTACTATATCAATTACTTTAGGTTTTTCTTAATAAATTATTTTTTGAATAAAAATGTAAAATTCTGGTCGGAAAAAAAAACTTGTAGCACCTTCGTATATTTTTGCACAACAGGAAGTTCAACTATATGTGTAATTTTTATATTTATTTTTTTAAAAAATCTTTTCTTGCATATTATGTTTATTTTAAAGCAAGGCTTCGATGTTTGCGAAAATACACTAGACATACCATAAACAATACCAGAATGACTGATTCTAAACGTACATGATGTTACAGTAGTACTACAGTGTTTAGTAATTGTCTTCAATAACCAGTGTTGCCAGAAAATTTGTTCAATTCCCGCACGTGTACCTTTAACAAGCAGCCCAAATACCGTCCAGTTTATATATTATAACCTGAAGAGTACATAAAAAACCAAATACCATAACTAAAGTATCACTGCAAACATTTATACATCTGTAACTTCAAAGTATTCCTCAGATAGACTGTCCTCGTCGTGATCAGCAGATTCAGTTGTCGCATAAATTTTCGAAATGAAATTACTCAGCATTGCTGAAGATGGGACAAATCCGTTGCAACAGATCCCGTTGCGCTTCATATAGCTTTGAATGCGTAACAAAGCTTCCATCATGCCTTGCCCCATCCTGTTTCTTAGCTTCGCTTTCGACGGCTGCATTACTGTAAAATAACGACAACGGACATAAGGCGAAATGTCCCAGTTTTAGAAAGTCAAAAACTTCAAAAGCGTCCGTATGATTTACCACATTTATCCAAAAATGC
The DNA here is from genome assembly GCA_030141615.1 of Unio pictorum. NCBI lineage: Eukaryota > Metazoa > Mollusca > Bivalvia > Unionida > Unionidae > Unio > Unio pictorum. The sequence goes on along the minus strand of JARLTB010000220.1, from coordinate 18,647,991 downwards.
TCAACTTCGTTATCGCTATAGTGTGACCAAAAGATTGAACTTATTCGCATCCACTGCTGCTCCAGGTCTCCCGAATTTCCCGTGTACAGAGTTAAAAAGGACAACTTAGACAACTGCGGTTTCTGTGCTCCAAGGACGACAGAAGGTGCAAGACCATTCACAAATGCAAGCTGCTCAACATTTCCGGCAATCTCTGATGTAGTTCCATTGGTAGTTCAAACAGATACTGACGACCGCGCTCTTTTATTTGGTCTGCCAAAGACACCTCTTACCCATATTAAATTATAACTCAAAGTGATATTTAGCAAATAAAGAATGAACTGCTACGATTTCAACCGATTAAATTTAACAATATTATAACACTTACAAAGTGATAATAGAGCATCCGCCCAACAGGCTACAGTTACTAGCATATATAATCTCCTGATATGCCAGCATAATTTAAATTTGGAATTAGATGCGCACTTCGTTCTTCCAGCTCCGGAATTTTAAAAATATATTTAAGTATGTGAGAAAACATCTATGGAGATACATTCAGAATAATGGATTCATTAAGATTTTTTTTAGATATTATCGTCACTAGCGCCAATTTGAAATTTAATTCGGAGAGTGTAATAGCAATTTGATACAGCCCAAATTACGGCGACACAAATCAGAAACCAGCCCAAAATCCGCAACCTAAATAAATGTACACAACCAAATTTAGAAACGAGTTCAATTGGGCGAAAGAACAGCGTATCTGGCAACTCTGTCGATAACACACATAACCTGATGTTAACCTTGGTCTTGATATTTGTATAAAAATGTTAATCTGGTGGATGAGATAACACCCACATCCTGTTGTTAACCTTAGTCTTAGCTGTTCCGACAGTGGCATGTGAATGAACGCATGCAGATACTTGCGTTAACACTAGTACATATTTAAAAAGATATATTTCGTTTGAAAGTAAAATGAAATCGTTTAGTGACCTTAAAAATACTGTATTATCGGGCAAAGCGATGCCATATTACTGGTTAATAAAACGATGATGGTTGGTTAAAAGCGATAACAAATCACGATGTGTTTGTGTGTATGTGTATGTGTGTGAGTGTGCGTGTGTGTGTGTGATTTGGGTTTTACACGTAGCTTTAACAAGTTTTCAGTCTTATCGCAACGATGTCAGTAGGTAGGTAGATAGGCACGCACGCACGTGTACGTACGTACGTACGTACGTACGTATGTATGTATGTATGTATGTATGTATGTATGTATGTATGTATGTATGTATGTATGTATGTATGTTCTTTGGAATGTTCAATTCAAATTGTATGATTAATTTTAAAATAGTTACTGTGTATAATGTAACTTCAATAATGTTTTTACCAGTGCTGTACAGTTTTGCTATTCACACATCAGCAATATTTACTATGTGCATTACTTGAATACCCAATTCTGAGATATACAATTTACTCTGTGTGATATGATGTCAGGAATGCACAGAAGCACACACGAATATATAATATGTACTGTCGGTAATTTTCATATAGATCAATGATGAATTTTCACGTATGAATAATTAGTGACGCATGAAAATAACAATGCAAAGTAATAATAATCCGTTTTATATACTCAGTGATAATGATGTTGATACAAACTTGCAAAAGCCCGTTTTGGATATGGGGAACAGGGACTGTAATGCATTTAAAATCGACTATAATTAGTTGAATATGAAAATGTAACCCCCCCCCCCCCTCTCTCTCTCTCTCTCTCTCTCTCTCTCTCTCTCTCTCTCTCTCTCTCTCTCTCTGTTGACCATTGTAGCAAAAGGGTGAAAATTCATGAAATGACCAGCGTAGATAATGTTTGGATGTGTTGTGCCTATATGTCACTAAATCGAAGAAAGATGAACGCAAATGTCCAACCGACTAAATAAAAACGGGGATGGGGGGAGAGAGACAGAGAGATAGACAGAGACAGACAGAGACAGAGAGATAGAGACATAGAGAGAGACGGACAGACAGACAGAGAGACAAACAGAAAGACAAAGACAGACATTTTGACAGAGACAGATAGACTGACTGAGAGGGGTGGGGGAAAGAGACAGAAACAATTTATGGTCGGTAGTATTGTTAATTAAAACTAAATAACGACTTAGGTCAGCTGAAAATATAATATTTATTTTAATTACCTCTTGCTGGTTGGTCGTATTGCTAACATTCTATTCCACGCTAAATTCTAAGCGCATGTCCGTGAAAGGCTGATATTTCAATATTCAGGACTTTAACGATCTGTTTGTGTAGCTCTACTTTTTTCAATAAGACCATTTTTTATGAATAAATCAGACGCATGTCTTATTTTGACTTAATCAATGTGAAAATAAATGAATATTAAAGGCAAGAGAATAATCAAGTTAGCATTATGGAAAATTGATTGTGTATTGCCACAAAATCATAAAACTACATTTTTGAGCGGACACAATCGGCAGGGAAGTCAGTTCATTCACTCAGTCAATATACAGTTGCTCGCAGTCAGTCGGAACCCCGTCACAAGGCAAATATGTGTATTTGTATGTGATATAAATAAAATATAATGTATATTTTGTACGCTGTATCAATGATATAATATTTATTTCCTTTTAATGAAATATGTATGCATCTCGTAGTATATCATTGATACAGCGTACATACTATACATACTATACATATATCATATGTTTGAGGGTATTGATGTGGTTGAGGGTATTGATGTTTTAGACTGTAAAGGTACTGATGATTTAGTCTGTGTTTGAGGGTATTTATGTTTGAGCTTGTGCTGATGGTATTGATATATTAGACTGTGTTTGAGGGTATCATTGATTTCGACTAAGTGCATTCGAGGATATTTATAAAGATTATGTTCAAGGTAGTGACGTTTTATAGTGTGTTTTGATATATAAGACTGTGACTGTGGGTATCATTCATTTCAAGTGTGTTTGAGGGTCAAGATGTCTCAGATAGCATTCAAGGATATTTATGAAGATTATATTTAGGGTATTGACGTTTTAGAGTGTATTTTGATATATTAGACTGTGTTTAAAGGTATTGATATATGTTGTAAAGGCTGTTTAAGAGTATTGATTTTCTAGACTAAGTTTGAGGATTAAGGTGTTTTAGACTGTTTTTTAGTATTGATGTATTAGACAATGTTTGTTGATATTGATGTTCTAGACGGTGTTTGAGGACTAAGGTGTTTTAAAGTGTTTTTTTATTATTATTGATGTTTTAGACAATGTTTCCTGATATTATTGTTTTAGACGGCATTTGGGGATTAAGGTGTTTTATACTGGTTTAAAAGTATGATGCATCTATATTTTTAAAAAGGTCTAACACACAAATTTGTCAATTTGTATAACATATATTTTGATATCTGTCTTTATATTAGCAGGGTTAAGAATATATATATGTAAAATGAGGAAACGTGTATAATTGGTCAGCCTTCATTTACATGGAGTTAGTATATCGGGGTGTTCAAGTGGTCAGCCTTGATTTGCATGGAGTTATTATATCAGGGTCTTCAATTCTCTGTCTGCCTGTCTGTCTCTCTCAATATATATATATATATATATATATATATATATATATATATATATATATATATATATATATATATATATATATATATATATATATAACTGTCTGTCGTTCCGTCCTTCCATATATCTATCTATCTCTATATCTATCTATCTATCTATCTATCTATCTATCTATCTATCTATCTATCCGATGACGAAGTTACACTTGACTATTAAGCAACGGACGATGCGTGGTCAAAGATAAAGTAAAGACCGACGTGATAGATCAGTTAGAAAGGTAATGCTAGGAAATGCAGAAAAAGTAAAAGAGTGTCAGTGTATATTTTCGTCCCTTATTAATCAGACCAATCCAGCTACCGTAGTGGCTATGAGATATGGAAACTCAACAGGCATAGCCCAGAGCATGACTAGGTCTTACTTGTAGTTGACTAGTTCTCTCTCTATCTTACACTTGCGTAATTACCGGCCAAAGTAACATTTTGAACTTTCGCCAGCAGCTAAAATATTCATCCACCCGAACCCTCACCAAATTTGGAAAAGCCAACTTACATAAACATAATATAAGCCGCGTTAAAATGTAGTATTAAAATATTCTTGTTAAAATAGGCTCTGGCCATTAGATTAATTAAGATACTAGTTAGATACCACACGTGAAAAGTCGTCGCACCATTTACTTAAATAGTCCACAGACGATGAAAACTAGAATTCTCGCTGGAATAATTAACAAACGAGACAACATCCGGTTGGACTGTGTTGAAACTCACGTTAATTATCTCATCGTTATGACTGGTTCATTGAATCAATCGTAGTAGTAGCAGTAGTACAAGTGTACATTTGTATGAAGGTGGCCCCGAGTGGCCGGGTGGTTTAAAGCGATCACTGTTACGGATCACTGCCATCTCACCTCTGCCTGCATGGGTTAAAACCTCAGACTCGGCCAGTGTATTTACTGGCCGCCATGTATAGCCTGCTGAAAATGGCGTTAAAACCAAACTTATAATAACAACAACTAAATGTGTACGATACAAGGAAAGGAAACTCAGGACATGACCACCCCATATTAGGAAAGATTAATATTTGTTCTTTGAATATTTCCATCCCCATTCATTTGAAAAATATTCATCACAACCCTTCATCGTCTGTAAATGAACTGCATATCACATACCTGGCTTGCTGATTAATGCTCCCATCCTTGCCTACTTTTCTAGGGTAAATCTCGTTCTTAACATTACGTATATGCTTCGTCTATCGTCCTTTCAATGGTGACATAATGGTATCATTCGAGGCCGTTTATATACGTGCTCACCATTCGAGTTTTTACTTTCGTTTTCGATTCTAGGATAAGTTCACAAATTAAGCCTTAAGTCTAAATCGATTAAGGTGCATGCATGTCACTATGTATTTGCACAGTGAGCGAGACATTCGTGATAATTTACATAACGTTAACCATCTTATATATTTGCTGTCTTGTCAAGTATGTTGTGAAGAAAATTATGCCTATGATGGATGGAGAAAAAGAACATACTCGTACAGTTTTGTTTTCAATAAATACAAAGTTTAAACAATATGTTTTATAAAAATGTTTAATAACCGTATCAAAACTCTTCTAACACAAATCAAAATCAACAGTCAAACAAACAATATTTTAATCATTAACAGTTTTGCAGGTTTGACAAGTCAATCTTTGCTTCAGATGATCTTCAAATTTGCCTTTAATACGCATTGTCGGGAGCTAAAGACGAGAGATAGCCTTAATGTTCATGAAACTATATTCCTAATTTGTCGGGTTTTTTAGAATAATATCCTTTGATTTCGAACAGTGCATCTACATTTGTTTCAGTTAATAAAAAAAGTTTTCAATTCTATGGCTGTGCCTTTCTTTTACTCTTTCTTTGAACTTGTTTATAAGATAACAATGTGTTCCGACGTCCCTATCTGTCTCGTCCTTGGTGTTGCTCATGAAGGAGTAGTATTACCTTGGTTAGAAGTGTTTATCGAATGTATCGGGGTGTCTTGACATCCTAAAATGTTTTGTCTAGTTTGAATTTGCAAGGCAAGGCATAACACTCGAGTTCATGAGAGAAATTGATGTCCGTAGTGAAACCTCATTCGGTTGCTGTTTCGAATTCTTTAGCATTATAATACATTTTCCGGACACAAAATATCATATGAAGTTCGAGATAAATCTATAACTTCCTTGTTGCTGTGTGAATTTATTGAGCGTCTTTCTAGGTCATTAATTGTATTCAAAAAGAAGTGTTTGTCTTGAACATTTTCCTATTTGTGTGCTGGAGTTTGGCTGCCCGTACCGTAAAATGTGTTCTGGTAGTTACGTCGCACTCTTTTCTAGTACATTTAGTACTTTTTCTAAATATCTACTGATAATCTGGCCATTTTTTAAATACAATTCCAGTGATATCACTCGAAAGTCCTGATCGTCTCCAGACTGTTGAACTAAGTTTAATAACGACAAAAATCACCACATGAATGGATAGGTAGATCAGTGTCAGTACTTTGATTTTTCAATTCGTATGCATTTTATCCTGTCTATCCGTATTGTTTGGGGCCACCGTAATCGAAAGTAATGATGGTATTTTCATTCTGTTTTCTTTACGTTTCTGTCAGCATCTATCAGCACAACGATGGGACAAGCTAGATACATCTGATCTTGTAAACTGTCAATTTCTGTGACACAACATTGATGTTGTTGTTGTTGTAGGGTTAAACGCCATTTTTCAGCACACGATAAGCTATACATGGCGGCCAGTATTACTGTTGGAGGAAGAACCCGGGAAAGCTCCCGGAAACAACCACCCATCCACGCAGAGGCGTTGCTATGATATATGTTGCGCCCGGAGACGAACTATAAAAATGGCACCCCAGCGATCATGTGACCGATTTATTGCCCTTGTTTACTTATTATATTGTAACGTTGTCAGCCTCATTTTGGCGCCCCTGTACCTTGGCGCCCGGGACATATGTATCCCCCTGCAACCCCCAAGCTACGCCTCTGCATCCACGAGAATCTGTTGGCAAGCTCTCTCACATAACTACATTAGATGAATCTTAGACTCCAACCCATGTAGACAGAGGTGATATGGCAGTGATCCGTAACGGAGAGCACTTTAGACCACTCGGCCACTCGGGGCCTCGTACACAACATTGATATTGTAAATGTCGTCCACCAAAAAACACTTTTTAGGGGTGAAACTTCGATTTTTTGAACAGTGGCATTTCTATGGTTCATCTTTCTTTCGTGATTTGACTGTTCGACGTATGGAATTTTGTCGATGACTGTACATGAAATAACATAATTTTGACGTTTTACTAATATCAATTCAGTCAAGGGAGTTAATAGTAATGAATGGCGAGTTTCGAATGATCCGGGCATTGTTATGGTCAAACTAGTTCAAAGAGTGTTCAATGTGGACAACATTAGTTCAAATCACGCTGTAATTTGACCAAAACAGTAATAAATTCCAGAAACATTAAGATTTAGTTATTTCCTAAACTCCCCGAGTGCTCTTGGAAAGGCATTTTCACTTTTTTTGATTGCTCTATTGCAAGTTTGCTTAAATCTGGAATGTCGCATTTTATCGTAATGTGTTGTTGTGTTTTTTGTCCCCTCCATATTCTTGCTGAAATTAATACATTATGTTTGTCTGTGTGTATTTGAGAGAGAGAGAGAGAGAGACAGACAGACAGACAGACAGACAGAGAGAGACAGACAGACAGAGTGAAACAGAAAGACTACGTGGTTGGATCGATGGGTATTGAATTAACTACTGTATGTTCTTGATGTAATTAAGCAATGGACATAATTATGTCTCTGATATAATGTTTTGCAAAGCATTGGCATAAGACCATGATGTGTTAACGTCATTAATATTGCTTATTGTACTGAACATCATATTTTCAGTGTTCTTAAAGATTCTGCAGCGCTACAGTATGGGACTATTCACGATTCACTTATTGTCGTTGACGTTGTGCAGTTTGAATCTGCAACCATGGTATCCCTGAGCAAGGCACCTGCAATATTTATTAGCACAATGAGCATGAAATAAATACAATTTTAGTGTCCAGAACGGCATATAGTACAACGCATCTACAACAACCATCGGGTGATAATCTTGTACGCTCCTTTAGCACTAACGGTATATAGAAAAACGGGAATCATTCTAGAAATGGGAGAAAATAAAACTGGTAATATGGGTTTGGCCGGCCATGATTGCTTGGTAAGAAAAATACATTTTATTTTAAAAATTCTGTTGAAAGCTTGCCCTATTTATAACTAAAATGAAAGAACAACAACAAAAACCCCTAAATACTGTGTTATTGATAAAACTCCAGTTTTATATACAGACCAGAATGCATATCAGATACAGCAATTTAGCTACGCCCTTAGTCATAGGGCTCCGTGTAATGCAAGAAAGAACTCATCTCTCATGACATCCGCTTTTGACGCTAAAAATGTTAATATTTAATATATGTGCTGACAATGGCTACAGCCTTGATTTATCTAGACCAATTATTTATTTAAAATCTTCGGAACCGGGTATTCAATTTGCTTTGGGGTAATGGGTGGTTAGAATGTTTACAAAGCTTTTAAACGTTTGTTTTGCTCTGGTGTTTACTGAAAAGGCTTTACTATATCAATTATTTTAGGTTTTTCTTAATAAATTATTTTTTGAATAAAAATGTAAAATTCTGGTCGGAAAAAAAAACTTGTAGCACCTTCGTATATTTTTGCACAACAGGAAGTACAACTATATGTGTAATTTGTATATTTATTTTTTAAAAAATCTTTTCTTGCATATTATGTATATTTTAAAGCAAGGCTTCGATGTTTGCGAAAATACACTAGACATACCATAAACAATACCAGAATAACTGATTCTAAACGTACATGATGTTACAGTAGTACTACAGTGTTTAGTAATTGTCTTCAATAACCAGTGTTGCCAGAAATTTGTTCAATTCCCGCACGTGTACCTTTAAAAAGCAGCCCCAAAACCGTCCAGTTTATATATTATAACCTGAAGAGTACATAAAAAACCAAATAACATAACTACAGTATCACTGCAAACATTTATACATCTGTAACTTCAAAGTATTCCTCAGATAGACCGCCCTCGTCGTGATCATCAGATTCAGTTGTCGCATAAATTTTCGAATTGAAATTACTCAGCATTGCTGTAGATGGGACAAATCCGTTGCAACAGATCCCGTTGCGCTTCATATAGCTTTGAATGCGTAACAAAGCTTCCATCATGCCTTGCCCCATCCTGTTTCTTAGCTTCGCTTTCGGCGGCTGCATTACTGTAAAATAACGCCAACGGACATAAGGTGAAATGTCCCAGTTTTAGAAAGTCAAAAACTTCAAAAGCGTCCGTATGATTTACCACATTTATCCAAAAATGCTCAACTTCGTTATCGCTATAGTGTGACCAAAAGATTGAACTTATTCGCATCCACTGCTGCTCCAGGTCTCCCGAATTTCCCGTGTACAGAGTTAAAAAAGACAACTTAGACAACTGCGGTTTCTGTGCTCCAAGGACGACAGAAGGTGCAAGACCATTCACAAATACAAGCTGCTCAACATTTCCGGCAATCTCTGATGTAGTTCCATTGGTAGTTCAAATAGATAATGACGACCGCGCTCTTTTATTTGGTCTGCCAAAGACACCACTTACCCTTAATAAATTATAACTCAAAGTGATATTTAGAAAATAAAGAATGAACTGCTACGATTTCAACCGATTAAATTTAACAATATTATAACACTTATAAAGTGATAATAGAGCATTCGCCCTACAGGCTACAGTTACCAGCATATATAATCACCTGATATGCCAGCATAATTTAAATTTGGAATTAGATGCGCACTTCGTTCTTCCAGCTCCGGAATTTTAAAAATATATTTAAGTATGTGAGAAAACATCTATGGAGATACATGCAGAATAATGGATTCATTAAGATTTTTTTAGATATCATCGTCACTAACGCCAATTTGAAATTTAATTCGGAGAGTGTAATAGCAATTTGATACAGCCCAAATTACGGCGACACAAATCAGAAACCAGCCCAAAATCCGCAACCTAAATAAATGTACACAACCAAATTTAGAAACTAGTTCAATTGGGCGAAAGAACCGCGTATCTGGCAACTCTGTCGATAACACCCACATCCTGTTGTTAACCTTGGTCTTGATATTTGTATAAAAATGTTAATCTGGTGGATGAGATAACACCCACATCCTGTTGTTAACCTTAGTCTTGGCTGTTCCGACAGTGGCATGTGAATGAACGCATGCAGATACTTGCGTTAACACTAGTACATATTAAAAAGATATATTTCGTTTGAAAGTAAAATGAAATCGTTTAGTGACCTTAAAAATACTGTATTATCGGGCAAAGCGATGCCATATTACTGGTCAATAAAACGATGATGGTTGGCTAAAAGCGATAACAAATCAAGATGTGTTTGTGTGTATGTGTGTGAGTGTGCGTGTGTGTGTGTGATTTGGGTTTTACACGTAGCTTTAACAAGTTTTCATTCTTATCGCAACGATGTCAGTAGGTAGGTAGATAGGCACGCACGCACGTGTACGTACGTACGTACGTACGTACGTATGTATGTATGTATGTATGTATCTATGTATGTATGTATGTATGTATGTATGTATGTATGTATGTATGTATGTATGTATGTATGTATGTATGTATGTATGTATGTATGTATGTATGTATGTTCTTTGGAATGTTCAATTCAAATTGTATGATTAATTTTAAGATAGTTACTGTGTATAATGTAACTTCAATAATGGTTTTACCAGTGCTGTACAGTTTTGCTATTCACACATTAGCAATATTTACTATGTGCATTACTTGAATACCCAATTCTGAGATATACAATTTACTCTGTGTGATATGATGTCAGGAATGCACAGAAGAACACACGAATATATAATATGTACTGTCGGTAATTTTCATATAGATCAATGATGAATTTTCACGTATGAATAATTAGTGACGCATGAAAATAACAATGCAAAGTAATAATAATCCGTTTTATATACTCAGTGATAATGATGTTGATAAAAACTTGCAAAAGCCCGTTTTGGATATGGGGAACAGGGACTGTAATGCATTTAAAATCGACTATAATTAGTTGAATATGAAAATGTAACCCCCCCCCCCTCTCTCTCTCTCTCTCTGTCTCTCTCTCTCTCTCTCTCTCTCTCTCTCTCTCTCTCTCTCTCTCTGTTGACCATTGTAGCAAAAGGGTGAAAATTCATGAAATGACCAGCGTAGATAATGTTTGGATGTGTTGTGCCTATATGTCACTAAATCGAAGAAAGATGAACGCAAATGTCCAACCGACTAAATAAAAACGGGGATGGGGGGAGAGAGACAGAGAGATAGACAGAGACAGACAGAGACAGAGAGATAGAGACATAGAGAGAGACGGACAGACAGACAGAGAGACAAACAGAAAGACAAAGACAGACATTTTGACAGAGACAGATAGACTGACTGAGAGGGGTGGGGGAAAGAGACAGAAACAATTTATGGTCGGTAGTATTGTTAATTAAAACTAAATAACGACTTAGGTCAGCTGAAAATATAATATTTATTTTAATTACCTCTTGCTGGTTGGTCGTATTGCTAACATTCTATTCCACGCTAAATTCTAAGCGCATGTCCGTGAAAGGCTGATATTTCAATATTCAGGACTTTAACGATCTGTTTGTGTAGCTCTACTTTTTTCAATAAGACCATCTTTAAGGAATAAATCAGACGCATGTCTTATTTTGACTTAATCAATGTGAAAATAAATGAATATTAAAGGCAAGAGAATAATCAAGTTAGCATTATGGAAAATTGATTGTGTATTGCCAAAAAAGCATAAAACTACATTTTTGAGCGGACACAATCGGCAGGGAAGTCAGTTCATTCACTCAGTCAATATACAGTTGCTCGCAGTCAGTCGGAACCCCGTCACAAGGCAAATATGTGTATTTGTATGTGATATAAATAAAATATAATGTATATTTTGTACGCTGTATCAATGATATAATATTTATTTCCTTTTAATGAAATATGTATGCATCTCGTAGTATATCATTGATACAGCGTACATACTATACATACTATACATATATCATATGTTTGAGGGTATTGATGTGGTTGAGGGTATTGATGTTTTAGACTGTAAAGGTACTGATGATTTAGTCTGTGTTTGAGGGTATTTATGTTTGAGCTTGTGCTGATGGTATTGATATATTAGACTGTGTTTTAGGGTATCATTGATTTCGACTAAGTGCATTCGAGGATATTTATAAAGATTATGTTCAAGGTAGTGACGTTTTATAGTGTGTTTTGATATATAAGACTGTGACTGTGGGTATCATTCATTTCAAGTGTGTTTGAGGGTCAAGATGTCTCAGATAGCATTCAAGGATATTTATGAAGATTATATTTAGGGTATTGACGTTTTAGAGTGTATTTTGATATATTAGACTGTGTTTAAAGGTATTGATATATGTTGTAAAGGCTGTTTAAGAGTATTGATTTTCTAGACTGAGTTTGAGGATTAAGGTGTTTTAGACTGTTTTTTAGTATTGATGTATTAGACAATGTTTGTTGATATTGATGTTCTAGACGGTGCTTGAGGACTAAGGTGTTTTATAGTGTTTTTTTATTATTATTGATGTTTTAGACAATGTTTACTGATATTATTGTTTTAGACGGCATTTGGGGATTAAGGTGTTTTATACTGGTTTAAAAGTATGATGCATCTATATTTTTAAAAAGGTCTAACACACAAATTTGTCAATTTGTATAACATATATTTTGATATCTGTCTTTATATTAGCAGGGTTAAGAATATATATATGTAAAATGAGGAAACGTGTATAATTGGTCAGCCTTCATTTACATGGAGTTAGTATATCGGGGTGTTCAAGTGGTCAGCCTTGATTTGCATGGAGTTATTATATCAGGGTCTTCAATTCTCTGTCTGCCTGTCTGTCTCTCTCAATATATATATATATATATATATATATATATATATATATATATATATTTATACCACATACATTAAAAATAACATGGCATTTAAAGTGTTGGTATAAAGCAAATCGATATACCAATACTATTGGTATATCAAATAGTGATCCGCCCATAGCGCAATAATACGAATATATAAACATTCTTTCTACCGTAGGCCTATAGCTCTATGAAGAATTTCTACTCATTCATTAATCATAAATGACATGAAATTAACGACACAAATATTAATAGTCCCTGTTTTCTAAATATTAAAATGGTACACAATTTCATCGGAATCCTGTCTTTTTCCTCTCCCCCTCTCATGCAAAATAAGCACAAATCTGGAGTGAGAGAGAAATATATTGCGCTGGACGAAAACATTAAAGCTGAACTTGTACCAAGTAACCCACAGTACTCTGTTTCCTCGTAAACCTATGCTTACGCTTTCCTTGGGATTTATCTATAGTATTCATAATATCAATGATACATAGTTGCAATCGTCAGACGACACACAAGGCCTACATGTTAAATTTGTCGGTTACGATGCGCACATACTGTATTGTGTTTTAAGCCTTTGTTGTTGTTTCTGAAACCCGTTTTAATCGAGTATTAATAATTAAATATAAAACTGTCCAAATGGTCGCCAGCCCCCCCCCCCCTCTCTGGAGCAAAAATACACGAAAATACAAGCGTTGTGGATTTTTGCTTGTGTCATACGACGATGTCTCTGGACCTATGAATGATGGAAATGTTAGTCAAGACGTACAGAGAGAGAGAGAGAGAGAGAGAGAGAGAGAGAGAGAAGAGAGAGAGAGAGAGAGAGAGAGAGAGAGAGAGAGAGAGAGAGTCTGTAGAATCGCTAATTAAATTAGAATCGCTAATTAAATCAAAATGATGACTTAGTTGAACTGTCAATATATTAAAATATTTTAATTACCTCTTGTTGGTTCGTGATTCCAATTCGTTTATATTCCACGCGAATTTCCATACGACAGTAGGTCAATGCATAGTCTATAATAAGATCACCGTGTTTGCAGTGCACTACTTTCTTCATTAAAAAAACAACACAACAACATATTTTATGTTTAAATAATGCGTGTGTCTTATATTGATTTAATAAATGTGAATAAAAAAAGAAAATTAAAATGAAAACAATCAACTTATCAATTTGAATATGTGATTGTGAATAACAAGAAAAATCGTAGAACTAGATTTTGTAGCAGACAGCCACTTGGTTGTGAGGAGGTCATTTACTCTGGCAATATATCAGGAGCACATCGTAACTCTAACTTGCAAATATTTGTATTTGTATGTGATATAAATAAAATATATGTATAGTATGTACGCTGTATCATTGATATACCACTCGTTGTATAAATTTTTCATTACAAGGAAACTCGGGCAAGCCTCGTTTCCTTTTAATGAAAAATTTATACATCTCGTGGTATATCATTGATACAGCGTACATACTATACATATATTCTATATTTATACCACATACATTAAAAATAACATGGCATTTAAAGTGTTGGTATAAAGCAAATCGATATACCAATACTATTGGTATATCAAATAGTGATCCGCCCATAGCGCAATAATACGAATATATAAACATTCTTTCTACCGTAGGCCTATAGCTCTATGAAGAATTTCTACTCATTCATTAATCATAAATGACATGAAATTAACGACACAAATATTAATAGTCCCTGTTTTCTAAATATTAAAATGGTACACAATTTCATCGGAATCCTGTCTTTTTCCTCTCCCCCTCTCATGCAAAATAAGCACAAATCTGGAGTGAGAGAGAAATATATTGCGCTGGACGAAAACATTAAAGCTGAACTTGTACCAAGTAACCCACAGTACTCTGTTTCCTCGTAAACCTATGCTTACGCTTTTCTTGGAATTTATTTATAGTATTCATAATATCAATGATACATAGTTGCAATCGTCAGACGACACACAAGGCCTACATGTTAAATTTGTCGGTTACGATGCGCACATACTGTATTGTGTTTTAAGCCTTTGTTGTTTCTGAAACCCGTTTTAATCGAGTATTAATAATTAAATATAAAACTGTCCAAATGGTCTCCAGCCCCCTCCCCCCCCCCCCCCCTCTCTGGAGCAAAAATACACGAAAATACAAGCGTTGTGGATTTTTGCTTGTGTCATACGACGATGTCTCTGGACCTATGAATGATGGCAATGTTAGTCAAGACGGAGAGAGAGAGAGAGAGAGAGAGAGAGAGAGAGAGAGAGAGAGAGAGAGTTTAGTCTGTAGAATCGCTAATTAAATAAAAATGATGACTTAGTTGAACTGTCAATATATTAAAATATTTTAATTACCTCTTGTTGGTTCGTGATTCCAATTCGTTTATATTCCACGCGAATTTCCATTTGACAGTAGGTCATTGACAGTACATGCATAGTCTATCATACGATCACCGTGTTTGCAGTGCACTACTTTCTTCATTAAAAAAAACAACACAACAACATATTTTATGTTTAAATAATGCGTGTGTCTTATATTGATTTAATAAATGTGAATAAAGAAAGAAAATGAAAAAAAAGACAATCAACTTATCAATTTGAATATGTGATTGTGAATAACAAGAAAAATCGTAGAACTAGATTTTGTAGCAGACAGCCACATTGTTGTGAGCAGGTTATTTACTAGGGCAATATATCAGGAGCACATCGTAACTCCAACTTGCAAATATTTGTATTTGTATGTGATATAAATAAAATATATGTATAGTATGTACGCTGTATCATTGATATACCACTCGTTGTATAAATTTTTCATTAAAAGGAAACTCGGACAAGCCTCGTTTCCTTTTAATGAAAAATTTATACATCTCGTGGTATATCATTGATACAGCGTACATACTATACATATATTCTATATATATATATATATATATATATATATATATATATATATATATATATATATATATATATATATAACTGTCTGTCGTTCCGTCCTTCCATATATCTATCTATCTCTATATCTATCTATCTATCTATCTATCTATCAATCTCTCTATCTATCTCTCTCTCTATCTATCTATCTATCTATCTATCTATCTATCTATCTATCTATCTATCTATCTATCTATCTATCTATCTATCTATCTATCTATCTATCCGATGACGTAGTTACACTTGACTATTAAGCAATGGACGATGCGTGGTCAAAGATAAAGTAAAGACCGACGTGATAGGTCAGTTAGAAAGGTAATGCTAGGAAATGCAGAAAAAGTAAAAGAGTGTCAGTGTATGTTTTCGTCCCTTATTAATCAGACCAATCCAGCTACCGTAGTGGCTATGAGATATGGAAACTCAACAGGCATAGCCCAGAGCATGACTAGGTCTTACTTGTAGTTGACTAGATCTCTCTCTATCTTACACTTGCGTAATTACCGGCCAAAGTAACATTTTGAACTTTCGCCAGCAGCTAAAATATTCATCCACCCGAACCCTCACCAAATTTGGAAAAGCCAACTTACATAAACATAATATAAGCCGCGTTAAAATGTAGTATTAAAATATTCTTGTTAAAATAGGCTCTGGCCATTACATAATTAAGATACTAGTTAGATACCACACGTGAAAAGTCGTCGCACCATTTACTTAAATAGTCCACAGACGATGAAAACTAGAATTCTCGCTGGAATAATTAACAAACGAGACAACATCCGGTTGGACTGTGTTGAAACTCACGTTAATTATCTCATCGTTATGACTGGTTAATTGAATCAATCGTAGTAGTAGCAGTAGTACAAGTGTACATTTGTATGAAGGTGGCCCCTGTTACGGATCACTGTTACGGATCACTGCCATCTCACCTCTGCCTGCATGGGTTAAAACCTCAGACTCGGCCAGTGTATTTACTGGCCGCCATGTATAGCCTGCTGAAAATGGCGTTAAAACCAAACTTATAATAACAACAACTAAATGTGTACGATACAAGGAAAGGAAACTCAGGACATGACCACCCCATATTAGGAAAGATTAATATTTGTTCTTTGAATATTTCCATCCCTATTCATTTGAAAAATATTCATCACAACCCTTCATCGTCTGTAAATGAACTGCATATCACATACCTGGCTTGCTGATTAATGCTCCCATCCTTGCCTACTTTTCTAGGGTAAATCTCGTTCTTAACATTACGTATATGCTTCGTCTATCGTCCTTTCAATGGTGACATAATGGTATCATTCGAGGCCGTTTATATACGTGCTCACCATTCGAGTTTTTACTTTCGTTTTCGATTCTAGGATAAGTTCACAAATTAAGCCTTAAGTCTAAATCGATTAAGGTGCATGCATGTCACTATGTATTTGCACAGTGAGCGAGACATTCGTGATAATTTACATAACGTTAACCATCTTATATATTTGCTGTCTTGTCAAGTATGTTGTGAAGAAAATTATTCCTATGATGGATGGAGAAAAAGAACATACTCATACAGTTTTGTTTTCAATAAATACAAAGTTTAAACAATATGTTTAATAAAAATGTTTAATAACGGTATCAAACCTCTTCTAACAAAAATCAAAATCAACAGTCCAACAAACAATATTTTAATCATTAACGATTTTGCAGGTTTGACAAGTCAATCTTGGATTCAGATGATCTTCAAATTGGCCTTTAATACGCATTATGTGGGAGCTAAAGACGAGAGATAGCCTTAATGTTCATGAAGCTATCTTCTTAAATTGTCGGTTTTGTTTATGGAATAATATCCTTTGATTTCGAAATGATTAATGATTCAGTTAGTTCAATACTAAAAAGAATACAATTCTTCTAATTGGAATGCATAATTAATTATCGTGGTGGGTAAAAACGCAAACATAATAAAGAGGTGTGAATATTCGCAAGAAGTTTTGTGCGCCAGGTATGGTTTCAGTGCATCTGTTTCTGTTTCAGTTAATACAAAAGGTTTCAATTCTATGGCTGCCCCCTCGTTTACGCTTTTTTTGAACTTGGTTATAAGATATGAATGGGTTTCGACGTTCCTATCTGTTTCATCCTTGGTGTTTCTCATGAAGGAGTAGTAATACCTTGGTTATAAGTGTTAAGCGAATGTATCGGGGTGTCTTGACATCCTAAAATGTCTTGTCTAGTTTGAATTTGCAAGGCAAGGCATCACACTCGAGTTCATGAGAGAAATTGATGTCCGTAGTGAAACCTCATTCGGTTGCTGTTTCGAATTCATTAGCATTATAATACATTTTCCGGACACAAAATATCATATGGAGTTTGAGACGAATCTATAACGTCCTTGTTGCTGTGTGAATTTATTGAGCGTCTTTCTAGGTCATTAATTGTATTCAAAAAGAAGTGTTTGTCTTGAACATTTTCCTATTTGGGGGCTGTAGATCGGCTTCCAGTACCGTAAAATGTGTTCTGGTGGTTACGTCGCAATCTTTTCTAATACACAATTTAGTACTTTTTCTAAATATCTACTGATGATCTGATCATTTTTCAAATACAATTCCAGTGTTGTCACGCGAAAGTCCTGATCGTCTCCAGACTGTTGAACTCCGTTTAAAAACGACAAAAATCACCACATGACTGGATAGGTAGAACAGTGTCAGTACTTTGATTTTTCATTTCGTATGCATTTTATCCTGTTTATCCGTATTGTTTGGGGCCACCGTAAGCGAAAGTAATGATGGTATCTTCATTCTCTTTTCTTTACGTTTTTGTCAGCATCTATCAGCTCAACGATGGAACAAATTAAGTACATCTGATCTTGTAAACTGTCAATTTCTGTGACACAACATTGATGTTGTTGTAGGGTTAAACGCCATTTTTCAGCACACAATAAGCTGTACATGGCGGCCAGTATTATTGGTGGAGGAAGAACCCGGGAAAGCCCCCGGAAAGAATCACCCATGCACGAGAATGTGCTGGCAAGCTCTCTCACACAGCTACATTAGCCGAATCTTAGACTCGAACCCATGCAGACAGAGGTGAGATGGCATTGATCCGTAACGGAGTGCACTTTAGACCACTCGGCCACTCGGGGCCTCGTACACAACATTGATATTGTAAATATCGTCCACCAAAAAACACTTTGTAGGAGTGAAACTTAGATTTTTTGAACAGTGGCTTTTCTATGGTTCATCTTTTTTTCGTGATTTGTCTGTTCGACGTCTGGAATTTTGTCGATGACTGTTCATGAAATAACATACTTTTGACGTTTTACTAACATCGATTCAGACAGGGGAGTTAATATACAAGTATTGAATGGCGAGTTTCGAGTGATTCTGACATTGCTATGGTCAAACTAGTCCAAAGATCGTTCAATGTTGACAACATTAGTTAAAATTACGCTGTAATCTGACCGACCCAGTAATAACTTCCAGAAACAGTAAGATTTAGTTTTTTCCTAAACTCCCTGAGTGCTCTTGGTAAGGCATTTTAACATTTTTTGATTGTTCTATTGCAAGTTTGCTAAAATCTGCAATGTCGAATTTTATCGTTATGTGTTGTTGTGCTTCTTTGTCCCCTCCATATTCTTGCTGAAATTAATGCATTGTGCTTGTCTGTGTGTATTTGAGTGTGCTGAAAGAGTGAGAGAGAGAGACAGACAGACAGACAGACAGACTGAGAGACAGAGAGAAAGGCTACGTGGTTGGATCGATGGATTGAATTAACTACTGTATTTTCTTGATGTTATTAAGCAATGGACATAGTTATGTCTCTGACGTAACGTTTTGCAAAGCCCTGGCATAAGACCATAATGTGTTAACGTCATTAATATTGCTTATTTTACTGAACATCAAACTTTCAGTGTTCTTCTGCAGCGCTACATTATTGGACCATTCACGATTCACTCATTGTCGTTGACGTTGTGCAGTTTGAATCTGCAACCATGGCATCTCTGAGCAAGGCACCTGCAATATTTATAAGCACAATGAACATAAAATAAATACAATTTTAGTGTTAAGAACGGCATATAGTACAACGCATCTACAACAACCATCGGGTGATAATCTTGTACGCTCCTTTAGCACTAACGGTATATAGAAAAACGGGAATCATTCTAGAAATGGGAGAAAATAAAACTGGTAATATGGGTTTGGCCGGCCATGATTGTTTGGTAAGAAAAGTAAATTTTATTTTAAAAAGATTCTGTTGAAAGCTTGCCCTATTTATAACTAAAATGAAAGAACAACAACAAAACCCCCAAGATACAGTGTTTTTGATAAAACTCCAGTTTTATATACAGACCAGAATGCATATCAGATACAGCAATTTAGCTACGCCCTTAGTCATATGGCTCTTTGTAATACAAGAAAGAACTCATCTCTCATGACATCCGCTTTTGACGCTAAAAATGTGAATATTTAATACATGTGCTGACAATGGCTACAGCCTTGATTTATCTAGACAAATTTTTTTTTAAATATTCGGAACCGGGTATTTAATTTGCAACGGGGTAATGGTTGGGTGGAATGTTTACAAAGCTTTTAAACGTTTGTTTTGCTCTGGTGTTTACTGAAAAGGCTTTACTATAACAATTACTTAAGGTTTTGGTTAATAAATTATTTTTTGAATTAAAAGGTAAAATCCTGGTCAGAAAAAAACTTGCAGCACCTTCGTATATTTTTGTACAACAGGAAGTTCAACTATATGTGTAATTTGTATATTTATTTTTTTTAAAAATCTTTTCTTGCATATTATGTATATTTTAAAGCAAGGCTTCGATGTTTGCAAAAATACACTAGACATACCATAAACAATACCAGAATAACTGATTCAAAACGTACATGTTGTTACAGTAGTACTACAGTGTTTAGTAATTGTCTTCAATAACCAGTGTTACCAGATACTTTGTTCAATTCCCGCACGAGTACCTTTAAAAAACAGCCCAAAAACTGCCCAATTTATATATTATAACCTGAAGAGTACATAAAAAACCAAATACCATAACCAAAGTATCACTGCAAACATTTATTCATCTGTAACTTCAAAGTATATCTCAGACAGACCGCCCTCGTCGTGATCATCAGATTCAGTTGTCGCATAAATTTTCGAAATGAAATTACTCGGCATTGCTGTAGATGGGACAAATCCGTTGCAACAGATCCCGTTGCGCTTCATATAGCTTTGAATGCGTAACAAAGCTTCCATCATGCCTTGCCCCATCCTGTTTCTTAGCTTCGCTTTCGACTGCTGCATTACTGTAAAATAACGCCGACACACATAAGGCGAAATGTCCCAGATTTAGAAAGTCAAAAACTCCGAAAGCGTCCGTATGATTTACCACATTTATCCAAAAATGCTCAACTTCGTTATCGCTATAGTGTGACCAAAAGATTGAACTTATTCGCATCCACTGCTGCTCCAGGTCTCCCTAATTTCCCGTGTTCAGAGTTAAAAAGGACAACTTTGACAACTGCGGTTTCTTTGCTCCAAGAACGGCAGAAGGTGCAAGATCATCCACAAATTCAAGCTGCTCAACATTTTCCGGCAATCTCTGATGTAGTTCCATTGGTAGATCCAACAGATAATGACGACCGCGCTCTTTTATTTGGTCTGCCAAAGAGACCACAATTGTGGAGTCGTCCAGCAGCAAGTTGATCTTAATGCCAAAGTTTTTGGTTCATCGTTTCTCGTACTGTGATCACTTACCCATATTAAATTATAACTGAAAGTGATATTTAGCAAATAAGGAATGAACTGCTACGATTTCAGCCGATTAAATTTAACAATAATATAACACTGATAAAGTGATAATAGAGCATCCGCCCTACAGGCTACAGTTACCAGCATATATATGCTCATGATATGCTAGCATAATTGAAATTTGGAATTAGATGCGCACTTTGTTTTTCCGGTTCCGGAATTTTAAAAATATATTTAAGTATGTGAGAAAACATCAATTTTGAAATATCCAGAATAATGGATTCATTAAGATTTGTTTAGATATTATCGTCACTAGCGCCAATTTGAAATTTAATTCGGAGAGTTTAGTAGCAGTTTGATACAGCCCAAATTACGGCGACACAAATCAGAAACCAGCCCCAAAACCGCAACCCAAATAAATGTACACAACCAAATTTAGAAAGGAGTTCAATTGGGCGAAAGAACCGCGTATCTGGCAACTCTGTCGATAACACACATATCCTGATGTTAACCTTGGTCTTGATATTTGTATAAAAATGTTAATCTGGTGGATGAGATAACACCCAGATCCTGTTGTTAACTTTAGTCTTGGCTGTTCCGACATTGCGACATGTGAATGAACGCATGCAGATAATTGCGTAAGATCTAGTACATATTTTAAAAAGATATATTTCGTTTGAAAGTAAAATCAAATCATTTAGTGACCTTAAAAATTCTATATTTTCGGGCAAAGCGATGCCATATTACTGGTTAATAAAGCGATGATGGTTGGTTAAAAACAATAACAAATCACGGTGTGTGTGTGTGTTTGTGTGTGATTTGGATTGTACACGTAGCTTTAACAAGTTTTCAGTCTTATCGCTACGATGTCAGTATGTATGTATGTATGTATGTAGGTAGGCACGCACGCACGTGTGCGTACGTACGTACGTACGCATGTATGTATGTATGTATGTATGTATGTATGTATGTATGTATGTATTGTATGTATGTATGTATGTATGTATGTATGTATGTATGTATGTATGTATGTATGTATGTATGTATGTATGTATGTATGTATGTACGTATGTGACTGTATGTGTCCTGTACTAAGCCATGCTATGGGTAGTGTTTAACTGGTCCTTTACTAAGCCTTGTGTTTAACTGGTCACTGTTCCTATTCCTTAATAAGCCGAATGTGAAGGTCGTCGGCTCCATTTTCATAATTGCATCTATTCTTGGTTACATTAAACTTTTTTTTTGTTTAAAAAAAAAGAATAACCATGCCATACAGATACACGATGACTTTATCTCGAAAATGTTGGTCTGTGTTTGTTTTACAAAGACATACAAAATCGTTCATTTGCTATTGCAACATAGTGATATGTTCTTTTATTTATTTCTGTTCTAAATGGTTTTGTCTGTTTTGACCAACAAAAATATTAATTTGCCACGAATCATCCATCCATTTAGTCCTTGCTCTATGCGGACCAACCTGTATTATTATGACCCTTGATTAGCGAAGATGGATCAATTAGTATCCACATCAAATAAAAAAGATTATGGTTACATTCTACAGCTATACCGACGTCGACATAAGTTCCATTTGAACACCTCTTTTATTTTGAACACGATGCACAGGATGATGATCGCCGACAACATTTGTGACGATAGCTTATCTTTCTTACAACTTGATAATTTGTATACAAGTGAAGTCATGAACACGAGCCTGCGTATTGAACGATTTAAGATAAACTATGTTCATGGATTTTAAGCTTACATGCGATGTACTGATAATTCCTGTGATAAGACAATGTCCTGTCCGAACAAAACAAAGTCCTGAAGGAGGGCGGTCAGGGGTTCATTTATTTTCACTGGGAAAAAGTAAAGAAGGCAAAACTATGAATGCCATTTTTGTAATCAATCTGACTTACATGAATACGTTTTTATTTTAATTGAAGATATCTTATTATTTTTTAATGTGTTTCCAGAGAGAGAGAGAGAGAGAGAGAGAGAGAGAGAGAGAGAGAGAGAGAGAGAGAGAGTTAAAAATCATCTCTCTGATGATACTGTAGTAAATATAGCTATTATTTACTTTGGATCTTAACGTACATGTCATATTTTGATGCAACATCATTGGTCATTATGAATATATTATATTTATATTTAGCGGTAGAGGTGGCATGAGTAAAGAACATACAAATGTTTAGAAAAGGAAGAAAACTTGATACGAATATCGGGTGTTACCCAAGCACATGTCGGAAATATACAACGGATATATGATAAGTACCCGTAAAGGCCTGTCACCTTGAGTTCACACTCACACACACACACACACACACACACACACACACACACACACACACATATATATATATATATATATATATATATATATATATATATATATATATATATATATATATATATATATATATATATATATATATTATGCACCGTAATCATATACTGTGGAGGCAGTCACGCTGGAGCGAGTAGGGTGTATGATAATGATGATCTCTTTCTATGAACTGAGATGTCAACTCCACGTGATTTTTATACTGAGTTTACTCATCCAGTGTTTATTTATGACCTAATTACACACAAAACCGCCATAATCAATTACTAAGAGAGAGAGAGAGAGAGAGAGAGAGAGAGAGAGAGAGAGAGAGAGAGAGAGAGAGAGAGAGATTATATGTCTTTAGTTTAAAACCGAGAGTTAAAAGTTCTGACGACAATGTTGGAATCTAATTGTTTTGTGTTAAGTATTTCTATAGAGTTTGGACCATACCTTGAAATTCTAAGCCATGTCATTGTAAATATAAATGTTATACAAATAGCGGTAAAGGAAACGGGTAAAGTTTCTATTATTAATGTAACTTAAGCAATGTTATTTTGCTTTCATTAGACCATGGTTACTATTGTTGGTCACACTTCGAGGAAGTCGATTATCGGATGACAACTATCGTAAGATATATATATATATATATATATATATATATATATATATATATATATATATATATATATAGAGAGAGAGAGAGAGAGAGAGAGAGAGAGAGAGAGAGAGAGAGAGAGCGAGAGAGAGAGAGAGAGAGATTTTTTATATAATAAATATTTCCTTGAGACTAATTCGTCGCATTGCCCCACTTTTATAATAATCAGGTGACATGGATCTATAAATGTTCTTAGTTCATTTGAATCATGGTATATCGACATTATAAGCTGGAAACAAGAAGCATGTGCCAATTTCGGACTAACGTAACATATACAGCGACTAGAAAATGTGAAGTATCAATTTATTTGATATTATATATTTAACTTTGCTTTTAACTTGCACATACTTTGAACCACCAGCAGCGGATGATTGGTATTTTGATTTTATGGCGTTAGGCATGTGAACTCGATTGTGTGAAAAGCTGGGAAAGAAACGATTCGGTGTCCACATTCATTCGATTCAACTTCTCCCCTTTTATTTAATTGCCAGAACGGTTTCTTCAAGCATGTATCTAATTGTACAGGATTATAGAACATACTTTCAAAGTATACGAGTTGTTCATTGATCCCCACAACCTGTGTGGTGTATTATTTGACTTTTATATACGAGTTGTGCAATGGTCTCCACAACCTGTGTGGTGTATTATTTGACTTTTTATATACGAGTTGTGCATTGGTCTCCCCAACCTGTGTGGTGTATTATTTGACTTTTTATATACGAGTTGGGCATAGGTCCCCACATCCTGTGTGGTGTATTATTTGACAGTTGTTTGGACAGATGCTCGTTTGGCCTGCAATTTATTATTCTAACAAAACTTTCATATTTAACACAAACAGTTTGTCAACTTAAGGTCCTATTTTGTTTAAAATGTTGGCCCAGTTCCTGACGTGATGCTGAGAACTATGCACATCTAACACTATCAAGTACCCTACCTGCCCCATGCATTAGTATAAAACAAGGCGATGCTTTACGCCAGAAACGTCATTTGAAAGGATGGGGGTGGGGGGTCCAGTTCAAAAACTTGTGAAATACCGAGTGATCTGTGTCAAACAGCTGACCTGTCATGCTTAGCAATGATCTAGGATCTAGACTGGGTGATGATGGTGTTAGTGACTGGATGCGATTAACAGTTATCTGGGATCTAGATTGAATGATGACGGTGTTAATGATGGGATGAGATTAACAGTGATCTGAGTTTTAAACTGGGTGATGACGGTGTTAATGACTGGATGAGATTAACAGTGATCTAGGATCTAGACTGCGTGATGATGGTGTTAATGACTGGATGAGATTAACAGTGATATATGATCTAGATTGGAAGATGATGGTGTTAATGATGGATGAGATTAATAGTGATCTGAGTTTAGGACTGCATGATGACCGTGTTCGTGACTGGATGAGATTAACAGTGATCTAGGATTTAGACTGGGTGATAATGCTGTTAGTGACTGGATGAGATTAACAGTTATCTGGGATCTCGACTGGATGACAATGGTGTTACAAAAGCAGACCCATGGCTTGCAAACACAGTGATCTGGGATCTAGATTGGGGAATGAAGGTGTTAGTGACTGGATGAGATTAACAATGATCTGAGATATAGATTGGGTGTTGACAGTGTTAGTAACTGGATGAGATTAGCAACGATCTGAGATCTAGATTGGATGATGACTGTGTTAGTTACTGGATGCGATTAACAGTGATATCAGATCTAGATTGGATGATGACGGTGTTAATGATGGGATGAGATTAACATTGATCTGAGCTTTAGACTGGGTGATAATGGTGTTAGTGACTGGGTAAGGTTAACATGATCTAGAATCTAGACTGAGTGATGATGGTGTTAGTGATTGGATGAGATTAACAGTGATCGAGGATCTAGATTGGGTGATAATGATGTTAGTAATTAAATGAGATTATCTCAACAGTGATTTGGGATCTAGACTGAATGAAAATGGTGTTATTGAAATGATGAGATTAACATTAATCTGGGATCTACATTGGGTGATGGTATTAAGTGATGAGACTGGGTAGTGATGGTGCTAGTGATAAGATGAGACCAGGTTCTAATTTGTTTTCTCAGTCTGATGATTTCGATATCTAACAAGACTGAAACCGTATACTACACATATATTTGCACTGCATGAATTTTTTTTGTCAAGTGGAGTTTGAAGGCATATCAAAACAGGAAGGCTATATACTACTGATGCAAAGGGAGTAATGTCTTTTGCCGAGCTGATTCAGGCTGATTGCGTGACCCATGGCTAGGAAGTCTTGAACAGTCATTACTCAACCGCATTGACAGTCATAATTCGTTATGTATCTCAATTTCGAGACACATGACCCAGAAACATTATGAACAATAACAAAATCGTTAAAAATGACCCCTCCACCATCTTAATGGCACATACAAAAATAATATGACCACTGTAAATTGAGAAAACAAATTATTGCTGTCTGGCGTCTTAAACCAAAGGGGAACTCTACTCCAATAAAATCAAGAAAATTACAAAATTAATCAAAGTAATTTTTAGATCAAAGTATGGTGGACGTGATATCAACAAGGAAAGGGAAGGTGATTACAATACTATGTAGCTCAAAAAGTACTTACGGTCTGACGGTAATTTGGCAAGAAATGATAAAGCATCTAGAATACTTACACAAATATACAATAAAGGCAAGGTAATATAAGACAATAAAATCATACATGATACAATCAAGTAACAACTTCAAGATAATACATAATAATTTAATGAAAAAAAAAACACGTTACATTAAAGGCAAGACTATACAAAATATACAGAAAGTTCTGTAATTCAATAAATTTATTAAGTATAATAAATAAAATAAAATACTGCTGCAGAAGATAAAAAAAATAAATACAAAATTTCATATCATGCGATGTTTCTACTGCCTGCTATATGCAAAATCTAAGACCCAAATGAGGTCAATTTGACTTGATGTGTCACTGTAACCTACATCTGGTAGAGATTAGTAGCACCATAAATAATGTACAAAGCTTATTTTTATGTAAATTCAATCAAATCAGAGATACCTGGGTCAATACAAAATTCCAACATAAAGAATAAATTGTAACAAAGGTAGGCACCGGTAACCCTTTGTAAAATGGCAGGAAATTACATTCTAAAAAACGAAACATTATAAGAAAAACATTATGAAAACAAATTCTACCTAATAAATCTACATAATAAATGTAAATATTTGGTCATTGAAGAAAATATTAAGGTTAACAAGTGAAGGTCTTCAAATGATAAACCATTCCAAATAAAAGTATTAATCTTGGCTGCCATTTTTAGAAGAATAAGATGAAAATTATTCTTGTCTTTCAAGGTCAAGGTTCATTCAAGGTCAAGGTTTATTTTTCACAAATTACAGATGTGTTAAATTTGTATCCCATTAGCGTGATATTTGTTCTATTCAAATTATAGCATTTGCCAACGAAACGTGCTCGAGGAGTTTTTATTGCACATATTTTGCTATGTATACAGAGCATATTAATTAAGATACTATTACTTTATTTATTTATATGTAATCTTCGATTTAAAAATGGGTGCCATTTTTTCTGTTAAGGGTAATACTGATGTGAGATGGCATTCAACCCTACATAATACTTTTTTTACTTGTATAGGCATGTTTCTCTAAGACTTGATGTACCAAGGGTTTTTGAAATTTAACGTTTTGTAAAGTTTTTTGTGTTGAACGTGAACCGATTTATGCATTTATATGATTTTTGTTGAGAATTCGATATAGTTCGGGCTATGTGGTCATCACAGCTACTGGGCTATTTTCTGGGAAATGTGAAAATTACATTATGTTGTAAGTTGAAGAAAAAAAAGTAAGTGAATAAAAGGTAGTTATAGTCCAGCATGATACAAGCCAGCAGTTAATTAAGTTCAAGAGGACCGGTGAAAGCTGTATTTGTAAATAGCAAAAAAAGAATCATAAATAAATATGCATTACATAGACCCTATATGACAACGCCAAACATTCAAATATACAATATATACATATAGCGAAATACAGATGGTATCATACATCACTATGTAAATGCATTCATCATCTGATTTTTTCTTTATCCAATCACACTAAAATAAAACATGCATTATAAAATTCACTTTTCACCGGTTTTGAATACTTATTTTAACACTATTTTAAGGTTATGAAAGCACTAGTGCAACTGTGCTATGACACAATATCGAGTTATTCAAAACTTTTTCTGAAGATGAGGTGGTTTGTGTTATGACACAATATCGAGTTATTCAAAACTTTTTCTAAAGATGAGGTGGTTCGTGAGTGCTGCTTCCTTGATTGCTTAAGCAAGTTACTTATCAGTTCAATATTCGACAAAACTCTTACTGTTAATAGATGAGTCGTTCAATTTACATGTATAAAGATCAGTTTATGTCATATTTGATACGACTCCGTACACTTTGATCAGCTAAAATATCTAATATGATTACACATTATCAGTTTCTATGGCACAGAGAAAAATATGACTTTTGTGACATACATATTACACATGCATGTTGACATTTATACACACATGCTTACATATATGTAGACACAATTTACATACATTTACATTTATACACACATGTTTACATATATGTAGACACAATTTACATACATTTACATTTATACACACATGTTTACATATATGTAGACACAATTTACATACATTTACATTTATACACACATGTTTACATATATGTAGACACAATTTACATACATTTACATTTATACACACATGTTTACATATATGTAGACACAATTTACATACATTTACATTTATACACACATGCTTACATATATGTAGACACAATTTACATACATACTGAGAACACACATACATATCTTCATTTGCACTCATTTGAATATGGAGTAAAGTTTGCATATTTGTACAACATTTATTTAATCTTTACCTTTCTTTGATGTTTACTACATAATTAATGAATGCAGAGTTTACCTGACATCGGATTTTTCTAGGTACATGTGTGTACTCTTCTTAAAGGAGACTAGAAACCAGCGGAAATATACAATAATATTAAATACATTGCAGAGAAAAACATGATTCTGAAGCGTAATGTGCGACCGTACTGCCAATATTGAGATATTGGCATTTCTTCTAGGCGCTGAGTTTCCGTGACCTCGTATGCATATTTTCCGCGCCTATTCGGTTACTTTCGGAAACTGACGTCATACAAGCGACTCCAGCATCCAGACCTACAGTTGCAAGGTTCATTTCATTTAGAGTACCATGCCGTTTTGCGTTGCTTACGGGTGTAATAGCATACATAGAAAAGGCTGTGGAGTTCATTTTTTTTTCTTTTCCGAAAGATAAAGGCATAAAAAAAGTATGGATACATTATTGCAAGCGAGTTGATTTCAAAAGCAACACCATATAGCACTCTGTGCTCATTACATTTCTCAAAGGAATGTTACCAGAGGGATCCTAAAAAACAGAACCTCTAGGATACACGAATGCTAAGCCTAGACTATAAGTTGAAACTGTTCCAGTCATAACATTGTATATTTTAAATCCTAGTAAAGAGTGTCAAATGTACGAGTTACGAAAATAGGCAGAAGGCCGAGTAAGTGCTAATAAAAAATATGACAGCCCGACACCTGATCGTGCTGATGAAATGAGTAAATGTTTTTTCCTTCTTCAAGATTACAATCTAAATAAAGTCACCACTGTCCTATGTGTAATTGAGATCTGACTTTAATCAAATGGAAGCTTGCTAAAAAAAAAAAATAAGATTATCAACCCTTGACACCGTCGTGTTTCGAGAAAAACAATTTAAGAAATTGTAAAAAAATATTTTAAAAATTATTTTTAAAAAAACACAATCTTTCAGTCTATGCCTATTACACGTAAAATTTATAAACGGAAATCTGTAGTGATTGGAACTGGTATAAAAATGTCCCTTGGGCAGTTTAAATAGCAGCGATTAAAAGAAAAGAGATTCGATATAAAATCAAAGTTTCACATTAACTGGCTGACAATAGAAATTGGGGGAGGCGACTATTGACCCGCCCATTTGCCCCAATGTGCAATTACTCTCTGTGATACGCCTTATTATCCCCCAGGACAAGACCTTTTCTCATATTCTGGTCTGCATAATAGTCAGAGGTTAGAATTAAGTACACAAATATAATGACAGCTTAACACATTAACAATTATTCCTTTTAATTGCACTTATCTTGTGAAATGGACTGGCCCTCTGACATAATTCAAAGAAACCATGTGCCAGAGAGTGTATGTAAGCACCAGAAATTCATTGGCAAATAAACGATGCCGAATTTTGTTGTAACTTCGAGGCCAAAGACTTCATTTGAAGAGTTCAAATCTGCAGTCAGACGTTACCGTACATGTATGTGGCCATTGTTTTCCCATATTTTATATCCCACCCTATTTCCTTTAGTTTAAGTGTTAAGATATGTAACACTGTTTACTGAATTAAATATTTATTTTGAATTAGTTTTTTAGGGGCACATAAACTGCGTCGTATTTGTTTATTTCTTGTTTTAATTTAATCATGGTAATGAAACTTTACATATATGGTAGAGGAATGTCAGGTGTTAACTGGCCGATTTTTTTTGGGACGGAAATGGAGATTTTATTTGCAGAGAAAATTACGCAGCCTTCATTGTGAAAATTCATGAATTTTAAACTAATTGGTGAAAATTTTTTTTTTTCAAGAAGTACTTCTGTAGTAGTTAAACAATCTGAAATTTACGTGAAAAATGTTTAATCTTAAACTATATACTGAAGACAAAAACTGTCCTGTGATATTAATTATTTCTTCACTACAATATTCACAAGTGATAAAATAGAATATGACATCTGTGGACTGCACACTTGATAAAACAATTATATATAGATTTTCTTCTTCTGAGAAATGAAAATTGAGAGACATATTGAAATAATCGGGAGTTAACTGCGAAAAATCAAAAGATATATTACGACATAGGGAGGAAATACCTCCAAAATTGGAATTTATTTTCTTTCTTTCTTCTCCCGGCTTGAGAGTTAAATTATATGAACTGTTCGGGTTTGTGGAATTTCAGTCAGGGCTAGTAAGTTTATTTAAATCATCAGCCCGGGGCCTGTGCTTAAAACATTTCTTTCAGCACTGACCAGTACAGTACGTAATCTATGTTAACGACGCATGTATATATACTTACAGATTTGTCATACGCTAACTGTAGCATGCATGTAAAATACACTGTAATTGAATCATAGAAAGGAAGCTTCTTTATGTTGAAATTAATTACGTATGATTTCCTCCTGGCAGATTTATTTGTGGGGTGTTGTTTTTTGTGTGTGTGAAAAATTACTTCCGATGAAAACCGTTATCAATGGTCTTTCTCGCTTGCCATATTTCTGTTTCTATACGTGGACTGTCTAGTATGACGTCACGTGTTTGATCTGTCGTCTCATTAAAACTCGGAAATACTCGGCAATTTACGGAATCATTGTATCTTCTTCGCAATATAATCAATATCCGCACACGATATTTTTTTTAAACATTATATTCGAATTAGAATTTGTAAAGAATTACATTTATAAAATAAAAAAATTAATTTCTAGTCTCCTTTAAGAAACATATGCCATAAATTACACTGTATTACTTCAATGAGAATGCTTCAGTGCCCCAGATGCGGGCAAACCGGTCACGGCCTATGGGATTGCAAAGAATGAACACCCAAACCGAACGACAGCCCCAAGACTTATGCAGGTGCCGTTGCGGCACAAGTAATACATTCTCCACAAAAAAATATCCACAATGCCCACCAACAACAGCTTAGGAAATAAGACAGGAGGAAATAACACAGAACCAATCAAGTGCTGATAAGTGGAGGGATATTCTAAGCCCTAGCAACACAATGGTTAAGACCCCAGGAAAAGAGCCCATTACTACAACAACAAAAAAAACAACAACATATTTGATGTACTGAGTGAAAAGGGAAAGGAGGCAGAAGAAGAGAAAGACATGGGGCATCTACTAGGAATGATACACCTCACAATACTCACACCAATGGCACCAATGAAAAGGAATCTTGAAAAAGAAGGTTAGTAATATATCAACCTCATCAACAGAAAATATTAAGGACACTAAAGAAAACGTTGCAATAAATATGGTAGAAGAAGAAGAAATAGACAGAGAACAAGCCAAGGGAAAAAAAGGGAGAACAAAAGTAAAGAAGGGAAAAGAATGAACAGTCTAAGGAAAAGGGAGAGAACAGACAATGATAGCGCATCCGAAGGGACAAGAGTAGCAGGAAACAATACAAACAGAGACACACTATACTCGTCGAACATCACAAGCGATTTTTACCAGTCGCGAACTAGCAATGATACGATATGGGATGACCCGCATTTCCCCAGAAAAAAAAATATATGAACACAAATGGATTACACACACACACACACACACAAAGTTAGAAAATGCAAAAATAAAAATACAGCCATAATCTGAAAAAATAATACGACAACCTGTGATAGACAAAAAATGGAGGACAAAAACTTCCGTTTACTGTCTATAAACGTAAATGGGATAAATAGGGACAAATTAGAAAAATTAAAAACATTAGAAACCTATGACATGTTATTTATACAGGAGACACATGAAGGAC
This sequence comes from Unio pictorum, assembly GCA_030141615.1. NCBI lineage: Eukaryota > Metazoa > Mollusca > Bivalvia > Unionida > Unionidae > Unio > Unio pictorum. The sequence goes on along the minus strand of JARLTB010000220.1, from coordinate 18,615,096 downwards.
TAAAAACTGAAAGGGAAAGAGATATGGACAGTTTTATAATTACTAACGACTTTATAGGGAAAAATATAAGAGGGGGTGGGGTGACCGGTTTTATTAAAAATAAGAGTGGTTAAATGGGAAAGAATAGAGGAGGAAAACCATTTGAAGGGGAGATTAATACACATTGTAATGGGTGGGATAAACTTTATCAATGTGTACATTCCAAACAATATGCATAATAAATTAATTTATTGACGAACTGGCCAAATATTTATAAAAATACACTATAGAAAATTGTAACTAGGAGGGATTTAAACTGTGTAGGTGATAACATAGACAAAACAGGTCAACTAACAACAAATGACATAAGAGTTTAGCTCGCATGTTACTAAGCCTTGATAAGGGTGATGTTTCGCCCCCCCCCCCCCCTTTTTTGTGCTTCATTTAAGGGAATTGATATCAACATATGGCCAATTAAGGATGTCATCTACCACCTTATATAAAGTCCGACATAATAATTATCAAGTAATCGATATCAAATGAAATGTCGTACTTGATGCAGTCGAAATGTGCAATATTTGACAATATGTCGCTTTCGACCCTTCGTAGAAGAGGGTTGTGATATTGATCATAATATTTGACAAAATTTAGAATGTCATGGAAAACGATATATACATATTTATATAAATTTGGTCAAGGAATTAATTGCAACTTAAATTCTTTAGATGAAGCAGTGTAAAATATGCATTATATGCGAAACAATCGTTACCCTCACCCCTGGTAAAATGGGGAAGATATTTTCGTCTTAATCTTGGGAAAGAATAAAGCCGCCGAAAATAACCTCATATCAATTTCGACGTAAAATTTATCAAGGAATCAATTGGAAATATAATTTTTGAGATGATCCAGTGGGAAAGGTGCAATATTTTAAAAAAATTGTTGTGTTTATCCCTATACTTCGTCGTCGTCTAATTGTATAATATTTGTATAAATACGTACGTAGTCGATTTGCTGGTTAAGCTTTAACACAAGATAGCGCCTGTTATATTTCAAATCGAAAGAATTAGTAAAATTCGCATTGTGTCACTAACAAACAGAATATTAAAGCAATACATGTGCCACGGTTAGATTACCGATATCTCTCTAGGTGAGGCCATTTGTTTTGATCACGTGACAATATGGCGTTGGCGTTAGCCTGACTTAGTATAGCGGAGTGCAACGCATGGGAGCATACTAAGCAGGGAACCAGACTAGTAGAACTCCTTCACCAACTTATCTCTGGTCTTCGCCACGACCATGTGGTTTCCAAGAAAACCCTCATATGCCAGCCTAAGCACTTCTCTATTTGCTTCGCTAATAGCACCAAAACTTGCTTGAACGTATCGGTCCCTTTTTTGGCGTACCGATACAAAATACCGTGTTTCGTCGCGAACTTCACCTAGCCGTCTGGCAATTTCCATATGGACCCATCTTTTGCGTACCTGCGTACCTTGTTGAGAGACAAGTTCCTTTTGAAGTTTCCCCAACTCACCAGGAAGCAAATTGTCTTTGGGCGAAGTCATGGGTCTTAGCGCCTTTGACCTGACCTTCGCTTCAATCATAGCCCTCGTCTAAACTGACCCGACATGTACAGGGATACACGGCATAAGGTTAGGTTGAGGCAATACATACCTATACCCTAATATTACGTCATGAGACGGTCCCGACATACACGCTGCTTGAAATCGTCCCTTTCCCTACAGCGAATCAAGGTCAATGCTAACAAACCTACAGCGAATCCTTCGTCCGTTTAGCAACTGGACTTCAACCGCCTCACCTGTGTAATCTCAAAGCTTGACATACCTACTATCTACCAAGGCCGGATAACTGCAGCCGGTATCAGTACTATCGCGTTCTCACCGTTAACCGTAGCTATCGCTGCAGTAGTCAACTGCACTGTTTCTCGATTCTTAACAGTATTCAGAGTTACTAAATTTATCGTGGTCGGACGATACTTTCTACAGTCCTTAACGACATGGCCTGGTCTGTTGCAGCTGTAACACACTGGCTCACTTTTCCTCCTCGAGGTATCCTTCTCTAGAGCCTGAGTCTTTCCTGACCCATGGATATGTCCTTGGCTTGGATTGCCGGCCCTGGCCTCCCACCATTCTGACCACTTGGTCTCTGGGGTGCCACCTCAGTGGTCCTTCTATGCTCACCGTTTCTAGGTCGGTCGTTACCACTCCAAGTGGCTGGACGCACGTGCGCGCTCTCATAGCGCTCCGCCATCACGCTTGTTTCATCCAAGGTTGAGAATTCACGCTCCGCAAAAAACACAATTAAGTCTTTTCTGTACATACTTAGGACGTGCCCCTTCAAAATTTCCTTACGTATTCCCTCATAAGTTAACGCGGTGCCAGACATTTTTATCCATTTATATATAATAGCGATATAAATTCTAATTATGAAAAAAGGAGTCAATAGAGAAATAAAAGGGATCAAATTTCCAAATATCAGAGAAGAGGTGAAAATGCTACAAGATGCAGATGACTGCACTAACTTTGTACACGACAATAATTCCTATGTAAAACTATTACGGAAATTTGAATTATTTGAAAAAATATCATTGTCGAAAATAAATCCTGAGAAAACGGAAATCTTACTAATAGGAAACTGGAGAAGTAAACAACACGGAATACCAATCCCAATAGTTAAAGACCAAGTAAAGGCCCTAGGGATCTATTTTGGAAAGGGCGTCGAAAAACAAAACCTCAAGAAAATAAGGGAAAAAATAAATGAAAATTTCAAAACCTGGGCACTTACTCCATTATGCCTAATGGAACGGGCCCAAGAAACAAAAAAGTTATATGAATGTGCACTTAAACTAAATTTTAAAATCAATAGATATAACAATCGAAGATCTAAAATTTTAGATAATGAAATTATTAAATAATTATCGGGGTTTAAAACACACTACATAAACAAGGACACATTATATAATGACAAAAAGAGGGTGGAGGCCTGGCCCTCCCAAACCCCGTCCTTATAAATACACCACCATTCTAAACAGATGTAAGTAAATGAAAGCAGAGCCAAACATACCTTATCATGTTCTGTACATATATTATTTCGGATTCTCCATGAAGCAGAGAAATGACATATAAAACAATAGGTTATCGAAACTACTAGAAGACCCACGAAAATTAAGATCAATAAAAGAATTACTAAATAAATACAGGGACAATAGATAACTATGGGAAATAAATACAAAAACAGCACACAAATGGCTTACATATAGCACAATAAATAGGAGTAAAAAGCAAAGTCGAACATGAACACATAAACATCAATTAGTGCCTGGGGAAACTGGTTCAAGTTAGGGTCATTAAAAATAGAAAGCCTCTACTTCAAATAAATGCATGACGCGTAGTTGATGGGATAGGTTGCAGTGAGACGGCATGTGATCTGAGTATCGCCCAAATGTCCACTGTGTAAAAATTCACACAGTCCCCCACAAAAAATGTGTCATGGTTGAATGTGATAAGAATAGAAAGAAAAGAGTTGACATAACACTAAAAATAAGAACAACTCAATTATACAAACAAAAAGCATACTATATTTAGACGTAAACTTTAGCAAGAAATTAGTATACAACATCACATAGTTTATATTGGAAACTATGAGAGCAAATCATAATTATTGGAACACATAACTAGGGTAGGAGCACAAGGGGGGGGGGGGTCAGGTAACCTTAAGTGGAAAGTACGAGATGAGGAAGTCAAAGAGCTAAATCACATGGCGTTACGCGAAGTGGACTGGCCCTTGAAAGAGTCGGGAGAAAAAATCCACTCAGAGAAACATTATACAGACAACACACTAATACAATAACTATAGTGTTACGTGCTTAGGTTCGAATAAACAGTAACATAGAAAGAGTGAAAATAACATGCTTGCAAAAACTTAATAAACAATTTATTGAGCACAAATATTTTCCAGAAAAGAGAAAGACAAAATAAACTTACGGTTTGAAGAATCAATTCCAAAATTAATCCAAAAATAATTCAAAATATAATCCACTAGTGAAATTGCAAAAGTCCTGGTAATAACATGTCCAAATAATTCCCATAAAATAAAAGGAAAGGTTTATGTCATAAAACATTCTTTCTACCATAAACCCGTTTACACCTGAGGTTAAACGAACTCGTATAAATTACACAGTGTATATGATATAATATATTGTTATACACGGGAAAGTGCGTCTGCTATTAAATTATCTTTTCCCTTGATGTGCCGAATGTCAAGATTATATTCCTGCATTAACGAACTCCACCTTAGTCATCTTTGATTTTTATTTTTCATCTTGCCGATGAAAGTAAGGGGTTTTTGGTCACTATAAAGAAGGAGCTGAACAAAGGTAAACTTCAAAATGTTGTAAAGCCAAAATCAATGCCAAACATTCCTTCTCGATAGTTGAATAATTTCTCTGGTGCTTATTTAATTTCTTTGAAAAATAGCACACTGGATGTTCAATACCATTTTTGTCTTCTTGAATTAAAACTGCTCCAACACCAACATCACTTGCATCGACAGATAATTTGAAAGACTGACTGAAATTTGGAGCTGCAAGAACTGGTGCTGTTTCAAGTATGGCTTTTAACTTGTCAAAAGCATCCTGACATTTTTCAGTCCAAAAAAACTTGTTCTTCGTCTTTAATAAATTTGTCAGGGGTCTGCAATTATAGAAAAATTGGAACAAAATTTCCGATAGTATCCGGCCATACCTAAAGACCGCATCAGTTGCTTTCTATTTTCAGGCTCAGGGAATTTAGAAATAACCTCAACCTTAGCATCTATTGGTTTAACTCGTCCATGTCCCACAATATGTCCTAAGAAAGTCACACAGCACGGCAGAACTCACTTTTAGATAAATTAACTGTCAAACATGCATCAGTGAATCTGTCAAAAAAATTTCAAATTGCTGCTAGATGTTCTATCCAGGTGATGTTGTAGATGATGACGTCATCTTTATAGGCATCACAATTTTCTAGACCAGAGGTGATCATATTCATGAGACGTTGAAATGTACTTGGTGACCCTTTCATCCCAAATGGCATTACTTTATATTGGTTAAGTCCATCTGGAGTCACAAATGCCGAGATTTCCTTTGCTCTTTCCGTTAGTGGAATCTGCCAAAATCCTTTCAGAAGGTCAAATTTGGTGACATACTTGGCATTCCCGATTTTATCAATATTTCTCTTTTTCCCTTGACTATTTGTCATTGTATGTTGTAGGTCCAGGATTCATTCCACTAAAATCATTGATTTGGATAGACAGAAGACGATCGCTCCAATCTGCTAGATTGGTAGAAACTCTTTCATTTTCGCTACCAGCAACCGCTTTTTCTGACTATTTAATCTCAAGAATCTTCAATGTCCCATTCGAAATCTCGCAAATTATCCAACTGTCGAACATATCTCTCCTCTAATTACTCAATATTTCCGAGATCAAACCCGATAAACTCCTCATTCTCGCCCTCACTGCCATCAAAAACCACTCGTGCTTCCGCCATCATTTTACGATTTTTAAAGAAAACAAAACACGTGTATTTAAACGGATCCCAGTTAGTAATCTTTGGTTTCTTAACATTTAAAGTTTGCCCAAACGAACGTAAATTCATTTCTGATTGGCTACAAGTGGTTCTGATGCTAGGAAAAGCCCCATTTGTAACCAATGAGAAACTTTCTTTCGACCATACATTCGGACCGCGGAGCAGAGGTACCGGCCATTGAATGCAGTCGAAAAACTTCACGAAAAGGCGGTATCGGCCGTTGAATAACCAGCCAAAGGAGTTTCATGGGCCAGATTAAGTATTTCCTGTCTGTAAAGTTTTGGAACTACTATTTGATAGTTCACCGACCACTCATCACTAGCAGGTACCTCGGGAGGTCTCCATTTTCTCATAATAATTCCATTTTTAATGAAATAACAGACAGGAACAACTACAGTGGCTTCAGTCTCACTTATGGCCCCTTGAAACAAACAGAAGATCGCAGGATCTTTTTCCTGTTTGACGACAAGTGGCTGTCGTTTATCACCCTGATTAGAATAAAGAGAATGAATTGTTAAAAGAGGATCACTATGATCAATATCTTCTGATTGATCCAAACAAAGAGTAAAAGTGACCTCATCAAAAGCTTGACCTATACACGTGTCAGCTAAAGGAATACTGGCTTCATCAACATCATTCTCAAGAGCTTTCTTCGCCATTTCTCTGGTAACTGCACAAGCTTGAAATATATCGGGAATTCTTTTTCAATTGGATCAACTTTCTGATCAAAATCAGGCTTGTCAGTTAGAAGTGGATTACCCACAACCTTGTCTCCAGCTAAGTCGTTGCCTAGCAATAAATGAATGCCCTCAACAGGTAAAACCGAGACTGTTCTGAACGTCACAGGTCCTGATACTAAGTCTGATGACAAATTTACACAATGGAGAAGAACATTAATATAGCCGCACTCTACTCCCTGAATAAGAACACTTTCATTTGGAGAAGACTTCTCAGAAAAAGGCAAAGTACCTGACAATAAAAGACTCTGAGAAGCTCCCGTGTCCCTTAAAATTTTAAAAGGGATAGGATTGGCCGAATCACCAAAGAGTGATATAGAACCCTTAGATATGAATGCTTTATAATTCTCCATAATAAAATCAGACTGGGATTTATAGACCCAACAAATGTATTGCTTTTGATACATGACCGTGACCTCGACCTCTTAGAAATAAGAGCATCTGGAACAGGTCTGTCTTGATTCTGATGCTTATTTTTCAATTTGTAGCAATCAGAAAGAACGTGTCCTTTTCTCTTGCAATAGGTACACGTCGGAAGAGACAATGATGTAGAATCAAGCTTCTCTGAAGTTTGAATTTTAAAAGTTGTTATAGTTTGAGTTTTAAAATGGCTGGTATTAAGTTGAAATACTTTTTCTGCCAGAAGACTGTTGAGTAGAAGTCTTGTTAACAAAAGGAACTTTATGTATCAAAGAATATTCGTCAGCAGCTCGAGCAGCATTCTCCAAGGTTTCAATCCTATGCTCATCAAGATAAGACTTAACTTCACTCTTCAATTAATATCATTTGCTTCAGATTTTGATAATCTTGTTCGACTTTCTTGGTTAAGCACCATCTATCAAACTAATGCTCTTTTTCTCTAGCAAATTCGACATGAGTTTGTCCAGCTTCTTTTCTGTAATTTCTGAATTTTTGCCGATAAGCTTCAGTGACTAGCTCATAACCCCTTAGAATGCATTATTTAACCACATCATAGTCACCACTTTGGTGAACAGACAGTGAAGTGTAAATATCACTAGCCTTACCAGTGAGTACACATTGCAATAACTGAGTCCAATGCTCCCTTGGTCACTTTAAAGTTTCTGCAACTTTTTCAAAACGAATGAAGTATTTGTCTACTTCTCTTTCTCTGAAAGGGAGCACTAATCTAATATTCCTTGTTAAATCAAAACTTAAATTTGGATTTGAAGTATGAAGGTGTTTTTCACTTGCCAGCTTTATTTGTTTCATTTTACATTGATATTCCCTTTCTTCCTTCTCTCTCTTTTTATCAATTTGTTTTTCGTGTAATCGAATGTGCATCTGCTCTTTTTGCAATTCAAATTGTCTTTCTTTCTCCTCTTTGTCATATTGTAATTGTCTTTCTTTCTCCTCTTTGTCATATTGTAATTGTCTTTCTTTCTCCTTACCTGAAATTCCAGCTTTTTCAACTCTAATTCCATCTTGAATTTTAATTCTAATTTCTTTATTTTAATGTCAGAGTCTGATGCAGACTTACTGATCGAAATCAAAGCACTCTTTTCCAAAACATTCTTTTCAACCAAATATTGGACCAAAATCTTTTTGATATCTTGTTTCGTTAAAGAAGCCTTGACTTCAGAAAGATCATATTTTCTGGCAAGCTGAATCAACTCATCTTAGAAATAAATATTTCTACTTTAGATGTCATTTTAATACAAGCCTGTCAGTCTCACTAAATATTTAAAATTTTCAAAAACTAGGGGAATTCAAATTTAAAACAAAAGTTTTTTGAGAAACATTCTAGCCAAATTCCAATTTATCTCAATCCCTGATGAGCCCCCAATTTCTAGGTTACGTGGTTAGGCTCGAATAAGCAGCAACATAGAAAGAAGTGAAACTAACAAGCTTGTAAAATTTAACAAACAATTTATTAAGTACAACTATTTTCATAAAAGAAAATAAATAAACTTACGGTTTTAGAGAATCAAGTCCAAACATTAATCCAAAAGGAATTCACAATATAATCCACTAGTGGAATTGCAAGACAAAAAAAGAAAAACAAACAATTAAAATAAAAAATAAATGACCCAAATAAAATACACGTAGCAATAGAGTAGCATAGGAGTTTTGAAGTGTTTCCCAATACACATGCCTTGAAAGAAAACAAGGTAAAAGTCGCTGGTGAGTACTAATCAAATCCAGGCAATCTTGCATTTTCTCTTTCTCTGTGTAGCTCCCGATCTACACAGAAAGCCTGGTTTGAAGGGCCAAATATACGATTAGAAAAAAAATTAAGAGCCTAAATATAAATAACGGGAGACGACCAAACTCAAGGCGGTTAATGTACAATTTAAATTTACTAAATGTACGGACCCGTCTCGAACACAGTCGTTCTCAAAATAGATAAATATAAAAAGGACAAAGATCGACACAATATAATAGCCATTAAAAACAATACGTTTTTTATTTTTTGGTAATTTTGGTAAAAAGTAAATGTATTAAATGAAGGGGGAATGAATATCTATCTGGTGCCTCCCAAAAATAAAAAATCAAAAAAACCTCAGGAGTCTTGCCAACAAAGCTTATATACAAGGTTCGGGTTGGCTTTTGGCAACAAATAAATCTATTTTTTTACATGGCCCGATTGTAGAATCGGGGCTTTGGCAGAAGTGTGGGAGGAGGCTTAACAAAGGTCAGCTGACCCACCAATTCTAGTCTAACTCTTCTCCCAATCCACTTATGGGTCTAGCCCATATGGAGTTCAAAACACCAGCTAGATTTTGCAAACGAGGATTTGGATAAATAATAAATCAACCAGGGCCCAGATATATAATTGGGGTCTTATGGGAGTGAATCTTTGCACCCTCTCCCAAAGTTCGGCCAACCCAATCCCCAAGCCCCTCCAACTGTGCTGCTCATGGGATACAATAAGAAATCTGCTATCAATCTTATAAGATTTCTAGTCAATACATCTGAGCATAAAATTAAAATAAAATTTGCTTGGTCTGAATGAATAAGTAAATAAACGATATATTCAATTTCGCCGGTGAAAACCTCATAGTTCGTTCCTCATAGCGAATTTTTCGTATCTATAACTCGGCAAATTTCAAATTTAAATGTAACTAAAAGTACCTAATTCGTTTTAAGCACTTTGTGTGACACGAAGTGGTAACTTTTAAATGCATTTAATAATACTGACCTGAAAATTAAAAGAGTTTTGAACAATCGATATTCAATATTAAATGAACTTTTTACTTCGTCAATTGTTAAAATGTACTTAATGAAATATATATTTTATTCACTTGTACCAAGAAAATATCATATCTTTATTTTACTATAGACCGTAATAATCTTGATAATTCACTCTATTGGAATACGAATTTTCACTGCTCGTCAATATATATATATATATATATATATATATATATATATATATATATATATATATATATATATATATATATATATATATATATATTGAGAATATTGTGACCAAGAAATTTACATATTCTATATGTAAGCAAGTTTGTGTGGGGTTTTATTTTAAGGGTTTAACGCCATTTTTCAGCACGCAATAGGCTATACATGGCGGCCAGTATTATTGGAGGAAGAACATGGGGAAAAACCACGAAAAGAAGCACCGACCCACGAGAAGCTACTGGCAAGCCTTCTTACATAACTACATTAGCCGAATCTTAGCCTCGAACCCACGCAGACAGAGGTGAGACGGCAGTAATCCGTAACGGAAAACGCAATAGACCACCCCTTAAAAACACGTTAGTGGTCTATACGTATATATGGCATTACTCATATTATCGAATTGAGTTAAAATCCAACAATAGACATGCTATTTTTTTAAATCTTGTGTTGTTCACCTTTTTAAGTGCTGCTGTAACTTGCAATGAGATGGAGAAGTATGAATTCAGGCTATATTTTCTATGTGAATATACACAAACACATACAGCTCATAAACGGTAGACACTTATCATTACCACGCGGGATGCTGCAAGAAATGTGCTAATTCAGCCTGTCATAAATATTGGAGCAAACTTTTAGAACATGAAATAAGTACATATGATTGCTTTAAGTGATTAATGGACATATTGCACTAAAATATATTTGTATTAACCCGATTAAACATGCCGGTTATTATCTCATTTGAAGCATATTTCTAATTGAGGACACTTCAATATATGGGATGGGAGGGGGATTGTTTTCATATACTCATTGCTACAAAATCTTTTATGAACACACACTTTTAGAAGGAATTAAAAAAATATTATGGCTTGAAAACAATAGTGCAGCTTCGGTCTTATAGTGTATTAACTGCCTATTACATTTTTATAAAAAATATTAAAAAAAAACACGTTTGGAAATGGATGAGCAAACGTCGAGTTTTAAAGGCATATATTTATGATTTTGATAATCTTAAAATATACTGTTATTGTATTCCTTTGTTTTGTTTGGTATAGCAATAGGACAGTTAGAAATACTATCGCCTTAATACTGGATTAGACAGAATATGTGTGTGAAGATTATAACGCCATAGCGATGCGGATAAACATACGTATTACAGTAGTAAAAGGCATATATTTATTAATCTGATCATCCTAATATATAATTTTAGTTTAATATTTTGTTTGGGATAACAATATTGCACTTAGAAAAAATGTCGCCTTAATGCTGAACTAGACAGAATATGTGTGTGAAGATTATAACGCCATAGCAATGCGGATAAACATACGTATTACAGTTGTAAAAGGCATATATTTATTAACCTGATCATCTTAATATATAATTTTAGTTTAATATTTTGTTTGGGATAACAATATTGCACTTAGAAAAAATGTCGCCTTAATGCTGAACTAGACAGAATATGTGTGTGAAGAGTCTCTCGCCATAAAGTTGTTGTGACCATCACAGTTGTGTGTTGACATTAAGGCGACACGGTATTAAGGCGACACATGTGTGTTTTCATTTGTAAACATTATTTTCTGTTTTAAACATGAATATTTAAGCTTAATAATCGGAATTATAAATTATTTTGATGAATTTATATACAAATACGTGCTGCAGTTTAATAACACAACATGATGTAATTCTGTCACCCTAATGCTGCTCTGTGACATGTGTCGCCATAATGCTGGTTACGTACTCATGTGTGTGTGTGCGTGTGTGTGTGTGTATGCATGCATGCACGTCTGTCTGTGTGTGTGTGTGTGTGTGTGCGCGTGCGTGTGTGGGTGCTTTGTTGCAAACGGCTAAATACTGACACACACAAACGTACAGTCAATTGTCACTTAAAATTTGACCATCGATATATATTTTTTAACGTTTATTATGTATTATGTACACTTTGAAAAATAGAAGCATAGACCTGTGCTTGTATGCCCTTTCGAGGCTAGCCAATGCCGTTTTGAAATTTTGGACCCCCCTCCCCCGCCCCGACACTTGATCTGACCCGGCCCTGGAACTAATGCAGTATGCAAAGAAGGTTAATTTAATATTCTCAACGGAAATATTCTCAAGGAAATATTCTCAAGGGAAGTGCGCCACAAACTCCATGCCTGTCATTTTGACGAAGCAGACGAGTCACACGTACATATACTGGCAGAAAGCATAAAGTAATATAAACTGAAGAAAGGTGACAGGTTAAAACAAACACCACGAAACGAAATTACTTGTGGTCCAATAGGATTTTAGGATGTTATAGTTTGAAATGTGTGTTTGGGAAACATACAAGTACGAATTAGTTGAACAGTTCGGAACATTACAATCACTTATTGCTTACTTTCCGAACCGAATGTGTCTTAGAATAGAAAATAGAAAATACGACCGTAAAATGAGTATGACCTTGCTTATATCACCTAATTTGTAGCTTTTGTTGAATCGTAAAAACATCAATCGTTAATGAAATGAGTAATTAGGCTTTACACACACACACACACACACACACACACACACACACACACACATAAACGTGATACTCTGAGTAAAGGTTTTGCCAAACATACCATGACGTACGGTTTCTCGAGCTTATATTTTCCTATTGAAATTTACTTCTTCATTATGTGAAGATCATCATTATCATCATCATCATCATCATTATCATCCCTGTTGGTTTTGAGTGAGATTATATTTAAAGTTATCTTAAAATAAAATTGCCAAATCTAACTAAACTTTCTTAAAGCAGTTAATTGCAATGCCTGTTCCCCCTTTTATTCACACATGTAAAATTATATATCTGGAAAATAGCTTCACATTTGTCAAAAAGAACATACATATATAAAAGTTTTGACTTCTCGAAGGTCGTGCATGATTTGCTTATTTAAATCTCATCTTCATAAAATGATGTCACTCGTTAGTTCTAAATATCTGTGAAAATTCATCATTACAGTTATCACCAGTTGCACAAATTTTCATAATTTTGCCAGAGATCTTTATACAATGGATGTTTTTGCCAACCTTATTTTTATTTTCCGGGACTTGCCTCCGGTACCAAGTTCTAAGCTTAGTTAGTGCCGAAGTTTCGTCAATGAATCGCGGGGGATTCAAATAGTCCGGCTTGTTTGTTTGCAAACAAAAAGTTGAACAAGAGAATTAAGAAGATAACGAATACAACTCTTTATTATACGAATTGAATGTTTATGGTATCCACGTCCATGTAAGATATCAAGTGAACCGCTTTGATGGATTAACGTTGCGTAATGATGTGTTGGGTTCAACAATGCTACCAGTTTTCGATGAATTTCCACTATGCCATTGCTTGAATATGGGGATTTTTTTAAATATCGCCCCCCAGCGAACTTATTAGCATCTTTTACTTTAAATAGGCCTATTCTTCTGTATATGCCTCCTAACATTTCCCGTCCGTCCATCCATTACCAGCCTCGTACCTTTGGCATTTCTTTTTAGCAAAAGAGTTTTCTTCATGGCTCTTAAAAATACTTTTTTGAAATTTGTAAACTTTTCAAAGTTAGTTTCAAGAACAACAATGTACATCGACTTTTAATTGCGCTTATTAAAAGTCCGACAAGAAACTTTTAACATATTTCGAAGCAGGGCATTCTGAACCCTAGTCCTACATGCACAGGAGTCTGACCTTTTATCAATAAAGTACGGCGAAACGTCTGACAAAATGAAATACCCTTATCAATTATATATATATATATATATATATATATATATATATATATATATATATATTATATATATATAATTGATAAGGGTATTTCAAGGGAGTGCAAGCGTGACCACAACCCTTCGCTCGATTCGACATTTTCTCACGAGTCTTTTATCGCTTCAGAATCGCAAGAAGACTGAAACACTCCACATATGCATTCAAAAGACAGTTACTTACCAACGCATAGCTGTTAAATGACAATGTCCTGAATCCAACCAGCGAATTAACCTTTGTTTTCACCATTACGGTCACATTAGCCAAGGTCGGAAATTTATCTGACGGAAGTAGCCCATTCTACCAGTTTCTACTACTACTACTATCTATCCCTTAGTCTTGCCGACCGTTGGGGCACCACTGATGACCTGACAAACAGCTTCCTCCATTCCAGACACACCACATGCAATGACCAGTTTCTACCCTGCAGTAAATATCCGTTAGTGTCTAATAATATTACCGAACACGGCGTAGAATCTGTGTTTTTAAAGTTACCGGATCCAGCAACAGTCGTAAATATTTGAAGTGTGATGACGTCATCAACCGTTATTTCTACCACAGAAGTCTGACGTTTTATCAATAAAGTATTGATAAAACGTCAGACTCCTGTGATTTCTACTATCAGAACTATAACTAAATATTTCTGTTCTGGAAATTTAAATAAAATTATAAAATGATACAATCTGAAATAAAAAGCAAGATGAACATTTTATCTTGAGAAATTACTTTCATCATGTTATTCAGCATATTTAGACTCGTGAGAAAATGTTAAAAAAACATTCAATTTATAGCTATAAAATGCAGAAGTAAATATATACAATGTACCATCCACACACAAGGAAGCAGCCAAACCAAACCACATAATTTACTATCCAATATCACACCATTTACCATCCACACACACGGGAAGCAGGCAAACCAAACCACATAATTTACTATCCAATATCACACCATTTGCCATCCACACACATGGGGAAGCACCCAAAACAAACCACATAATTTATTATCCAAAATCACACCATCTACCATCCACACACACGGGGAAGCAGCCAAAACAAACAACATAATTTACTATCCAAAATCACACCATTTACTATCTCATCTGAAATGAGACGCCAAGCTTCGTTCAGATAATCGTCCAATTTTTCTTCTTGACTCATCATCATACATTTATCGTGTTGAGTTTGACTGGGATGATCGATTTGACATCCATAACAATCTTTTTTAATCATGTCTCTCTTTTTATCCTCCAAGTGTTTGGCAAAACAGGTGACTAAATGTTTTTCCTGCTCTGGCCATCTGGACTGCATAATCACTACTTCTTTTTAGTCTTTAGGGTCTGCTTTCTCTGTAACCTCCCATTCCATTTCCATTGATTCTCCACTATTCAAAGAGGTACAAGAGTTTTCCATAGTGTTTAATAGTCTAGAATGACTTCTCTCAAACTGTTGATTTATATGGTATTATCGAATTCGGCATACATAATGACATTCACCGTTTCGGTAAGAGGTTCTGCAAACTGATGTTCCACACGCAGTTGCCCAGATTTAGTCTCAAGCGAATTTCCACTCCGTTCAGCAAATACTTCTCTTGAAACCACATGTCCGAATGCAAACGATCGAACAGTTATAAACTACGTCCTTACAGAATTTTCTTTCGACGCTCGTTAAAACCCACATTGTGAGGATCGTCAAATGCTGTGTCGTTAAACTTATTATCACCTGCTGTGTCAGGTTTCCATAGCACGCAAGCATCTAAATGAGTATTCTTGGCTTCGTTTCCGTACGTCAAGAGATTTTCGATTTACGCCCGGTTAGGGTAAGTATCCATGTCCGTATGTGTTGCTTTTAATAATCAATTCTTTTTTTCTTCGTCTTTCTAGCTTTAGAGGTACGGAGACTTTTGGAAGGGTGTCTTCGTCGACGCTTTCTGCCTTGTCCTTGCTGTGTTCTCAGGTAAGCATGAATGCCAGACTCGGTACCCGTCAGGGCATTTATAGGACTTTCTCGTCGACCCAAAATCTCTTTACCCGTTTGAAGCAAGACATTTTTGTCTGCTCTCAAAAAAACTTCTTTTGGGTTTTGTTTGTCAATGAGGACATTGTGAAGAAAATCTTTGCTGTGAGTCAATGCGGCGTCTTTTAAGGAGTGCAATCCTCGTGTCACCATTGGTTTCAAAACAGGGACCACGGAACGAAAGGCTGATTTAAACATATCTCCTAAACCATGTCCTCGTTGTCGCACGACTCCTCGGTACACAGGATACATCACTTTTTCAGTTGTTCGAGAATCGTTTATGAAAATGTTTCACTGAGACTTTCCCTTTGGTAAATGGAATATTTTGTTACAGTTCTCCTTTTATAGTAATGTTGACACTGTCGAAATACGACTTACTGACGGGCAAGTAATGAGAATGTATAAATTCGTGGTGAACGTGATAGGTATGTCCACCTTCCTCGTCAGCGGGTGCGTCAGAATCCACCTTGAAAGAAATGACACGCAGTAACGGTACAGAGGTGTGTCCTATAACGTTGTACTCCACCACATCGGAGTACACAAACATCCTTATGTCCTTGTTTCATTTCTACAGGGAATCAAAAATATTTCGCAAAATCCGAGTTAGTGGTTATGGATGGTATTTCATCATTCTTAGCCACCATCCTTCAGTCTCCACCTAAAATATCATACAATTCAGGACAAAACGTAATAACCATCATTTTATCCTCTGAAAAGTTCATCATTAGGCGACGAGCCACTTTATGGTACTCAAACTTAACGTTGTTTTTTACTTTCTCCATGGCTTTACAAAACAAAGTATTGAACCTTGTAGCAAGTGTAGTCACTAAATGTTGACCACTAAAATAATAACCAGCAGGAATGGTGAACACATAGGTTGTCCCTTTAGTTTGTGGGTCATCTGTTTTCTTTGTTTCACTACAAGTGATGATTAGTTCGTCTAAGGCTTTTTGCAATTGCTCTTCATACACTAGTACTTTGAAAGTGTTTTGATTTTCGACGATGTTTTTGATTTGTGTCGGGTGTATCATTTCCACTAAAGCCACTTCCCAATGAGCATCTTGATTCAAATGAAAGGTTTGAGGTAATTTAGCACAACAGCACAACGTGTTGTTAGGAAACACCTCCATGGAACTGTCACTGGGTAACGTTAAGTAAAATTGGTTAATAGTGTTGTTCATAATTCCAACGTTCTTCTGTCCGAGGAGTCACTCAAGGTTAAAGGAGTGTCTAAACGAGGATTATGATTGGAAGGGTGACTGTTGGGAGAATGACTAACGTTGGACGCAAGACTCCCAATATTGTTACTGTTGTTCTCGTTGTTAGAGTATTTCACGGAAGAATTAGGAAGAAGATGACCGATGGAACTGCTGAGTAAAATGGTCCACAATTGTCTGTCTCCTTGTTTCAAACTCAAATTAGAAATGTCTGCACTGATGACACAATACACCAAATAGATTTGACAGAAAATGACGATTTGCGTTTTAGGGACACGTTCTCCACACCACACCCACAAGGGGTGCTTTTGTAAATCTTGCAAAGAAGAACTGGGTGAAGGAGTAGACGCTGTGGTCGCTGAAGCTGTATTAAAGGGCATGATGGTCACTTCTTTTTATAGTCGATGAATTACGAGCGTCAATCCAAGAATCAAAACTAGGAGGATATCCTTTCGAACGTACTTTGACTTCTTTGACACGACGTTATCCTACTTTACGGGTTCTTCGTTCGAGAATGCTTTAAATGTCGTACTCGTCGTCTTCTTTTTTGGTGACACGTTGTAACTCAGGCAAGTAAAACGTTCCTTTTAATACTTCTCCGTTCATGTCTTCGAATTTATAGACGGTAGGATGACGATCACGCACTCGTCCAGTAACACGAAACAATTCGGTGGTCCAGTTGGGTAAGTAACCTTTGTCGAAAGTGCGTTTGGTTTTGCCAATGCGAACCCAATCTCCAGGGGTTAACAATTCTCCACCTTTTTTAGGGACAGCCATCGTCCGGGACGTACCAAACAGGCGTTCAAAAACAGTCACTTCGTTGTCAGGTGTCACATCTTGTGCGGTACGTCCAATGCATCTATGGTAAGATTGATTTTATCTTGCATTAAGTGCGGTAAGACGTCGATGTACTTGAGAGTGTGTTGATGCGTAAAATATTTCCACATGCGTTCTTTCAAAGTACGTTGAAAACGTTCCACGATACTGGCTTTGGTTTCAGGATTTTCGGTGGTGAAAAATGAATGTCACGTTTCTTTAATTCTCGTTGGAAAGCTTGGTTGAGAAATTCGGTGCCTTTGTCGGTTTGCCATTGAAGAGGGTGACGACCACTTTTGTTTCAACACCAGTTGCAAAGCTGGTACTAACTCTCCGCTCGATTTGGAAGCCAATGGTACGACCCAGGCAAATTTAGAAAAGACGTCGATGACACAAAACAAATATTTGTAGCCACGATTGTAGGTGGCTAAATGAGACACATCGGCTAAATCGGCTTGCCATTGATGATCGATGCCTTCCACTTGAGTGCGACTTCTGTGACATTTTCGTCGAATGGGTTTGTGTAAAGTGTACGTAGCTTGTTCTTGTAACCATTGTTGTACTTCAGGTAAACGGAGCTTTTTCAGGCGAGTTTTTGCAGCACGATACAATTTCTGAATGCTACCGTTACCTGCAGGATGGGCTGGATCGTAGTAAATGCTGGCTAATACCTTCTCAATAGTTTTGTTAATAAGGTACCAACTCTTCGATGATACTGCTTTGGGTGGGCCCAAATGGGGGTTGTTTGGAAACGGATTTACGTGTCCGATGTGCCACAGGAGTCGACGTCGAGGGTACTAGTGGCGGTAATGGTGGAGGTGGTAATGGGATACCTTTGGTCTTCCTTCCTTTTCTCACTTCTGACTTCCTTACTATCTTTTTACACATCTGTCGAAGAAGGAGTGGCCATCATCTTTTTAACCCAAGTTTTGAGTTCTTCTCGTTGGGGAGTGGGGGAAGGGGTCAACAAGGAAGCTGATATCTTACTCGGAATGGGAGTGGCAGTGGGTGTTTGAAAGATATCATGGGGTTCTTCTTCCTTGGGTAATGGTGGGGTGACGTCTGTTTTGGCCACTGTAGATTGTGAGAGCGACTGACTATTCATCAGAATCTTCAAATCGGTCAGAGTGGGTAGAGCTGTTTGTTCCACAGCTTTTCGATGCAAGAGTTGCAGTCCTTGCAAGAGTTGACCGTACTTTTGCGATTTTTCGGTTTAGGACAAATCGTGGCGATGCGTCAAGGATTGCAATTCGTGTTGTAATTGGGACATCTCGGTCAAATCAGATTGGGTGGTCAATTGGTGGTACGTTGTTCTTGCCAACGATGGTATTCCATCCATCGTTTGTAAGGGACTAAAGTCAGTTTTAGTCCTTCCATGGGCTTCCAAAGGTTACGTTTGAGATCGTGGTGCTCCATAGGTACCTTTTATTTCTGAAAGGATCAACTTTAGGATATCTCTCGTGCCAGCCCTTCTACCAAACCTGGCAATATACCCATGCCGGCTTTCGGTAATCCTCCCAACACAGAAGAAAGGGAAAAAATCCTGCGCGTTGCACCAACATCTTTATCTTTTGACGAACGGGTATATTTTTTGGGCCCTTTGACGAAGAACGTGTCGATGTTTGGCTAAGCATTTTTTCTGGTGTGGAGACAAAGGTATCGTGCCTTTCAAGACATTCAAACATCATTCACACACGGTATCGATGACATCTTAGGAGGCCGTTTTAGTGATTTGTTTTCGCATAGGTGGACAGGCTTTGGACAGGACGGACAGCACGTCTCCGTGTTTTGCTAAACGAGCATGTAGTCCTTTCCTTTACTTTATTTGAAAATACCTTGACGGGTATTTTCTTTTGGACTCTTTGACGAGGAACGTGTCGATATTTGGTTTTTAAGCGTTTTGTGGGATGACGAGATCGTCTTTTTCCTTTTCCTTTTTGGACAGCAGAAAGCCGAGGGTTATGGTGTGCACGTTTTTTAGGAGGCATCATTGGAGTGTTCAGCAGTAGCACAGAGAATACTGATTCCCGTTGTTGTCCTCAAGTGATTTTTATACTGGAATGCGACGCAACTAATTATCGTTGCGTCGTATCAACTTCATGACAGGTAACACACGTCGTGAAGGGGCTCGCAAAAGACTAAATCGGGACAGTTCATGTTTGGACAAATCCAGTAAACTCTTTAACATACCAAATCTTCTTGGATTTTGACTTTTGGGGCAGGTACTTTGTGAGCAGCTACTACTGCCGCTAATGTAAAAGAGGGTGTCACCGGTGGAGGAGACGTTTAGGGAGACGCAGATTTCCAGTGTTTCATCAAATCAGGAAGAACGGGTGTCACATTGGATTTGGCCACTCGTGCTGCCGGCCGTGGTTTACGAAGGTAAGGTTGTGTCTTGGCCGAAGTGCCTCTTTTGCGGGTGACATATAATGTGCTTTTTGATTTGAGTGTCGATGCGAGGATCGGCCAGTTGCGTCAAAGCTATTTTGTTTCATTCAAAAAAGCGTTTGGTTTGATGTGAAATGTGAATTATACCTTGCAGTATTTGACGTGCTGTCACAGTAAACCATCGTAAGACGTCTTTGAGACTGGCTTCTAAGACGTGAGCACGTATTTGTGGATTTTTTTCGCGACTGATACCGTACAAGGCACGAATCAATTTGATGAGAAGATGAGACTGAAGGGACGTCATGTTGACGATGTGTGAGACAAGGTCAAAGTGATCAAGGTTTTTATAGTTTTTTTTAGTGGTTCATATTGTTATGTCAACGACGAGGACGTGTACACGATAGGTCCTCCGTCTTGACACCAGTCGTGAAACAAATTGGTACGAAATCGCAAATAATCGTGGGTGGTGGGTTTTAAATCCACGAATAAATAGGCGTGTGGCGTTTGAGTGGCATCATCGTACGCATCAAGGTGTTCCTAGCTGTTTGGCTAAGACTTGCACTTGCGATTTATCTCGAGGACAAGACCACGTAATGAACATTGAGAATAATGGTATGATGGTCTTTACTTTTTTGAAATACATTTTCTGTAATGTAAATGACACTGGCATTACGATGATGACCTTTACGCGTAAACCACAGCTTTTTTTCTTCTTCGTCTTCTCCCAACATGTCGTCTAAAATGACCAAATTAGTTTGACTGGGTCAGACAAGATCCCATCGTCTTCTCTAGGAATGCCTTCACAAACACAATGGAATCACCTTGATTTTCTTGCAAGAGGCTGTATGCCGATTACCACTCTTTGTAACACCACACGATGCGTTGAGGTGATTGATCGATCAAATGATGTTTATGTTCGATCAAACGTTTGACAAATTCAGTTTTGCCTGAACCGTTCGGTCCAGCAATTAACATGTTAAAAGGATGACGAAGATACAAGGCTTCCCAACTAGCATGATCTAAATGTTCGTCAATGACTTTGAATGTCGAAAAGGAAGGAGTGGAAATAGTTGAATTAGCCATAGTTGTGAAGGGTATGACACTATTGACACAAAAACAGACAAGACAAGAGGTTTTTATGTTTTTTCAAGACACGTTTATTTCAATGCATGTTTAAATTGGAACAACACGAAATATAAAATTACATAAAAGACAAATAGATAAGTACAGGTATAAAATACACATGGAAAAGATCAAAGTGGCACATAAAGAAGTCACTGTACAACACTGTTTGGGTAACGAAGGGGACCTAAAGGTAGTGTGTAATGTTCTTATAGTCTCTACATGGGATACAGTCACATAGGTGTCCTCTCGGAAGGGTATTTGTGGGGGAATGTCCATGTCAGTCCTGTCTTGAACAGACTGATTGTCCTCGGTGACAGATTCTTTTTCTTCTTCTGGCACTGTCACTAACACAGGTTTAAAAGTGACTTTTTAAAAGTACCTTTTTATGTCGCAGACCATAAGTGTATATTCTGCACAGAATGATTAAAAATCTTCTCTAAAAGCGAAAGTGATTACCGGTAATATAACGTGTAATTTCGTCCCACTGCCATTCAGGGTAACTATCAAGAATGATCAGAAAAATCTTCAGATGTAAACGACCTAAATTCGAATCTGTGGAAGGTAGACTTGATCCAGAGAAATCTGACACGTTGGTTGATTTTTGTCACGTCCCTCTTGTGAATTTCACGACACAAAAGTTCTACAGTCACCCATTGAGATTTTTCTTTAGCAAGGCCCTGCCAAACGTTCTTGTAGATCTTTTCTTGGAATTTGTGTGGTAATCCTTGACTATTATGTGTTATTGAGGGTTTATATATTAGTCTAGGTTTGTCTCTAACCCAAACTGGTTTGTTAAACGACATGGATCAGTATTGTCACTTTCAATCACTAGGTCCCACTAAAGATAGGTATTGACAATTCGGAGACCATCGATTATGTTCCAGGTAAGCGAAATCTTTCTGTTCCCACTCGTAAATTGACACACCACAACTGAAACACTTGACTTTATCCCCCTCGCCCAAGTAGAAAAATCCTGCTGTGGCTAATTCTTCAGGAGTTGGTCCAGGCAGATATTTTGGCCATTTATCTTTGAAGGTTTTTAATCGACTTTTAAAGTGACAGTATTCAGGCAAGCTCGTAGGGAACGAATATTCTACTCTCCTCACTTCAGTTCGATGCAGGTAAGGTGAAATTCCTAGAAGTCCACGATAACGTGTGGCACCGCTTTCGCATCACTCACGTTTAAGACGCACAGCATCACTTTCCATGGTAGATATAGGGGTAGTAGTCATAGCAATGTTCCCACTTTGTCCTGCTAAATTGTTAAGGTCGCAGCGTCTGACATCACTACAATCGCAAGGTTTAGCATCTAGCATCGCACTCCACTTGAGAATTCCCAAATTTGAATGATGCCTGTTTATATGGATTCATCTTATTTCGCTTGGTGGTTGTAGTTACAAATGAACTATTGGTCTTGAACAATGTCCCTTTTTATCTGCTGCCCAATCTCGACGTGACCGTACGGTAGAGTGAAGTGATTGGAAAGTCGTACTTTTTTTTGGTACACGATTTGATAGACTTTTTCCAAAGGTCGGCTGACGATTTGGTGTGTGGGTAAACGGACAATCTTGTGAAGTTCGTGGGTGGTCACTTTAAAAGTTTCATCCTGTCCAGACTGTAAGGCTTCTTGAAGCACGCTAAATTTCATCACTCGACTGGTGCGATAATTGAGAGTCAATCCTTTTCCTTTACATTCGGTATGCATTTCTCCTTGTGAGTCTCGGTATTTGTAGCCGTAATTTTTAGGACCGCCACTTGCAAAACATAGAATTTTGTCGTCGGGATGTGCATCGGTCCAGGCTCCTAAACGGTCTCCTTCGATGGCAGGGTTACACTGGTTCGGTCGGCGAATGTAGATGCAACTGTCCGTGTCAAAATATAACACACGATCTCCTAACAGTTCTAACACTTCGTATAATTTTTAGCGAGCGTGGGCTGTCATGTAAGCATCAATGATGACATTTCCAAATTTGGCGGCTTCTACAAAGTCTTGTTCTTCCTCGTAATTGACTAAAATCAAGTCCTCACGAATGACGTCCACGTGTTTCATATTTTTGGGTTTGTCGTGAATCATCTGGAAGTAGCGGGAAGGTTAGGACAAATACTCCGTCTTGGGTAAAGACGGTCGTTGTGCCATTTTACCCCACAAGCAATTTAACATCACTTTGGCAAACGATCGCCTTCCTTCGTTTTTCTCGATGTGGTCTAAAGTGATGCCTTCCTGCTCCCGATATTTTTCTTTGAATATCTTTTGGTCTTCGGGAGTGTGGCACCAGGAAGGATAGCCGCTAGCTTGTTTTAGTTTCAGAAAGGCATCCCACGTAGTCTGCAAAAAATACCTTTCCGTGTCTCGTCGCCCTTATGGTATTGTTGTGTCTTGGGAAAGTGGTAAATTTAGTGCACTTCTAGCAGTCGGTATCCCAGGTCCAGAGCTTTAAACAATTCAACGCTAACCCACGTTCCTGTCAAGGCGCGTTCTTCCTGGGTGTGCTGACAAGTTTGGTTTCGGTTGCACGTTTCGGCACAAGTTTGACACAAAGGAAACATCAGTTTTCCTTGGCAATGGTGAGCTAAAACGGGATGGTACAAGTCTATTGGAGGCAAGACTTTGCACTTGATCAATCCTTTGTACTGGCGTATGTGGTCCAAGTCAATGTGTTCTGTTATCAATTCTTGGTGCCTTACGGGAAAGTGACAATATTTGCAGACATAAAGATACAGCGAACACACGTCCAAGTATTTGATTTCTTCTCCTTTTTCCTCGTCCACTTGGTACAGCAAACAGGTGGCATTTGTTCGTCTTCCGTACAAACTATCCCGAGGGTTCAGGGGGTTCAACAACTTGTAACTTTCTACGATGCGTTTAAACTCGGGATCGTTTTTCAAACACTGAGCAAACTCCTCCCACATTTCCACTACCTGGTATCCTTGCTGTTCTAACTTCAAACGTCGCTGACAAGTCGTCTGGTACAAGTCTTCCATGGTCAGTTGTAAAAACTGATTTTTGGTCTCACGTTGAGGGTAGCACATGGGACATCCATGATACAAGCATCCGTTAATCTCGTACACGATCTGAGGGTTTGCTAAGTCCCAGCCATCCACCGAATACGTTCCGATGGTCTTTTTGCCTCCTCCGTTGCCAGCGTGTTGGATCCATTTGTCTTCCTTGTCGCATAAGTAATGTAGCCAGCGTAGGGCTTTGACCGAGTATTGACGTTTGACAAAATTCGTCGTTTGAGAGCTGATGACAGCTAGAGTATTTTCGGGCATGATGCGTTTTCGGTACACTAAGAAACATGCTTTGGTGATGGTACAAGCTTCTTTTAAAGGATCAATCCCTCCGTGTTCCATGAACAATTCTCGAAATTTTCCACAGCAACGTCGTAAAATGTCCACGTCAGATCGACAGTACTTTAACATTTCTTCTTGAAAGTCAAAGGGGTCCGAGGCGTGAGTCTGGTACTCAGCGTGGAAAGCTTCTCGTTGTTCGGTGCGCATGTTATCGGAGTCGTAGTCGTCGGCCTCTGGCAAATGGGGTAGAACGACATGTTGATTGGCTTCGGTATTGAAAAAGTGTGGAAAATAACCTTTCGCCATTTCTGTCATTCCAAACGTTTTAGGCATGCGACTCAAAGGCATGGTCAAGTAACTCACTGAATCTTTAAACTGTAATTGTCCTACTTGCATAGAAATAATTTTGGCTCCGTTTAAAGTCATTTTAGGACGTTCGGTACTTTGTTCCACATAGTATCTGAGCAGAAATTGCCCATCCTATCCCGAGAAATTGTGAGCCATTACCGTGGCATGGTAATGACAATCTCCGTAACGTTTGATGTCTTCCGGACTCCACGTTTCGTCGATGGGGTTTAGGATCCATTGGGCAAAATCGGCTAGTGTGTTTGACCCTCCAAAGATATTTTCACATCCTCCAGGAATCTTGCTGCAGTGAAGGCAATGACTAAAAATAGGCTATTGGATGCACTTCTTGCACGCACGGTGAGCCACACAGAAATTAGGAAGGTGAAAACCAGTCCCTTGCATGCATTTGAAATAAAAAAAAGATAAAATTCCCTTTCTTCTGGGTATCTTCTGTTTGGGGTTGGTATTTTTGAATGAAGCATTCGTGCTCCAAGTACACGATTGGGTGACAAATGTGACATCGTTTCTTCCTCAAGAAACGTGAAACTTGGCATTACTGGTATGTATGCCTTGTCCACAAGTAGGGCACAATCTCAAAAGCTGACAAGTACTTTTCTGCTGTGAAATTTGCATCTTCAAATGTTGTTGGTAACAGGTAGGACTGACAAACGTGCACTGACAAACACGGCAATGAACTCGTACTTGTCCTTTGTCTAGACAAGGTTGAGAGACCAAACATCCCTCACATTTGTATTCACAATGCTTGTGTTGTTCTCGATTGTTATAACCATAGTCACATTTTTCACAGTAGTAACCCTATCCCAGAAATGAAGTAATACTGGTAATGGTATCAAGATGAACATCGTGATGATAAACGTGAATGTCATTTCCGTCTTTGAAATCGTGGCCTCGAAACAAAAGAGAACCACGCACTTCTTGAGGGTGTACTTTCAAGGTGTAATGTGGAGCCAAGACACCATGCAATGTTTGCATTTCTGGAATACCGCAAGGGGTGTCTTTGGATATCCCTGCTTGGTGTAACAGGAGTTCTGCTTCACTTCGTTGTTTCGCTCAGTTCAATCGTCGAATAGTTTTCCAGGCTCTTT
Source organism: Unio pictorum (assembly GCA_030141615.1). Taxonomy (NCBI): domain Eukaryota; kingdom Metazoa; phylum Mollusca; class Bivalvia; order Unionida; family Unionidae; genus Unio; species Unio pictorum. The sequence continues at coordinate 18,589,349 of JARLTB010000220.1, read as the reverse complement.
TCCATTCTGTCGTCTCGTTCTTGTTGGCATACGTTTGTCCCACGACCATGGCACGGGCTATACACATCTGGTCATGAGAATTGTTAATTTGGACGAGGCTTGTGTTGGTGTTGCGAAGGCTGTCCACCACTAACACTTTTTTTGCATTGTCCGGTCACCTGAGGAAGAGACACGTGGGTCATGAACAGTGGCTTTTCCATCGGTGATGTGAAACTTGTCGTTGGATTGTTGCACATGTTGAATTTTGTCGATGACTTTGGAAGTTGTTAATTGTGATGGGCTACTAAACTCGATTCAAACGGGAAACTTCAAATTATCGTGATGAATAGAAAGTCTCAAGCGATCGTCTTCTTTGGCTTGACATTGCTGTTTCATTGTAGTTAACACAAAATCCCACAACTCGGTAATAAACCCTTCAGTATTCTCCAAAGGTACATTGGACTTGAAATCTTAAAACTTTACTGCATACGTGTAAGACGTTGTTCTAAATTTTCGAGAGGAACGCTTTTTTGTCTCTCGAATGTGATAGTAATTTTCAGGGTTTACTAAGGGTGGTGAACTTTGCTTGGACGTCGATTGTCTGGGTGTGGATTAGGGCTCACTCATGTCATCTTCAAAATCGCTTTCATGAATTTGAGCCAAGACTTCAGCTACTGTGCTAGGAGATACATTACGTTTTTGTCTCTTACTGTCTTCTCCTTTCTCCACAACATGATGCGGTCTTTTCATTTCGTCTGCAAAAAGTCAAATTACTACATTTTAAAGACCATGACCCTATATATTCATGTTCTATCCGTGCATATATAAAGGGTTAGTGTTTAACCTTTCAGTATTCATTTTATTCTCACATTGACGAGAACGATGGAAGAACCTACACAAGTTGAACTTCTGATCAGAGCTTTACGTGGTGTCATACGAAAGTTTTCTTCAGACAAGCCAACGGACTACTCTCCCTCCTTTCGTGATAAAAGTCAAGATACTTGCTATATCTGTAAGAAGAAAGGACATTGGGCTATAGAATGTCCAGATCGTGAAAAAAAGGTACCAATAGAGACAAAAGTCAAGACATCTGTTATCATTGTAAAGAGAAAGGACATTGGTCTCCAAACTGCCCTAAGAAACAACAGGAGCAGAAGTAGGAGGGGGAGAGGAATTCTGAACAAAAGGAGGAGGAAGAGGCACCCTTCCCCAAGGAAGAAACTCGACACGTTCACAAAGACAAGAAAAGAAGACGAAACGAAATTGAAGAGGACGAAGAAAAAGCAAAACGTGTGACAGTAAAGAAATTAAAGAAACAGAAAGAGTGAACAGAACAAACCTATAAACTTTTTAAAGTGGTATTGTGTTATGTTATGTTGTGATATTGGAATGGAACGTTTGTACCAGAATACTCCAGAGATAAAAAAGTAAGTGTCTCTTGGTTTTGATTTTATAGAATAAAAACCTACACTCACACATTCATTCACTCACACGTACATCATGGCTTAAAAATAAATAAAAGACTTTTGAGTTTTCATTGAATTAGGCAATTTAAATAGTATTTCTTTTCAAAATAATTTGAGTGGCCCTGAAAAGGACCGTTGGGGTTTTGTTTGTTTAAAAAAAACCCTCAGAAACGGGACGTAACCATCTTTAGCTGTCAAGAGCCTTTGCCACGGCCAGGGACTGGTGGTTCCTGTCAATGATTTGGTAGAAATCACTAAAGGTGGTATGGTAGTCACAGTTAGATTGGGTTGTTTAGTTTGAGAAGGTCTTTATCTCTTCGGTCGTGATAAAAAAGTCTGATACATTTGTTTCAGACTCCTTAACTTCGCTAAAATATCTAAAAGTACCGTCGTGACCGTTTTATTTTCACTATTCTCTTTCTGTCCTTGGTCTTCTTTCTTCTCTGTTGCTGCTACTGTTTCTTCCTGGTGTTTCCTTCATGCTTCTTCTTCTTCCCGCTGTTGAATAAGAAAAGCTTGTTCTTGTACTTTCTGTTGTAAAAGTCGCTCCAATTCTTCTTTTTTTCTTTGCTTAAAATCACCGACGTGTACATAAGAAGAAGCAGAAGGTAACAAAGGTACCGGAACAAATTCTTGTGAAGTTAGAAAATCCACAATATCCCAGTTAAAATCAACTTCTTCTGGATGTAGATTTGTATTGACTTTCGTAGTCATTGCTGTCCCATTACTTGCTGTCTCCACTACTGGCTCACCCCAATTCATCGTCTTCTTAGTGTCCGACATGATTGACAGCTCTGTCCCATCGATTGACTGCGCACAGATGCTAGTACCTCTATATAGGGAAGGTGACGTCACAGACTGCTCTCGTCCGATTGGAAGACTGTGACTGCTTTTTATAACGCACGTTTGTATTGGTGAATACACTCAATCCGTTTCGATCCGCTCTTCCCCTATAACTAACCGCAGTTCACGGTATTCGCTTCACCTGTTTCTCATCACAAGATGTGGACCAACGTAGAATCTTCTACCCTTGTTTCTACCATGCTATTTCGTACTGATTTACCCATGTATGTCAGATCATCGTGGACTATCACTCATATGACTGATACAGCCTTTTGGAAGAGAAGGATATATGTGGAGAGGCAATGTTGTTTAAAAAGAGTTCTCATCTATGGCCCCGCAGTGATAAGGTTAAGGAAGAGAAGAAGATCTGTGAGATGTCATCTGTGTTAACAAGATAATGTTAACATTACACATAATGGCCCTTTTTCAGGGCAACTCATATGCCTCGAAAAGATATTTGCTTTCTTTGACTCTACTTCTCTTGTCGCTAGACAGTCCCAAATACAAATAATATTTCCCATGTTCAATTTCCCTTGTAGCTAGATAGTCCCACCATGTTCAATTCCCGTTGTCGCTAGATAGTCCCACCATGTTCAATTCCCCTTGTTGCTAGACAGTCCCACCATGTTAAATTTCCCTTGTCGCCAGAAGGTCCAAAATAATATTCCCATGTTAAATTCCCTTGTCACTAGAGTGTCCTACGACCTTTAGTCGCCAGAAGGTCCCAAGCCCATTTTGACTGTGATTTCCATTGTCGCTAGACATCTTGTCGCCAGAAGGTCCCAAGCCCATTTTGACTGGATTTTCCATTGTCGCCAGATCGTCCCATATTACTACTAATATGAGAGAGAAAGGAAAAGGATAAAGAGAGAGAGAGAGAGAGAGAGAGAGAGAGAGAGAGAGAGAGAGAGAGAGAGAGAGAGAGAGAGAGAGAGAGAGAGAGATGAAGTGAAATATGAGAGAGTCGAGAGAGAGATATATACAGTCGTAAGAGAGAGAGAGAGAGAGAGAGAGAGAGAGAGAGAGAGAGAGAGAGAGCTAGGTCTGTGTGTCTGTGTTAGACAGAGAGATGTATGGAGAGAAATACGAGATAGAAAGGAGAAAGTGTGTGTGTGTGTGTGTGTGTGAGAGAGAGAGAGGGAGAGAGAGAGAGAGAGATGGGGAGAGAAATACGAGTCGAGAGAGATATATACAGTCGTGAGAGAGAGAGAGGCGACAGAAAACGAGAGGGAAGAGAGAGATACTGACGAGATAATTGTTAAGAGAATGATTTAAAGAGAGATAGGAGAGAGAGAGAGGAGAGATAGGAGAGAGAAAAGGACGAGGGAGAAGACGAAAGAGAGAAATAGAGAGATGAAAGAGAGAGAGAGAGAGAGAGAGAGAGAGAGAGAGAAACGAGAAAAAGAAACAGAGAGAAAGGAGAGAGACAATGAAAACGACGAGAAAGAGAGACCATAGAAAGACTAGAGTGACGAAAGTGAATGAGACTAAAGAGAGTCAGAGTCGAGTGAGACAATTAAAGACGAGAAAGAAAAAAAAGAAGAGAGATTTACAAGATAGAAAGAAGTGAGAGAGAGAGAGAGAAAGAAGTGAGACAGAGAGAAAGAGAGAAGGATAGACGAAAGAGAGAAAGAAGAAGCAACTAGACGAGTGAGAGAGACGACAGAGAGAAAAAAGACGACAGAGAAACCAGGTAAGGAAGAGAGACGAAAGAGAGAGGGGGAGAGAGAGTCGGAGAGATAGAGTAATAGAGAGAGAGAGAGAAAGAGAGAGAGAGAGAGAGAGAGAGAGAGAGAGAGACGAGTGAGAAAAAAAGAAAGAGACAAGAAAGAGATGACAGAGAGGGTAGATAGAGAGAATTGAGAGACATATATAGACTAGAGAGAGGGAGAAACAAGAGTGATGAGAGAGAGAGAGAGACAGACGAACGAGAGAGGGTAGATAGAGAGAAACGAGAGAGAGAGAGAGAGAGAGAGAGAGAGAGAGAGAGAGAGAGAGAGATACACAAGAGTGAGACTTGAGAGCGATTAGGGAGAGAGAGAGAGATACACAAGAGTGAGACTTGAGAGCGATTAGGGAGAGAGAGAGAGAGCGATAACTAGAGGAGAGGGATATGGACGATGAGGGTGTGACGCCAGATAGATAGATAGATAGATAGATAGATAGATAGATATGATAAGAGTGAGTACTAATTGGAGAATGATGATATTTGAAAGAGATTGTAAAGAGAGAGACAGGTAAGAAACTAGAGTTTTATTGGGGGAGAGAGAGAGAGAGAGAGAGAGAGAGAGAGAGAGAGAGAGAGAGAGAGAGAGAGAGAGAAGAAAGAGAGAAATTAACTTCAGTCTGAGTCTAGCGTTAGAGTTTCTTGTGGTTTAATATTATAATCCTCAACGATATACTTGTGAATGCATATATTAAATATTACCATCACCAACACAAGTTGGACGTGTTGACGTTCGGATTACCATGTCAAAATATTTTTATCTAGCATAGATTGCCTACTAGACCCAGCCAGCAAAGTCAAATGCATCAATCTAAATGTTTGGTTAAATATTCAACTATCGAATTAACCCATCCCTTATTATCCTTATACATGTAAACAAAGATAATTTACCTCAAACATATATATGATATTTACATTTATTCCCGGAATGTTTGCTGTTTCGTTCCTTTAATTTTCTATGTCAATCACATGATGTAAACTTTTGTATGAACAAATTAGATAATTAATTTTCCGTATCTAACACCAGAGTTTAGGTTTTTAATGTCACGTACTCGACTGTCCTTCAGTGATCTATGAATACTTCTGTATACTATGATACTGGGTATTGTCCTAGCTACGGTCGTCTGTATATGCTATTTGTTTCTTATATCGATTGTCGAGACCCATGGACATGATTACTGCGAATCAGATTGACAAGTTTTTGAGTCACGACGTTTCTCCTGTGTGACCAGTATTCAGGTATACACGTTGGTGAATTTCTATTTGATGACGGTCAGTTATAGAGTCAATTCCTGTCTGATGTATTATATTGTTTAGATCGATTGGTTGCATCAGTGTTTATGTGTTAGATATGGGAGAAAAAATATGCATATTGGCAATATATCGATGTTGAACTGTTTACACGTGTGTATCGATATGCATATTGGCAATATATCGATGTTGAACTGTTTGCTTTAATTTAGAACTGATATCTTGCCAAACGTTATCAACAAATGTCTTTCTTTTGATGCTCTATTTTATGCTGTACTCATCGCCACCAGTAGCATGCTCCGTACTCACGGACCACGCTACACTACTCTCCAGTCATATGATCTTTATGTACGTAACCCCCTTTGTCCACTCTATCACTTGTTAAATTTCCAAAATTTATGCTAGTTTGTTGTCCGTCAAAGCCTTCCAAACTTGGTAGGTCCCCAAACGGACACAACTACTTTTACTCGTCTTTGCGTACTGGTCATTATGAAATTGGTCATGTAGTGAACAATCCCAACATAAATTTTTTCAGTTCGTTTTCTGTAGTTTCCATCGGTGAATATAGTTCTGATATGTCTAAATACCAGAAATGTATGAAGTCATCATGTTGTTTAAACACTAGGATTTAAAAAATAGGTCACGTTGTTGTCATATATGGTATAACGGTACCACTTGTATAAGCCCCATATGGGTGTAGCTTAAGTTGAAGGTAATACTGTATTCAGTTTGATCTTAATTTCAGACATATAATCATGTATTCCGTTTTCGTTTATCCCTATTGTCAGTATGTTGCATCACTCTCTCTCTCTCTCTCTCTCTCTCTCTCTCTCTCTCTCTCTCTCTATATATATATATATATATATATATATATATATATATATATATATTCCGTACAATAAAATTGCTTTCGTATAATCAATTAAAACAATTATTCCTATTTTTCATTTTTCCCCTTATCATTTTCTCCATTTTAATAACTGCTAAAAAAAGTGTACTTAGTCAAAATTCAGGCTGTATTTGGAATACAGAGGAGCAGACATTTTAGTTATCTGTGAGCATTGAATATGCACCGGGTACACAAGTACAATAACCAAAGAAATTGCAACCTTCTAAAATATTTGCTATCCGTAAATAACCTAGTTCAAGACGTATCAAGTGCGCCGTAATTAAAGCAAACTAACACCATATTTCTGAACCATGCATTTAAATTTGTTGCAGCTAAAATGAAATAAAATTATTTGTTGAGGGGGAGAGGGTGTGGCAAAGTGTCTCCCTGACAATTTGAATATTGGAGTTTTAACTTACAGGGAACAATGCTATTAATGAATGAAAATTAATAGTTTCAATAGACTTGTGATATAGTTGGGTATTGATTTTGACGGGTTTCACTGTATTAATCTTTGTAAGTACCTTAAACATCAGGGACAGACAATTTGATATCTGGTAGGTGGTAGTAGAATAACACAGATGTATCATCTTAAAGGTATTCAATTCCTATGCAGTTGTGTCTGACGATTACAAGATAATCAAATGTTAAGCTGCATTTGTTGCATAATCGCTGCAAATTGCATACATACACAAATTCCTAGCATCTCATTCCGATGAAGCAGTCGAGGAAGAGTTTATATTCATATGAGTCTTTCACAGTTGCGGATAATATTGACAGCTAAATAAAAGTTATACTCATCTTTTAATATATTTGACAAGGTACATTAGCTTGCAACTATTATGGTACACCATGGTGTGTCTTCCTTCTTCCAGACTCAGTATGTGTAGTACAGGTTTACATTTTTCAATAATACATGTAGTTGCAACATTTTGTGATTATTAGTATACGCGGATATTCCCACCAGCCCAATTGGATAACGGTACAACGAGTGGCCGAGTGGTCTAAAGCGCTGTCCGTTACGGATCACTGCCGTCTCACCCCTGTCTGCGTGGGTTCGAGTCTAAGATTCTGCTAATGCAGTTATGTGAGAAAGCTTGCCAGTAGCTTCTCGTGGGTCGGTGGTTCTTTCTGGGGGGTTTTCCATGGTTCTTCCTCCACCAATAACACTGGCCGCCATGTATAGCCTATCGTGTGCTGAAAAATGGAGTTAAACCCTAAAAAAGAAACAAACCAATAAGATAAGACATTTCTTATAATCGGATTCGTAAGGTTTATTTGGTTCTAGATTGCCAGGACTAAATAAACTGTCAAATATAAGTTCTGTTATAATAAAAACCCAAAACAAACTTTCAAAAACCGCTTACTTTCTCCACACTTCCAACAGAACAAGACTGTTTAGTAAAGGTGCAACTATTTGCCCAATGTTTCCTCTTACAATGATTAAAACAATCGGTTATATTTGAGAGATAAATGTCAGAGGAGACATGTTGTTCCAACGTTGTGGAATGTAATATAATGATATATTGCCAGAAGAGGAAAACAAACTAAATATTTAGAGAATAAGTTTAAAGTCTTTCTGTCATAATTATTTGAAAATTGATTCTCTGTATAGTTGATATGGCAAAATTCATAGCGCTGGCAATGAAACGAAAACTTGTGACAAATTATGTTTATCAAGGATCAATGGGTGGCAGATTAGAGCAACATCAACGGTTGGACGAAAACGAATTACAGTATTGAAAAAATGTTTTAACCAAATTGGCATCACACAGGTTTTAAAATGGACATGTTTACAAATTAGCTGACAAGATAAGATAATTAACTGTCATTAAGTGTGTATATGTTTCTATAGATTCTACAAACTGACTAATATAGCATATTAAAAAATGTGTATATTTCAAATAAAATCAGATATTAATAGTATGCTGTATTGAATGCATATACCAATATAACGAATAGTCATGAATCGATCCGTAAAGTAGTACAGAGAGAGAGAGAGAGAGAGAGAGAGAGAGAGAGAGAGAGAGGGAGAGAGAGAGAGAGAATTTGTTTTCTATTTAGCGAATCCAAAATTGTCATGATGGAGATTGGAAATTTATTTAATTTGTCTTGCAATTGTGTAAATCAACATCAAAATACAGACATGAATGAATGCAAGCTAGAAACAAAACAGCAAGCAAAGGAGTAAAAAGTAAAATAAAAAATCTAACGCATGACATCAACCAAAACAAAACAAAACAAAAGGAAGACAACGAAAAAGATAAACTTTCCTAACCTCCATAAATGAAATCCAAAACTATGATATGTAAATGTGTACAATTCTGAGATACATTCTATCCAACACCTTGCTATAAAATATAACTAAGATAGTACAGGAAGTCAACTTACAAGTAATTGACATCCCAAATAAGAAACGAAAATCCTTACTCTCGCCGAAATAAATAAACATAGACCAGAATATAGTCTTCTCCTCCATCCCACCGTCGCACACAGCTTTAATATAGATATAACACATGCAAACCAACATACACATATGTTTATTTGTTTGTTTGATTAGTATCTTTAACGTAGTTTTAAGAATATTTCAGTCATATCGCTACAATATTTGCAGTGAGGAAGTTTATATATATATATATATATATATATATATATATATATATATATATATATATATATATATATATGAAATACATTAAGTAAGCACCCTTTTTGTATCGAAATTAGGTTCGACAGATAAAAGATTACAATCAACATTCACTGCCACTACACGGAATATACTGATTTCAAAAATATGTAAAATGCTCAAATAAATCCAACTACCAAATCATAAAACCGAACCCAATATAGATGCTAACCAAACATAAAACGTACAAGAGGTTAACAAATTATTTCGAACTTACTTAAAGTATGTAATGTTCTTTGCAATATCACGTTTTGATGCCAATTTTTATTATAGCTTATATTTTAATTATATCGACTGTTTGGTATTTTTGAAAGTGTTCTTAACAGTAGAAATTTGCATAAACGATCATGGAGGCAAGCAATATATTCTTCTGTAAAATGAATCAAGCCATTTAAAATGAGACAACCATCATGTTTTCAGACCCATGCATAATGTCTCGTACAATAAAGAAAAAAAAGTTTGCGACATAACGAAACGCAATCCAAACCTAACACTGCAAACAGGCAAATTTGAAATGTCCTTGACGTAGTACGCGTTGTTTGCCATATCACACTGTCCAGATATTTGTAGCGATATACTTATCAATACCTTATAGACATTACACACAGCTTCATCAAGATAAGACCTCCATCAACAGAGATAAAGCCTGTACATTAACATCGCAAGCATAGTTATGAAAATGAAAGCTAATGTTATTTTGACATCCGGCTCACTAAGGCAGCCGTAATGCCACCAGCTAAAATCGCAAGGACAACATTGTTATCCAGATGAAACCAGCGCCTAGCATCCTTGACATCAAGACGCTTAAGAGCAAATTCGTTTGCGTAACCAAGCACCTTGTGTATGGCCAGCAGTGCCAAGTTGTCGATTTTGTCGTTCAAAAGCTCTTCGTCCACGTAGTTTTGGATGGGCATGACATCGTTGTGAGATATGCCTAGCATCTGTGATACCTTTTCAACTGCCATTTTAATCTCTGTACACTCATATACTCTGGAAATGTTGTAGTCAACTTCTTTGACCATTTCGTCAATCTTTGTCAGCACGACAACATGGGGGATACCTGTCAAATATATAAATCGACAAATAGCTCTACGAAACAGCATCCTAATACATCTAATAAATGTTGTCGTCTATAAGTTTATTTTGAGGTTGTGGACAATATCAGAACATCTTTACATACTTATTTAAACCAAGAATATAGCGATGCACTGTGTAATTTGTTCTTTGATTCATAAATGTATAATTTCGTATCATATTACATATAGTAGCTTCGTGAAAGAATCTCAAACTGTTATCATTGTAGACATGTATTGGGAATTTCAACAAGAGTCTTGCAAATATGATATTAACATGCTACCTGATTGCAATTACAGCGTTTTAAGTAAAGTATTGTCGGTATTTTATTTCAATATCAGCGTAAATGGAATATTCTGAGGACCACCGTATACACAAGAGACAATCACTGTACCATTAATTATAGTTCCAATCAGCACATTAGGTACAAATGAAACGATCAAAACGCAGAACCAGGTATATAAAAATATCACTTTCAAAGAAATCCACAGACTGGAGAATTAAAATCAATGTTTTGAAGAGAGGCCATCATAAACAAAATTTGGAAAAATAGTCAAGAAACGTACAAATATACTAAACTGTTAGGACTAAAATGCAATTGCACGAATGTATACATCAGAACACCTGTAAATAGGACATACCTGTAATTATTTGGCAGACTAATATTTCAGCAACATTGTCAGTGTATCAAATTGTATATGATGAGTTATCATGTACGTTTAATAACGAGTGGGCCTTGCTGAAACTGTGTCATAACTAGAAGGCAAACATTTACAACATCGTTTATACTAGAACAAAAATAAGATGTTAAAACAGTCATACAGTTGGATTTAGACACAGTTTGGAACAAACGAGCTGTACAAAAAACAGCTGGCTTTCAATCAATTCACAGAACATTTAATACGCATTCAATCTTACATTTTAAACACGGTTCTCTTCCTGGAGTGTAGTATTTATTTTCTATAAATACAACTAACCAACACTCCAAAAAGGAATGTTCATGTAAGTATTACTAATCAAGTTAAATGCAGTTCGAAATGCATCGGTGCATGAGTATATATCTTTCCTCCGATTTATTAAGAATGTCATGAAAGAATCATGACTTAAATGAACAATAGTGTATAAATCTTATTATGACAACCTCCTCCTAAAATGAGTAAGTCACTGCTAAAATAACATTACCACATAATACGTTTAGTAGACGAACAATGTGCTAAGTTCTTTCAGATCAGCCAACTGATAGACATGACGATATACAAAATTATGGCATATAAATAAGAACAATATATTTTTAATTCAAATTATAATAACAAGCAAAAAAATATCTTTCTGACAAACCCGTATCAACTGTTTGGCTATATTATTAAAACAAACAGATTCCATGCATAATATGTCTACATCTTAAAATCGTAGATTTAGGTGTAACGCAAGTAGTGTTAAAAACTGTGTTAACCTATTTTGATATGTGTAAAATAGCACATACAACCCTAGAATTGTATAATAATGATTTATGTGACAATATTATCATGATTACATGCAAATCCTTGCTCTTCTGCAATTTCTAGTAATTTTATAATTTTGGATATAGTTCATTCTGAGAATGTCTTGTTAGCGTTTCTGGAAACAGTATATTTAAAATAAAAATTACCTTTTTTGTTCATTCTCAAAAGTAATCCATTGAGTTTATCCCACACGGATTGAGGAATACATTCCAATGTACTCCCATCAAACACAAATACCACGCAGTGCACCATTTCGTCCAGTACTGGTCGGTGAATAAATCCTGATTGTTCGGGAGTGATAGGCGATGAAGTATTGAACTGTTGTGAAAATAAAACCAACATAAAATGGTCCATTAGAGTTAACTTATGAAACACTATCAACGGCATTATATGATCAAAAGAAATCAAAACGATTAATGACAAAGTAAATATTTGAAATTTAAACATCTTTAAATATAATATTGTATTACCTTCTCAATAAGTAAAGTCCGTTGGACAATCTCTGTTCGAAGCAATTTTAACCAGTTCGACAAATCTTTTCTTGTTTGCTTTGTGTCTGCTTTCACGAATTTTTGATAGTAATATAAAATGTGGAACCTAAATTCTTGTTATTATAGACGGTTCTTATACAAGTCAAATCGTTCCTTACAAACTAAATACCACATGCTTCTGATTGTCTGCCAGTTCCTTACTTAGAAGCTCCAAGTTTTTTTGTGTATTTATATCAATCGCTAAACACCATTAATTCCAGACTACAGGCCGAAAGTTCTAAGTGATTAAAGGATGGCTCTAATCAATGCAGTTATCAAGAACCAGTTCAAATTATATTTATCTTAGTGACGTACGCATCTTCCACTCAGAAAGCCACGAACGTGTGACTTGGAAATAAACATACCTACCTACCTACCTACCTAACCACCTACCAACATTCATACAATACATGCATACATACATGCATGCATACATACATACATACATACATACATACATACATACATACATACATACATACATACATACATACACACATACATACATACATCAAGATTAATCATGTTATAACTGCCTTCATATGGGCTTTGATACCAACCTCGTACCCATCCGGGATATTTCCATCCACAAGGTAAACCATTTCTGTCGAATCTGGACCAAATTTTTCTCCTATACCACATGTATCGCACAGACAAAATTTAAGATCTTTCCCTGTTCTTCCAGACCTAAACTGGAATTGTTGATACTGAAAGAGTTTAAAGTGTAATAATAACTGTTAATTGCTAAGATTAATTATTACTTCTATATGACAGGTTTCTGGTTGTAATGTCCAGATTAATGTGTGGACTTTTCTTCTGATTAGCAGATATTTTCTTTTGAAAATGCAAATTAAGCCGTTAGGACAAATTGCTTTTCGCAATATATGTATACTGCCTGATTAAGAGACAGGAGGAGAAAACACAGGGCCGAATAGACATTAACGCATGCGTACACGATCCGAAAAATGTCTCGTGGTGAATTTACATGTTTTAGTGTGTAGGACTAAGCTCATATGGGGTATAACATATTCATATTGAAATCTCTAGCTTAAATCACAATGAGCAATAATTCCATTAATCACAATAATGTTCTATATTTTTATTTTTAAAGAAATATTTTGGAAAATTAAAACAATCCTGCTAAACCTTTTACGCGGTAGACGCCACGCCACAAATAAGAACATTTAAGAAATCAATTATAACGCTTGCAGTTTACTACTATTCCAAGAAACATTAATATCGTTCATTATATTCATCAACCCTATCAACAAAAAAGTTCCATATATCTTTTAATTTGACTGACATTATAAAGCTACTATTTGAATCAGCAAGATAATGACGAAAAAATTAGGAAGACATTGTTTTTATTTTGGGTTGATAATGTTTTGAAGATAAAACATTTGAGTAAACGTTTTAACTTGTTTTGGCCAAAAAAAAAATATCTCAAATGAAACCCTTTTCAATATTTCAGAGTAGAAATTTCATGTAAGAAATAAGAAGAAATCTTTGCATATGGATAGGGCATGCAATGCAGTGACTATATGATACTTAAAGACTACTCTAGTGATATGGAAACCAGAAATGAAAAATAAAACGTAGATGGCCAAATAACACTTGGAAGAAATAGGCGAGGAAAGACATGACAAAGTTCTCATGTAACCCATAGAATAAATCCTAAATGAAGCCACGAAGTAAGTATCGAGCTCATCTGCCAGAGAACAAGAAACATCAAAACGATGTAGCTCATTTTTTATGTAAACAATAATAAAAAATATAAATCGCCTCCTCATTAATGTAGTATGTTCCGGACTTAATAGTTGTTCAGGATTGGTACTATTGATCACATTATGTACTATGTGTTGCTTTTTTAACATATATTTACTTCATTACATCATTAACATTAAATATTCGTGGAATATTTCAACGTGCAATGGGATTCATATGATAATTATACACACTGTTTCACAAGAAAACTAAATCTCATAAATAAGTGTGAGATGTTTTCTCAAAGCAGACATAGACTGTGAGTAAATATAACTTACGGCCTAAAGTGTACAAACTGACCACTTGCTATATTTCACATATACCTTAAAACGTTGCAAGAATTAGTGCACCATTACATAATAATGTGGGGCAAATAACTTTACCCCCTTTGTGACGCTGCTTGTTGTACTACCACTCACAACACTGCGATGAGTAATTTGGTCAGAAAAGATTGAATTTATGGTGTTGCAGAAACTAGACTTTCCCGCTCCTACTGGCCCAATCATCAGAATCCTTGCCTGAGAGAGCTTCGTGACACTCGGCGGACTGTAGTTTTCAGTTTTGTCTATTAATGTTAACTTGTTCTGTAAAGAGGTAATATAGTTCATTAAGTATTATGCAATCTGTATTTAAATATTCGTGGTCAAAAGAGGTAAAGTATTTAGTGACAGATGGTGGTAACGCTTAAAGATAATGATTTTATTAAATGATGTATTCAAGCATTCGTCACAATAGGTTTCAAAACAAACTGCTCAGTTTTGTTTCTCGTCTGGTTAGGATACTATAATTATGGTCTTTCTATTAGATTACAACAAAATGTGTTCTGAAATTGGTATTATTCAGAAACAAAACCAACGTTAGCATATCGATGATTATTCACATAAGATGTTCAAATATGTATTACATGAGCGATTATTACAAATACGTACATTGTATTTATTACAGCATCAAAATGTTTCTATAGCGGTAATTGTTTTAAAATTGTAATTATAAAAACAAATATATCACTTGAATGGAATATTGTAGAAAAGAAGCAAAGAGGGTGGACAGACCGAAACTATTTCAAGCAAGCCGAAACTATTTCAAACAAAATCATAAAGGATTTCAAGCAAAGAGGGTGGACAGACCGAAACTATTTCAGACATAGTCCTAAAAGATTTCAAACCGAAACTATTTCAAACAAAATTCTAAAGGATTGCAAACCGAAACCAATTCAGGCAGACAAAAAAAGAGAAATGGTTTCGGTTTGTCACGCTATTGAGACTCTGTCTCCAGAAAGACCCGACGCTGATTGCGTTTTGGAGACGAATTGAACATCCGTTACGATTTCACAAACAGGCTAATTTGTAAAGCCTCACCTCGTAAATCAATTTAATTATTGGATTGGTCAGTGAGTTTGAAATTAATTCTCGTTAGCGAATCATTATGACATCGCACTAACATTGGATTAGTTGGATCCTCAATGATTAGAAACCCTGGAGGAGATGTTGATGCAAATGAGTATAAAAAATATCCCTGCTGGGCATGATTTGATATTTCGAGATTTATTTGGTAATTTCCTTCGATGACATCACATACTAACTTCACTGCAATCACCGAGGATATATTGACGTTTGAGGAGCAATATGCCTACCACCACCGTCTGGATCATTATTATGTTTGGGCATAGTTGTTTGTGGTGGTGGTATTTTTTTCCATGCGGCGCGTATTTGTGGGAAGTACTCATCGAGGAGGTCATTAGTTGATTGTTTTAGTTCGTCTACATCATCCCGGGGAAGTTTAAATTCAGAAATATCCTATACGCGTATTTGATACTATTTTGCAAATTCTACTCTCTCAGAACAATCTCTGGCATTTAATACAGCTTGAATAAGTCGTAAGTTAAATAGTTCCATATCATATGTGATCTGATTAAGTTTTTCCGTATATTTGATTATTGAGATTTTGGATGATAAATCGATAATATGTTCTTGCAAACTCTGCCGTAATTTATTTAGATACTCTTTGTGGTTTTTATAAAGAGAATCAAAAAAGTCTGAGATTACAGGGGTTATTACTAAACAACCCACCCCTATATCCATAAACCAATATTCGTTATTGTAACTAACAGGATTTGTCAAAAATTCTCGTTTATTAATCCAGGTATTTACAAGGGAGATATCATGATATGATTTTACGTCTGTGACGTAATCATATTTTTTAGGTTCTGGTATTTGTAAAGATGTCCGATGTGGGTTTCCAGGCCAACCCAATATTGTTCTTATCGAGCTGTTATAGATGTCTACGGCATACCCGGGTGAGTTTGTCTCAATCACCGATGATAGTGTTGGTTCATGAACTGTTATAGCGATTTTCGATTCTTTTCCAGTATTTGATTTTATTCTACGCTGTAATTCTTTATTGATCTGTTCGATTTGGTAGGACCCAGATGGTAATGAAACAACTTTCCAGTCTGGTGTACCATCGGCGTTATTCTTACTTGCAAACACCAAGGAATTATTCGGTTGCTGAGCACCGAACGGTGCTGATCTAATATTATGCCAACTACGGTATACTCGTAATGTTGCTAGTGCTATCTCCTTCAAGGGATCTGTAGTAAGGAAATTTACACTGAATTCAGGATTCGTTGAGGTTATTGAGATCATGCTGGTTTTCACCGAGGTTGTGTTTTCTGCTATTCGTTGAAGTAATTCCGTTGTCACTATTTACATTTTTATTGTACTCATGTTGTTTTTCTATTTTTGACATAGCAGAATCATAAACACGTATCATTGCTGAAAACTCATTATCTGATATTAATGTGTCATTGAGGGAGGACGATATCATCTAGGATAATTGTGAGTACGCGTTTGACACAATATGGAACTTAACTACGTAGTCTTGTAGTTTACGCTGGCTTCATGATGACATTTTTTGTGTTATTATTGAAATAATTCGCGCGATTATTGTCACCTCGGATATACAAATTGGAACAGCTATCGGGGCAATCATTGTTACAGAAGATAGTATTATACCAGATCCAGTTATTACACCTGATACCGAGTACACAGTAACATCAACTGCGGTTAAGTCTTCGTCGGTATTTTTTTATTTTTACTTGATACTACTCAGTGAGTGTTTTGAGTTTAGTTTGAAATTCTGTGACCTGATCATAACGATACTGCCATGACTTTGCCAATGATGACATTTTTTTTTAAAACACTAGTGTTTTTAATTCAGTTGTTTACTTAAATCCGCTACAAATTCGACATACCATGTTACTGAAACCCTAGCCAAATTATAATCGATGGGTATTATTGTGAATTGTTCAATTGTTCCCTCGTCGATGATCGTTGATATCATATTGTTGACCCCAGATGAACTCGTTGATGAAATATTAAATTGAGTCGGCGACACTAGTATTAATAGATAAATACCTTTGACGGTCGGGGTGATATTCAATATGTTATTTTGTGGTGTCCACGTAAAAAATCCCTGTTGAATCGTGTATACTACATTGTTGGTTTTCTCATAAGGGAATCTTTGTATTTTCAAGTGTTTCTATCATCCTCGGTAAATCATCTTTGATTGCCTCGATGGTGTTTTTCATCTCTTCGATAGATTTTTTAATATCCGGGAGATTTATGTCGAATTTATCAAATGAAACTCAAAAACATTTATCGAAGATGTTTTTTACGAAAAGTTAAAAACTGTTTTATTTGTGCTTCATATCTGGATTGAATTGTTGCAAATTCTAACATATTTGTTTTTATCTCTTTGAGCTTCGGTGTGGTCACCGGTAGAACCCCAAAGAAATTAGCGACTGGGAGTTAAACCTCAGTGACGGATGTTTGTAAACCCGCAAATTGATTTACTTGAGCATCATATTTATCATCGAGAGTTTTTAATGATTCTGCAGATGATACATAATTATCACTGAGTGATGTTAATTTATCTGTGAGCATCGAAACAAGTACACCCGATTTGAGTTTATCCTCTTTGGAAAACAACGCGATAGTTTCTTCTACTGCGTCGCGTCGTTTAACTAAGATATCATCAAGGGAAACATTATTCGTTTTCAATTTACCCTGACGATCTTGAAATACAACTATTTCATTTTGATCAATACATGCGAGGTTTAACATCTCGGATATTACATCTGCGATTATTTTATTTACATCACCGGTTGCAGATATTTCCGCGGAGATTTCATTTCAGGCTTGAGGGGGAACTTCCCCAAATATCAATCATTATACTCTAAGATCTCTCTAAAAAGCGATTACTCGTATATTCGTGCACGGTTTTATGTGGTAGTTTTCCCGATGATGAAATAGCGTTGAGTACATTTAATACTTCCATGCCGCATATTGGTGGGTCATTCATTTTCTGTGTTGGTAGCGTATAATACCAGATAGGAATTTTTAAGCGGTTTATGTAACGCATACATTCTTTAGGCGGTGCTAACCCATATGAATCGAAATAAATAATCAAACGCGGATCAATCGCGTATGCAACCCAGTGGGTTCCTGGTTCGGTGCTGTTATCGAGATTAATGATACCTGTTTGAGTGTTGTTTGGTTGTTGTGATAATTGATCTCTCATAAAGACACCTCTAAAGTTTTTAATCGCTAGGTTTTTAGCAGCATCGATTAAATCAAAATTTGACACCGGCGAGAATGTCTGTGACATTGTTGTTAGTAAACTGTTCCTAGTCTCAGGACCTTTCTGCTGTACCATGAATACGGAGTTCCTGGTAGTCTTAGACCCTTTCCTGATCGTTTCTTTTTTATACCCGCTTCCGGTATCTTTCTTTAGTGTCATTCATGCCGCTGTACCAACAGCTCCTAGCGCGGCGGCGTTTGCTACCGCTGGGGCCGCTGCAGCAATCAACGTTGGTAACGCAGCTAACAGCGGGAATACACCACCTGATTTTATCATGTTCTTAACTGCGACCGCAGAGTGACCTGAACACCTTTTTATCTTTGATATCATCATTGAAATATCTTATCTGACGAGCTGTAAGTGATAATTTAACCACCAGACATCTGATTGTGCTTCAGCAATATTGTGGTTCCACATTTTTTAGCTGATTCCGATTGCAATTTTTTAACTTGACCAGGAGTTAACATAACACTAACATGACTATATGACATTTTATTTAATAACAGATTGATCTAAATGTCTACATGTTTTCCACTGATGCATGAACTACCCTCATTCGTCCACTAACCCCTTTGAGTAACATTGATTTGTCGCTGAGAATAACAGCAACTGCTCTGTAATCAGTGATAGTGACAATACCATCTACAACCGGACGAGTTACACGAGCTCTGAAGTGTATGTCAACTACGGATTGTCTGGTTAAATCAAGATGTTCCAGCTAGAAGTAATAGATGGGATATCGATTTTGAAAATCAATTGTGATATTTGCAGACCAGTATCCACATTATTATCGCGTCTCATAAATGTCAACAAACGATTATACGCGCGTGCTATTTGGTTCGTCCCTTAATCAAGTAGTATATCTTCGGATAGTTTCTGTTGGCCGTTTATTCTCAATGATACTTCATTAACACCTATTTGATCAAATATCAGATGGATGCGTAATTGAGACCCAACTCTCGCCTTATCCTGTAACACAATAAATATATAACACGGAGCTGAAAAACCTTGTTTTGATACCAGGTACAATGTAAGTGTACCATCAATATTAGAATTCATGGTATCTGTTGTTGTTGTTAGACATGATGGCAATGATTTTCCTCCATGATCCATAAATTATAGTAATCTTTCTTCCATGGTAATTGATGGGGTGATTACTGGCATCCACAATGATAGTTTTAATATAATGACTTTACTATCAGCTACACCAGCATTACGCCAGATTGCATCATTATCACTACCCTTTCGCACGAGTACGACTGTATGTTTTGTTCCATAGATAACTTTTCTAACATTTCTGCAAAATCGGAAAATATGATGCAGTGGAATCGCACATGAAAATTGTCGACGCTGTCCTTGAAACATTGCTACGCGTGTTGCAAACCCTAGGATGTAATTAGGATTAGTACTTTTTAAAATATCAAAGGCAGCAGCTGGTCTATCTTCGTGTTCAAGAGAATCGGATTGTGGATTATTGTTGTAGCATGTGGTGTCAACAATTTAGTATACTGAATGTGTTCAGGATGATTAGTAACATCCTTGGAGAACATCATAGATGGACCTGCCGATCTTGTATAATCATCAGAATATCTTGCCAACCCCACTATTGTTGTGGCAATATCAATCTCACGCTCTATAGACTCGATTTCTCTTCCATCAATCATATATCTAGCACTCTTGAATAGCTCCATGATACCATTATTGACAAAACCAACTCGGACATTTTGGCCATCTTCATATGACATATTAGCTGCAACATTTGTTACAAGTTTTCCTTCTACTTCAATAAACGCTTCAGCGGGTAGAAAGTATTTCCTGGTATCATGGACCTGAAGTTCGATTTTTGATCGATCCGGTTGTACTGCATGATAGGAATAAAACTGATAATCGCGTACAGAATCATTCTTGGGTACTGTGGCGTACATATCGAACGCTGGGTCAGGAGCCGATTTGAACATATTGTTATATATTTCTTGATCTAAATAGCGATCTCTCGCGATTTCAAACCACTTCCCGCTATCACATTTGCAGTAATATTTCCCCGAGTGTCATATCCTTCATTAATCCGTGATGCTATATTCTGTTTATTATTTTGCTAATACGTGCAGGCAAAAGTTCCGTTGATGGTAGTTTCTCTAGTGATTCTATCACTGCTGACGAAGTCATTGTTGATTTATTTCTTCGCCGAACTAAAGCTACTAGTTTTTTCTTAGCCGCGGAAAATGCTTTCCCAGCAACATCACCAACAGCGCTAATACCTTTATCACGAATAAAAGCAATAGCTTTAATTGATAACTGTTTTGCGATCGGTGCTATTTTTGGAGCCATTCTTGCAAATAATCCTGCAATGGTATTGCCGAGACCATCTCCATAGTACGCTCTATAAACAGGCAATCGTGAGTTTACTACGTAAGTCATGGTTGTTTTATTGTGGTGTAGTGTATGATCATCTTATTAAAATGCTATTTATCTAATCGCGAAATCGTAAAAGATTTTCATTGCTAGTAATTTCGGTGATTAATCACTGTGGTAACCGTCCGCTAGCTCATCAATAAACTCTCGGTATACACCAATATCCATGATACCGCCCTCAAATAATCGTCTGCAGATATCAGCTTCCTCATTAATTATTTCCGATGAATTATTTCCAGCTCGTTTCCTTCCTAGGAGAACTTATAATCGTGATATATCCCCGAGAATATTACTAGGACAAAGAACAAAACCACTACCAGAAACCCCTTGTGGATATCCACCTGCGAATTTTTCAGTTCTACCAGTTGCACCTTGTAAGGGATCAACTGCGGCTCTTACTTTTTTTTTCTCGGGGGGTTCATTTGGTGGTGATGAACCACTTCTTATAACCTCTACTTTACTAATATAACGCCTAAAATCCTCCTCCTCTTTGATTCTAATTCCACCGTGATTTGCCAAATATATTTTTCTATACCAGGTGAGAGCGGTTTTTATAGTCGTCAAATCCATCTTTTATATATTTTTCCCTTGTCTCCTTTTGAAAATTTTTAACATCGAAATCATCTAATTCATCATCCGTGGAATGTTTTTTAATTTCATCCTACCCACCTTCCGTAAATATCTCTTTAAGCGTATAATATACTCTCTCTCTCTCTCGCTCTCGGGGGTTCAAGTGGGTCATCAACGAGTTCAAGTTGTTCTTGTTGTTCCTTAAGTTGTACAGCGGCTATTATATCACCAGGAAGATTCCTTAGCTTGGATCTCTTTGCTATTTTTGCAAGTGGAGAAATAATGGCCGTTTTTTTTACCTCGTTGTTCCTCATGAATATCTCCCCATATAGCTTTTCAGTGGTCGATACAACTTTCCCGGTTGCAGTGGTTATTGGTTTGAAAATTGTTCGGTTGCTGTTGTGAAATTAGTTTGAAATTCCTGTCTCGTTTGGAGCTTATTTCGAACGGAATCACGAACCAGAATAAATATCTAGTTGTTAAAGCTTCACCTACCATTATAAATATAATATACGATCTAAATTGTAAGTGAAAACACACCCACCCCCGACAGTTTGTTCATTACTTCCGCGTTAGTGATAAATCACTGAACACTATCATACCCGTGTTTAGAATTTCCGTCTATACAAATTCGTTCTATGCGAGTAAGCGCATACCTGTCTATAGAATTAATTGTCAATGGGGCTTTATTGTATGCGGATTACTCACCTGCAACGGGTTGGGCATTGTTTAGAGTGTCAATCCATTGAGAGATTTTTTACTGTGTTGAGGCAACCAATGGGGGATTTTCATTTTGTCTGATAATTTCTCTTATTGTTTTGATTTTCGAGTTTATTGTGCGTTTGATTTCATATTGTTTGCCCAATTCACTTATGACTTTTTCGACAGCAGTGAACAGCGGGATAATTTTGTTTATGTCGTTACAAAATGCAAATGAGTCATTTACCGCGTGCTGAATTCATTTGATCAACCCATACTTCCTTGGAAGGACATACCTATTATTCTGAGCGCTATCATCAAGATAGTGAAATTCAGAGAGAATCTGATTACAATCTAATTTATCTGATAATTCCATTCCTTGATTATTTTAATTTGAAATCTCAATTATGATGACATTCATATTTTCGAAATTCATTATATGAAATATTATATATTTAATATATTTTAATAAGAAAATTATGGGTCATTTTTGACCCGTTTTTCGAATAACATGATTATATATGATTATATATGATATGATTATATATGATTATATGTGATTATACATGAACTCCATTCGCTCTAAGGTGTTATTCACATCATATTTCGCCTAGAGATATTATGATATAATATGATGAACTCCATTCGCTTTAAAGTGTTATACAGGATAAACCCATTTGGAACCCCTCAGGTTTTATTCACATCTGAGAGGCCCAGAGGTTACATATATGACAACACATCCAAATTGGAACCTATCAGGTGTTATTCACATCTGAGAGACCTAGAGGTAACACGAAGCATAGTCTCCGAGAGGGGATTCAACTAGTCAAATAACGGGTTAGAACCCAAAGAAGGTATGCTTGGTGAATAGACGTCACATTTACATATAAATATATAGATATTTACATATTTACAAAGTATTAACATATTTATAAGTATTTACATATTTATATATTTACAATGATGATATAATTACAATGATGATATATTTACAATTATGATATATGAAATAAGACGGCACACATACAAACAATGGTCTGTTATACTTTCAACTGATACCACCATACCCCCAACAAAATCTCCCGGGTTAAATGCAAAAACACATTCACACCGTGTGACGGTGTGTGACATATTGGTGATTTCACAGTTGAATTTCGAAAGGCTTAAAGCCCCAATACTATAGGAGACAGCATGGTATATAAGCTAATACATGAAAATCAATAAAGTGGTGTGAGATTTGTATTCTTTCGTGTACTTAATTATGATTATTGAAAGTATCTAAACGAAAAACATCAAAAAAAAAAGAATACCACCTATTTGATTCATTTTCTCACAAAACAAATACTTAATTATTTCCATTGAGATCCGGTGACAGTGTTTCAAAAACCAACACACTAAAAAAGCCATTCAGTCATCGAACAATCCCATTGAGATCCGTGACTATAACAAAGGAGTTATCGTTGTTTCAAAACTACACACACATGCTTACACGAGTTATTCCCCTTAATGCTACATATAATAATTTAACTGTAAACGAATTGAATTCTATGTCCGGTTCTCTTGGAAATCATTGATTGATATATTTGTTCTGCAACAAATCGTGCTGATGGTATATAAATATTGAAAAAACTTTCCAGCTTCATTCATTTACTGAAATACTCTTTCTTCGTTATTTTCTGTATTAAATGATTTTATAGGGTTCGCATATTTCGAGTGTTTTCCGGTCCCTACTTGTTTGGTGTTTTCACTTTGAGTTATAGTTCGTAGATTTGATAGAGACTTGTTCTTAGGATTGGAATCAATATGATTGATAACAAACTCATCTTTTATCAATCCATGGAAACACTCATATGCCATTCTATGATTAAGATGACTTTTCCCTCCAGAATTAAATCTAAATATCCCTGATTATTAATAACACCGACTGGTTTCTTTAGCCTGCGGTGTCTGACAATACCATCACGAGATGATTCATAATTGGTAATCACGGGATGTAGTTGAAATTCTTGGTTCATTTATATACTATAATATTATTTGTCTAATTCATTATTTGGTTTAAGTATTACTTAAGAATCTATCAATGTAGTCTTGAGGTGTTCTTATGATTTTGTTCTTGACAGAGTCAAGGAGATTGACACAGTCAGAGTCATTGACGGAGTTTTTAACTCTATTATCATAATAGCGCTTTAGCTCTCTGTATCGCTTACCACCACAATTTAGACACAACTGCGACTTACCACGCACACCTAACCCACATCGTATGCCAGGTAAGGGCCCTCAGCTTCCACGACGTACGCTTTGTAAATGATATTCACATAATTCATTTCTGCATGATTTGTTACAAGCGGTTATTGATCCTATCATAAGAAATTTGAAATGATTCATTATATAATAAATTCATTATTTAAATACTTGTTTTAATTATAATATGGAGGAGTTCGAGAGATTATCGAAATTTACGCCTTAGAAAAATGTTAAATTCAATCTCGATAGAGTCTTCACTGATGTACCTAAGAGTCTAATAAGTGATAGAAGCATGATAAGTAGAATACGTGATGGTTTTAATGAATTCAAGCGCGATGGAGCATCTCACTGTTGGTCAACATTTCGAATTGATTGTAGTGTTGATGCTACTATGAACAACGAAAGAACAGCAGTGATAATATCGCATCTTGACAAGTGAAATTATTTTTTTAGAGTGAAATTCATTATCCGCTCAGAAACGGGGAATTGGATTATACGCGACAAATTTGAACCCATCCTGAAAAATAAGAGAACTGTCACTGCGAGTCAGGATTCCATTTCAGGAATTCTGACTGGGATTGACAAACCGTATGACGAGAGATCCTATCCTGTAACCGTGGTTGTTTATGGGATCTATCCGTTAAATGATAAACCGAGTATTGAAAATGTGAAACCCATAAAATATTCGTCGTTGAATTGTGTAGCAGAATGAATAATAGATCATTTTACAAATGCGTTGCGTGGAAACAAAATTGACAGATCTAAGACGCAAAAAAACAAATGGGGATTAACAGTGAAGACAGTGGAGCAACAATTCAAAATGTGGCCGCGTTAGAGCGGATACGAAAGTTCCAATTATCCGTAGAGACAGTAACAGGCGAGATATTATATGAACCGAAATATAAAAATCGAGAGGATAATGCACACGCGTGGACATCCGCAGTAACAATATTTCCGCTGGATAGAACAATTAAAATTCTACCCGTAGAGAACTCTGGGGGAAATTTATTTGATTTTATTTACGTGTCGAGTAAAAACGATCCTGTGTCAGTGTGGTTATTTTAGAGTTTTGAAGACAAAGAGGGTAAATTCGATCAATTTCTAAAACCCATTTGTGAATTATATCGTACTGAAGCCTTCCACAACGAGATGAAAAAACTAGCTAGTGGTTTTTAAACGGAACACGACGAGCAATTACTAACAAACTGTTTTACAATACCGTCAGTTGCAGTTCATTTCACGAGAAAGAGAAATCTATGGAAACCAACACGCGCAGATATCCAAGTGAGTTGTGTTAATTATGGCCATGGCGGATTATGGAATACAAATATGACCCCAAAAGTATTATTTCGGTTGATATGATCGCGTGTTATCCAGGGAATTTTCTCGGGTACGGAGAATGCTTTGAGTATTTTAAACGATTTGGGCATCCCACACATGAGATGACCCGTGTTGCGATTAATGGACCGCTGATTGATTTTCATTTAACCGGATTCTCTCGTGTGGTATCATTTGAATTGACTAAAGGACTTCATCCGTGTTGTTATCTTTGGTTTGGTAAACACATCGCTGAAAAACACTGGATGCCAATAGTGTTATTACGGTATATGATTGATTTTAAAATACTGATATCGCTGATTGTCAGTGAATAAATTATATCATATCGGAAACAAACTGAAGTTTGGTTATCACAACCTGATAGTCTAGATAGTATAATCAGCGAAAAGAAAAAAAACCCTAATTTAGACGAAGATTATATCGTGAAATGGTCCAAAGAAACCTTTGAAGTTAGAAATAAACACGCAAAAGATCTCGGTAGAAGAATAATTGGTATATCCACACAGGGTGAAAAATACGACCATAAAAGACATTCTTTGCGGTTGATTATAGATGATGCTGAATACGATTTTATAATCGCAGATGTAACATCTAGGGTTATATATGTAAATCGTAAAGACGCTTTCTTGTCAGATGGAGTCAAATTAGGTACAATTGATACTAATAACGACGGAGAAAAACTCAGTATACTTACTTAAGGTCGTCTATGCTGGCTTATGCTTCTATTAATTTACTTTCGATGATAAATATATTTCCTGACGCCGCAGTTAGAGTCGTCACTGATTCATTTTATATAGACGTAAAATATAAAGAAGCAGTGGCTAAATTCACTAATTAAGACGAGAGTTCAGGATCATGGAGAATTTAAAAGTAAATACTGCGTGATTATTCCAAATCAGCAGATGTTACGATTGGAAACAATTACTTGGAAAATAATCAGATATCAGAACTATCTAATGCACCGTCGTGTTCCGATCCAATATGTAGATATAAAACAGTTATTTAAACGGCTGTGGTGGGTCAGGGAAGACAACTCGTGCAATTGAATTATTTCGAGGAAAATCAAACATGACTGTGCTAACACCAACACAGATACTTCCAAGAGAGATTAAACAGCGAGGAATTATTGCTTGCACTTAACACAGTTTATTCGATGGAAACGTGACGATTGGACTCCTGAACGAATGGGCGAGAAATATATTCCTGAAATCATTTTTTGGGATGAGATATGCACAGTGTTGTTATATGTATTACAAAGGTTTCTCGATTGGTTATTGCTAGCGAATACAAAAACTTATAATGTCTGGTGATCATGGTCAATCACCACCATTTGTCGGTTTATCCCGCATATATGGCTGAAGAATTTTGTAGACTATTATGAAGAAATTAGTACTGATCATAGATCACTTGTTAATGAATTACGCGAGATCAAGAAACTAATCAGATTACAACCAGATAGAATCCAGTGTGAAATAGCGCGTGAAATAATTTCATAAACCCAATTAAATGATTTCTGGGAAGCGTGGATACCAAACGATTTAACAGTGGCAAGTAGAAAGATAGTCAGAGATACACTTCAGATGAAGTTATTTAACACGCATAAAGAAAAATATGCAACACTTCCAGTGTCGTTGTGTTATAGACCCAAGGATACACGAAGACTAAATATTAAAGGTGATATTCCATAATTGACAGAGTCAAGGAAGCAGATTCTAGTGTTAAATGATATTGTGGTGGTTCATATCAGTGTTGTCGAAGATGCATTGCGTGCTGATAAATCCCCATGGAAGCTAGAATACGCAGCGTCGATACATTTTTCGCAGGGGTTTACTATATCCGATACAATTGTTTGGATCATAGATAATCGCATCGAGTGGTCGAATTTAGTTTATCTCGCAGTGTCTAGAGTACGAAGAATAAATAAACTTCGAAGAGGTGTTTTAGATGATAATAACACAGCAATCAATAATGTTGTCAGCGCTGACATAATCAGAAAAAAACTCTGGTTATAAACAGCCGGATAAAAAACATAATATTTGACATTGATGCCGAATTTACAATTACACTGAAAAAAGCAGCATATAAATGACTGTGAGAGTTGCACTTGTATAATGAATTGGTGTTGGTCGGACAAAGACCCCAGCCAATTTACCGTAGACAGAAAGAATAGCAGTGTTGGTCATACCAGAGATAATGTGATACTGATTTGTCTTGAGTGTAACAGACGAAGAGATGCTAGTTAAGACCATGCGGCGGTAACTGAGTATTCTCGGGTATCATTTGTAATCGTTCACGAGTAAATCCGCGCTGAGGAGCAGTTTAATCCAACCTATAGACTGGCGGTCTACCCGTGGATCGTGTTATGCAAGATATTTTATGCGTAGTGACACTCCAAATAGGATCATTAGCTGTTTTTTGCCACCTTCAATCTCTCCTAGTTCATATAATTATCTAACAGTGACATTTCCGAGTATTGGTTATTTTGAAAAATCATTTTGTGGTTTTACAGGTATATATTTTTTTAATCGCGTTGTTAGGTTTCATGTTGATTGTTCGAGTAATCTCATTATTTAGCGCGGTAATTACGCCTGGTAAACTCTTGACCCATTCACGAGATCGTTTATCCTGAATAAATTCCTTCGCGTATTGATATCCAAACAACCGGTTATCTAACAGTGACATTGCCTATTATTGGTTGTTTTGAAAAATCATTTTGTGGTTTACAGGTATATATTTTTTTTATCGCGTTGTTAGGTTTCATGTTGAATGTTCGAATAATCTCATTATATAGCGCGGTAATTACACCTGGTAAACTCTTGACCCATTCACAAAATCGTTTATCCTGAATAAATTCCTTCGCGTATTGATATTCAAATAACCGGTCTGCAAGTGTCCGATTAAATCGATCAACGATTGCCTGATCGCAATGTAATGCAGTATGTCCTCGTCTGATGGTGACATTATGATGCTTCATTGTTGATAACACTGCACCCTGAAATACCTTGCCAGAATCAACCTGTAATAGATTTGGCCAGTGCAGAGGACCTCGTCGATAAATCCTTTCAAATGCAGAAGCCACCTCAGTTGATGATTTTGTCTTTAGAGGTTCTGCTTTTTTTTTTGTATCGACTCGCAACATCAACTACGGTTAGCGCATACTTGTAAACACCATCATTCGGAACAAATAATATCTCGGGCCGATGAACCTCATTAACGACGTTGACACCAAAATGCGATAAGTTCAATTTATTTAGGCGGTGGTAGATAAATTTGCCATATCGCCTGTTTGGATAACCAATCCGCTACAGTGGTATTTTTCAACCTTGCAGCGCTAGCGAGTTTACAGATTGCTGACTTACCCCTCCAATATCCTCTTGGGGAATAATAAATAGATTCCATGATGTTATTAATTATCAGCACCCAACATCAATTTACTTTTCTTCGCCGATTTGATCAACCATGAAGCCAACTTTTCTTTGAAGGATTTATCAGTGATATAATTCAACGCATGAATTAATTTCACATCAGCGATATGTATGTGTTGCAGATTGCTGCTTTTACAACCAACATCATGAGCATGACACACTTTATCAATAGCGTTGATTGGGTTTTCACCGGGTCGGGGTTGGTTTTGATCATCGAGTCGGATATCGAGTCTGGTCCCGGGTCCACAATAGCTATTCCCTGGAAGGTATTTTTCTCCCGGATACTTTGCCCACGGTGTTCCTGGGAGTTTTACTAACTTGACTGCAATATCACCTCCTCGTTTGTTTTCTAAATCTTCGATTTTGTCAAGGGAAACAAAACTAAATTTTGTGGTCCCACATTGTGCACACTTACCAGTAAGTGCTGATCTGTTATTGCCTGTTGTAAGCGTCGTCAAGTCATTTGTGCTAGTACGCTTCTTACATTTCAAACAATATATTAGATCCATAACTGATTTATAATAACATGAATGTAATTGATTTTTCTGCGAGAAGAAACCGAGAACCCATTAACCATCATGCAGCACTACCGAATTCTATTCGCATGATTGTAATCGGAACCATCTGGAAGCAGCAAGACACAGATGTTTCTTAATTTGATAACGAGATAGATGAAATGGGATAAGTTGTATTTAGCAGCCCCAAGTGTAGACGATCAGCAATGTTACGAGATGTTCAAAGATTTTAACGAGAAAGAAAAATCGGAAATCGATGAGAATATTATTGAGTTTATAACCGATACCGAAGAAGCACCGAGTATTGATGATATTGATAGAAGTATTAATAATTTAGTCGTATATGATGATGTCATGTTAGACAATCAAAAGATTCCTGCTATGATATTTTACAGAGGTAGGCATACAAATATCGATGTAATATATGTCACTCAACGATACACTCAAATACCAAAACTGATCAGAGATAACTGCGCTATTCTTGCTGTATTTAATGGAGTAGACACACATACGCTACGAAATATTTGGCAAACTTGGTGCGGTGGTGATATGGATTATAATCTCTTTAGCAATTTCTTTAGTCACGCTCAGTCAAAACCAAATGGATTTGTAACGATAAATTTGCATGACCCGAAATCAAGATATCGTATCGGACTAGATCAAATGTTCGGTTGAAATCCTAAATTGCTAGCAATTTCAAGGATTTTCAATTTGTTTCCGCAGCGCGATCGGCGCCGGGTCTATCTGGAGATGGAGTCTCAATAGCGTGACAAACCGAAACCATTTCTTTTTTCTTTCTTGTCTGCCTGAATTGGTTTCGGTTTGAAATCTTTTAGGATTTTGTCTGAAATAGTTTCGGTCTGTCCACCCTCTTTGTTTGAAATCTTTTAGGACTTTGTCTGAAATAGTTTCGGTTTGTCTGAAATAGTTTCGGTCTGTCCAGCCTCTTTGCTTGAAATCTTTTGGGATTTTGTTTGAAATAGTTTCGGTTTTCTTGAAATAGTTTCGGTCTGTCAACCCTCTTTGCTGCTGGAAAATATGTTCTAGGCATTTCATAATATGATTGAATTATGGTATTATTTAGTTTATTTGTATGTAAGAGTCCCATTCAAAGTTTTTGGGAAAAATCCAATGAGTTCTTTAACTTGAGTTGCTAAATAATGTAATTCCATCTATTGAAATATACCTCACGTGTGAAAGGTGGCGCTTTTCTCCATGGTACAAAAGACAGCAGTGCTTCTTTCTTCATCAAAAAGTCCCTCGCAAATCCAAGGATCTGATCAAGGGCACCAAGCGCGAGGACGTTGACTTTCTCGTTTATATATATTTCACTCTCGTAGTTTTTGATTGGCCAGATATTTTGTCTTGGCAGACCAATAGTATCGGACATCTTCTCCACTGCCTTTTTGACTTCCTCACATTCAAAGACTCTAGATAAATCTTCTTCCACAATCACAGCCAGTTTGTCAATCTTGGTCAGGATGACAGCTTTGGGGATTTCTACCAAACGATGAAAAAACATTAAAAGAACCAAACTCTGTTCTCTCACTTTTGTCAAATTTGTTTTTGAAGAAATGAGCATTGTATACTTCTCTACATGTATCACATAATTTTGGAAACGTTCAAGCCTTAAAACAGATTGATATAGACAAATGTACTACGATCTATTGGGATATATACTTTCGTCACAAAATATGGTGTATTTGTAAAGACATGTTTTCATATTGATGGGTGAATCAAACGGAAACGTTTGTCGATTATGAAGTTGTACAATAAAATAGTCATTGTCCTGTGGTAGGATAAAATGAAGCTTAAGCCGATAATATTGATACATATAAATTGTCCTGTCCTTTTATCAAATACATTGTTAAACAAATTAATAAATAATTCAAAGGTAAATGCTATTTTAATGTGTTTTTTGAAGTGGTATAAATACAGCTACATGCAACGTTCCCTCTAAGCGAATGGTAGATGTGCGCGAAGTGCTCGCTGCACTGCGCAAGCATTACAGAGACGAGAAAAATTTAACGTTGGATTGAGCAATAATTGACAATTCAGCAGCGCGGAGATACCTGATCAGCGCGCGCTCAGCTTAGAAGGAACGTTGACTACATGTATTCAATTTTGCGCTAAACACAGACTAGCTACGTACCTCTTTTGTTAATTTGAGTTTGAAGTTCAGCTACTTTTGTCCAAACAGACTTGGGAACAAGTTCCGCAGTACTTGCATCAAACACAAATACCACACAGTGAATCTGATCTTTCAGACGTGGACGCTTTATGAATCCAGGAATCTTGGGATCGATCGGAGATGAAGGATTGAACTAGGTAATAACGAATTGTATAAATGGAACCTGTTATTACGAAGACCTGTCGATATCACGTACAAATACCTACTTATGTTAAGCAATCTTGCCGTGTCTTTTCGTGATAACCTTAACTGGTAAATCTTCGGCAGAGAAGAAAAAATATTCACATGATCACGTTACAAAATAAAGATTCAACGCAGAATTTGAAACTTTTAATCACGATAATCCAAGGATATTAAATTGTAACAAATTCAATGAAAAAATAAAACAGTTTTCGATATCATCACGCTATAAGAATATTAGCCATTTGCAGAAGATGTACCACTAACCTTTGTAAACATGGCACGTACCTTTACCTACAACATCAGCTAGTAAATGTACGTTTTAAACTTTACATTTTAAAGAAACGCACAGTTCTATGTTCTGAATTAAATATCAGATGCCCGAGTATTACTTCAAACGCTTTTAAGGATATAAGCTTTAGACAAAAATAAGATATGGTAAGTTTTGCTAATATTGAATTCATAAACCAGTGTTTATGTGCTATAATGTTTACGCATGCCCATCGGAGACCTGTAATGTTGTTTCGCAAAAGATGTTGTTTTTTTTCTTCATAGTAATGTGAATCTAATTTTAATAAAGTTATATTTGCATCATACTGATATCTGAATTCATTTCTTAATAAATTAAAAGAGAATTCATATACTAGCAAGAAACATTTCTTTCATGCGACTGCTTACTGTGGAATGTTTCTCTTAGATAAAACTACTGAAATAATAATTGATAAATCTGCCATATTTTAAAGCAACATTCACTGCGCGATTGGTTCCATAGTCAAAGAGATAATAAGATTTTATATTCCCTGAACGCTTGTGTACAAATATACTAATACGAAATATATTTAGAACATTAGAGAAACTAATACAGCATGCCTGCATTGCATTTCTGATACATACCTGGTAACCGTCTGGAACGTGCCCATCCAAAAGGTAAAGCAGATCAGACAGGCTTGGGCCTTTTGTTTCTTCTATGCCACAGGTGTCACACAGACGAAAGTTTAGCATTTCCCCAGTCCTGCCGGACTGAACCTTGTATTGTCGATACTACATAACAAAAATGAGTCTGGAATTAATGCGCATAATGAGTAAGATTCTGATACTTTTTTGACTGACTAGGTAATACATACTTTAGTATGACTGTAGGATTCTTAAGCCAGATCGTTCTTGTGGAGTAGATGTTTATATGTTATAATTAAATTTCTTCTGAATCATCTATACGTTTAGAAGAAAAATAAGACAATCGAAACAATCATAACATCAAGAACGAAATTTATATCTGCTTTTGACGCAAATAAAGCAAAGGCATATTTCTAAATGTATGTACATTTTTGCACTAGCTGGTAGCTTGCGAATATAAAAGAACCTATGCAATCGAAGGATATTTGGAACCAAATGGAAGATCCCAACTCTGACGCAAAATATAGCCTGATAAGACAAGAATAATATGGTATAACGACACGCAAGGTGTGTATTAGATCATAAGTGTCCAAAACCTACAGAGAGTTAAAGTGAAATTGAATCACGTGACATGATTATACAGCATGGACGTTGCTATGGTAATTTCATCCAAATCATGCTTTATTTGGATAAAAAGGCATGTAATGTGAACAAACGGATACCATTATAGCTAACAGAGTTTATTTTGCGTGCCGTTGGGTTGCGGTTGATTTCCAACGGAAAGAAAGGGACAAACAACAATGAATTCGAAATAGTATAATATTATTTGGATGATCCGAACAAACATTTCTTCAGCAGAAAATTACACCTATACTAGCTGCAATATAAAGATGTATACATTACAAAAACTGGAAAAGCAATGAAAGAATAATATAAATAACAAGCAAGACAAATATGAACTGAGAGAGAATAATAAACTGCATGAAAAAATAATTTAAACACCGTGTGCAGGCTGTGAGGATAACAAAACTGCAGATGGCTTCATATGTATTTGTAAAAACCTTACATATCTGGGGAATATATTGATATCAGTTCTAAAGTATCTTTGCACAGCTATTACTAAACCTATTTTGTTTTATAAATCATCTACTGATAACTAGAATGTTAATATTTGCCTCTGCTTATGGAGTATTGACATATATTAAATGCTTTATATACTTAAACAGCTTTCAAAATTGTATTTCTCCACATGATCTTTATCGTGTTAGTTATTGAATGTATATTCTTTTAGTTTCGGTGTATATGTTCTTGCCCAATATCTGCAATGTTCATCACTTTTTCTACGATTAAATGCATGTAATCTCTCTTACATATATTCCCTTAATCGAGTATGTATGTATGTATGTATGTATGTATGTATGTTAGGTGGCAGGAAACTCAAATAACCCATATTTCATTAGTTTCTAAAGGTTTCATTTTTCCCATTTGCTCAGCATTAAGTTATTGAAGAAAGCGTCAGGTAATGTACAAGGGGTATTCTTTTCATTATTCTTTTACATGTGGCTTGTAGCAAGTTCCATATCCCGTATAATTATTTCACCAGGAAATAACAAAACACAATGTACTGTTTGAAGTATCAATCACCACTCTAAGTTATGTACCACGGATGAATTTCCTATAACATATGACATGTTTGAAGACAATTTAGCACCATGCCATCATAAAATATACAAATTGTAGCAGGACGTGCGAATTTAAAAATGAGATATTAACGGTAATGACCCGCCAAAAATAGACTTAAACTGTAGCATGATCCTAATGTTCTTAAAATCCACTTAAACCAATGAAATATCGGAACGATTTTCACTCAAAACAGGTGCACAATATGTTTTGTTTGCAATAGCTTCATTTATCTTCTACAAAAATAGGCTGAGTATTTAACAGAATGTATTCCTCTTTTCAGTCGTGTGATATTATGCTATATATTTAATAGAACTAAAACACTCAACTATGTATGCCTGATAAGATCAGCGCTATGACGTTTGGATATGCTTCCCCTTTCCAATGCTTCTGGCTGTTTTAGGTAATATTTCAGGCATATA
Organism: Unio pictorum; assembly: GCA_030141615.1. Lineage (NCBI taxonomy): Eukaryota > Metazoa > Mollusca > Bivalvia > Unionida > Unionidae > Unio > Unio pictorum. The sequence goes on along the minus strand of JARLTB010000220.1, from coordinate 18,554,428 downwards.
TTTAACATTTACTTATTAGTTGAAGTTTGTCTTTTATGTTAACATATCGCGCTAATTGCTCGAACCAGGACATGGAGAGAATATCATCCCACCCAGAAAAATATCGTTTTAATGTTTCTTGTGGCAAGCGTTTATAACTAGTATGCATTTCCAAAATCAGTCAATTATGGATTGCAAAATACGATCATTGTGTTGAACATATACCAAACATTTTCGATAATATAATATTATAATGGAGATATATACTGCCATGGAAACAAAAGATGTCCCAATGTTTTAATTTACAAAATCTAAACTACATTAATAGCATCAACTTTACCACTGTTGTAAGGCTGCTGGCCGCGCTGCCAGTGTTACTTTGATTGGTGATCCGATCATTGAAGATGGAGTTGATGGTGTTAAAGAAACTGGACTTCCCTGCTCCTACAGGTCCAATCATCAGAATCCTTGCTTCAAAGACTTCTAACGCAGATGGTGGATTGAAACTTTCTATTCGAGCCATCAAACTTGTTCGAGTCTATTGATAAAGTGACAAATAGTTAATCTGCGATACACGATTTGATACGAAATCCTTATTCTACTTTTAATATGCGGAATTAATAAATGTATCAGCGCATACATAAACATAAAATTAACAGATTTTTTTAGAGCAACGGGTATCCGTAACAACTTGTATATTCAAATGTGAAGAAAGAATGACTGCTAATTCATATTCACAATTTTAAGAAGTAGTTTAAAAAATGTCAGGTCTAAAATTTGTACAACTTTCGGGAAAGTGAAAATTTCAACTAAATAAAACATAGCCAGAATTACATATATCGCTAAAGAATAATGAAACGAAAACATCAGGATCCATTTATATTTCAATACCTCACGAGTAAATAATGAATCCCTCCAAGGATCAATACGAAACGACGCTTCCTTCTTTATCAAAAAGTCGTTTGCAAATCCCAGTATCTGATCCAACGCGAGTAGTGCAAGGTTGCTGACCTTCTCTTTCAGACACACTTCAGTCTCATAATTTTTGATGGGCCAGATATTATGCTGTGGTACGCCAAGTGTCGCAGATACAGTTTCTACTGCCTTTTTGACCTTCGGACACTGATAGACAACGGACACTTCCTCATTGACAGCGTTAGACAGTGTGTCGATTTTTGTTAAGATGATAACCTTTGGAATTTCTGCAATTTTATATATATATATATATATATATATATATATATATATATATATATATATATATATATACATATATGTGTGTGTGTGTGTCTATGTGTGTGTGTGTAACAGGTTTGTATTTAACATCTTCGTTTGACTTGTTACTTGTTACTGTCAAAGGAATCTTTCTTATCCAATGCTATGGTTGCTTTTTAAAATGTATGATATGGAGCGAAAATGCTACTAAAACATCTACACATTAAAGTAGAAGCCAACCAATTATTCGCAAGAGTGCTATTTTAAATGTTCTGGCGTTCCGTCTATATAGCCAGTGATTATAGTAAAGTATCAAGAGCAATAAACATGTATTAAATTCGCTTTTTAATAGTTAAGTACTTTTGAATTATAGATGACATCAGACAACGATTATTATAATTATGCATAGTAGCTAAGTACTTTTGAATTACAGATGACATCAGACAACGATTATTATAATTATATATAGTAGTTAAGTACTTTTGAATTACAGATGACTTCAGACAACGATTATTATAATTATGTATAGTAGTTAAGTACTTTTGAATTACAGATGACTTCAGACAACGATTATTATAATTATGTATAGTAGTTAAGTACTTTTGAATTACAGATGACATCTGACAACGATTATTATAATTATGTATAGTAGTTAAGTACTTTTGAATTATAGATGACATCAGACAACGATTATTATAATTATGTATAGTAGTTAAGTACTTTTGAATTATACATGACATCAGACAACGATTATTATAATTATGTATAGTATTTAATTACTTTTGAATTATAGATGACATCAGACAACGATTATTATAATTATGTATAGTAGTTAAGTACGTTTGAATTACAGATGACATCAGACAACGATTATTGTAATTATGTATAGTAGATAAGTAATTTTGAATTACAGATGACATCAGACAAAGATTATTGTAACTATGTATAGTATTTAATTACTTTTGAATTATACATGACATCAGACAACGATTATTATAATTATGTATAGTATTTAATTACTTTTGAATTATAGATGACATCAGACAACGATTATTATAATTATGCATAGTAGTTAAGTACTTTTGAATTACAGATGATATCAGACAATGATAATCATAATTATATATAGTAGTTAAGTACTTTTGAATTATAGATGACATCAGACAACGATTATTGTAATTATGTATAGTAGTTAAGTACTTTTGAATTACAGATGACTTCAGGCAACGAATATTATAATTATGTATAGTAGTTAAGTACTTTTGAATTACAGATGACTTCAGACGACGATTATTATAATTATGTATAGAAGTTAAGTACTTTTGAATTACAGATGACTTCAGACGACGATTATTATAATTATGTATAGTAGTTAAGTACTTTTGAATTATAGATGACATCAGACAACGATTATTATAATTATGTATAGTAGTTAAGTACTTTTGAAATTTAGATAACATCAGACAACGAATATTATAATTATTTATAGTATTTAATTACTTTTGAATTATAGATGACATCAGACAACGATTAGTATAATTATGTATAGTAGTTAAGTACTTTTGAATTATAGATGACATCAGATAACGATTACTGTAATTATGTATAGTAGTTAAGTACTTTTGAATTACAGATGATATCAGACAACGATTATTGTAATTATGTATAGTATTTAATTACTTTTGAATTATAGATGACATCAGACGACGATTATTATAATTATGTATAGTAGTTAAGTACTTTTGAATTATAGATGACATCAGACAACGATTATTGTAATTATGTATAGTAGTTAAGTACTTTTGAATTACAGATGACATCAGACAACGATTATTATAATTATGTATAGTAGTTCAGTACTTTTGAATTACAGATGACATCAGAGAACGATTATTGTAATTATGTATAGTAGTTAAGTACTTTTGAATTACAGGTGACATCAGACAACGATTATTGTAATTATGTATAGTAGTTAAGTACTTTTGAATTACAGATGACATCAGGCAACGATTATTGTAATTATGTATAGTATTTAATTACTTTTGAATTACAGATGACATCAGACAACGATTATTATAATTATATATAGTAGTTAATTACTTTTGAATTACAGATGACATCAGACAACGATTATTATAATTATGCATAGTAGCTAAGTGCTTTTGAATTATAGATGACATCAGACAACGATTATTATAACTATGTATAGTAGCTATGTACTTTTGAATTACAGGTGACATCAGACAACGATTATTGTAATTATTTATAGTATTTAATTACTTTTGAATTAAAGATGACATCAGACAACGATTATTATAATTGTGTATAGTAGTTAAGTACTTTTGAATTATAGATGACATCAGACAATGATTATATTAATTATGTATAGTAGTTAATTACTTTTGAATTATAGATGACATGAGACAACGATTATTATAGTTATGTATAGTATTTAAGTACTTTTGAATTACAGATTACATCAGACAACGATTATTGTAATTATGTATAGTATTTAATTACTTTTGAATTACAGATGACATCAGACAACGATTATATTAATTATGTATAGTATTTAAATACTTTTGAATTATGGATGACATCAAACAACGATTATATTAATTATGTATAGAAGTTAATTACTTTTGAATTATAGATGACATCAGACAATGATTTTAATAATTATGTATAGTAGTTAATTACTTTTGAATTATAGATGACATGAGACAACGATTATTATAGTTATGTATAGTAGTTAAGTACTTTTGAATTACAGATTACATTAGACAACGATTATTGTAATTATGTATAGTATTTAATTACTTTTGAATTACAGATGACATCAGACAACGATTATATTAATTATGTATAGTATTTAAATACTTTTGAATTATGGATGACATCAGACAACGATTATATTAATTATGTATAGAAGTTAATTACTTTTGAATTATAGATGACATCAGACAATGATTATAATAAGCATGGATACTTAATGTATGTTGCTGAAACTGAGTTTTAAACAGAAGTGATTGTGTTAGGTGTATTCATAATTACAGCAACCATTTGTAACCTGATATACATAGTATACCACCTTATATTTGGGAAGCATCAGGATACTTGGCAAACAGGAACGTAACAACTGTAGATTTTACTCGTGGATTTAAAGGTTTGTATGTTTCCTTTCTGTATTATTTTGCATGTGACGAAAACATGAGTATATAAAGCAAGTGAATAAAATGGCAGAGGCTTAGTTCCGTTAAAGTTTTAAACAACTCAGACCAAGCAGAAAGATTCAGAAACCTAAACGAGCTCATTGGAATCTGTTCGACATGAAATTCACTGTTAAAACAATTTGGTTATATAGTTTCAAAGATAGGTATATATCAAGTAGTATACAGTGATCAATATTATGATGCGAAAAATATTTTTTTTACCTCTTCTGTTGAGTTCAGTTTGAAATTGGTTGAGCTTGTTCCAAGTCAAATTAGAAGTAACTTGCACCGTGCTTGCATCAAGTACGAATACTACACAGTGGATTTGATCTTTCAGTCTTGGGTGGCTTACGAATCCACGCATGTTTCGATCGATAGGTGATGAATGGCTGAACTATTGAGTACGAAAGATAAAACATAAATGGAAGTGGTTGTACTTGAAAATGAAGGATGAAACATAACGTACATTTAGAAAATATGCAAAATACATCATCTATCATTCTTAGCTGATCTTGAGCTCTCTAAAGAATTCAGATTCTCTATAAATACAGCGTCATACCGTAAAATACACCATTGATCATGAACTATGGCAACTAATGTTTCCTTTTTCTATACATCAAATGTACCGATATTTTTTATTTGCAGCATTGAGCACCGCCTTCTCGTCTGTTCGAAATATTTATCTCTCTTCTACCTAATACAGAACAAGAAAAGTGAGTCTAGTAACAACAATAAATATGTGCCGTTGTAGCTACACACTTTACATTTAACTTTAAACTATATTTAATGATTCAATACATATTACTGATGCATACAGCGTAGCCGTCTGGAACATTTCCCTCCAACAGGTAAACCAGATCCGTCAAACATGGGCCTTTTTTCTCCTCTATGCCACAGGTGTCACAAAGCCGAAATTTCAGAACATGTCCATTTAAACCGCATCGGACCTGGTATTGTCGATACTTAAGAAAATGTTAGAATATTTGTTATATTAATCCAGTATGCAATGCATGATGTCGCGCAGAAATATAAATATTTTTCTAATTTTGTCATAATTATCTCCAAAGCATTTTTTGTGATATACAATGAATGGAGTTTGGACTACGAACGATTTAGTTACCATTTAAAATTATCAAATGAATGTAATAAACATTTTGAACTTGGAAACAAGATATTCTAATCATATCACAGTATGTACTGCCAAAGCACTACGAACATCAATTGTTAGAATGTTTGGCACTATTAACCCATTCCCAATCTTTCAGATCATTTCATCTAAAATGCTACGAAAATAGTCCCATCATTAAAATGACAAACTGTAAATAAAATTTTTTTCATTAATATCTTTTTAGAAATTAATAAATTACGTGTATTTCGTGTTTCTAATTAAATATAAATGTATCACTTATTTTTCTCTGAAATATAAAAGCCACCGCCGCCATTTGCCATTGCTTTCTTTGATACAAATATATAACGATATGCGATGGCACGCTTTCGAGAGCACATGTACCACAAAGAGCACGAAATATTAAGATGTTTAACATTTTCATAACATGTTGCCTCTGGACAAACGAAAGGTGAAAGTCGTTTTCTAAGACCACGAAGGTATGGTCGTTTGGATTTTGAGAAATTATGATAACAGGGGTGCATACTTTTAACATTCAGTACAATATCCTTTTTATATCGATGATAATAATAGAATCTAAATAACGACCATACACATTATCAATTTTCAAGATAAACGTGAAACATGATTTGACTCGAATACCACTGGAAGACAAGTTTGAATATGTACAGAGGCAAATTCGAAATATGAGCAATGTCAAAGACAAGTATTTGAATATAAACAATAGTAGAAATAAACGGGAAAATATTTATGTTTATTAATAGATTAAACTCGTCAATGTGAAATAGCCGTCTATATTTAACATTTTTCGATTTGGATAAATTGACTACTTAGCAGAAAGAATGGTAGTACAAGTTACAATTTAATGGAAGGTCCTGATCAAACTTTAGTATATTAATTATAGGACCAATATTTGATATTGAAAATATCACAAGCAAGAAAATTAGTGTAAACGTTGTTGTCTTAAATGCGCTATTTTACTTTGAATTTATGAGAATTAATTTGCTTTGAAGTGAGTAGAATTATGTTACTGTTCATATTGTCAGTGAGAAGAACAGAAAACATATCAGAACGTAGATATATATGATTGCAAAATAATTTGACAAAGTTGTAAAAAATCATAACGCTTTACTTAGTGTCGCCATGATCAATAATGTTATCAAACATTATAACTAATATGTTTTTTTTAATAATGGGAATTCCCAATGAGAATGAGTAAAACAGCATTTATTACAATAAATAACAATACATTGAAAACCATGCCTACTACTCTAAATAGTCCCTGGAATTGAAACTAGTACTGGTTTACACTTTCGAATATAAAGAATGTACATTAAAGCAAAGGAATCAAAGTTTACCACTGTTGTAAGGCTGCTGGCCGCGCTGCCAGTGTTACTTTGATTGGTGATCCGATCATTGAAGATGGAGTTGATGGTGTTAAAGAAACTGGACTTCCCTGCTCCAACTGGTCCAATCATCAGAATCCTTGCCTCAGGAACATTTACATTGGGTGGTATACTAAAATTTGCTATCTTTGACATCAACGTTGTTCGGTTCTGGAGGTAAATTCATACATGATATATTTAGATGATATTCTAGCATATACAATAAAACGATATGAACTTGCAATTATGATGACGCTGTCGGCAATATGATTGATCGGATGGGACCAAGATATTAATTATCGTTTCAGTATGTTGATTTCGAAGCTTTAACTCAAAGATCGAAACAAACAGATTAAGTATAATTACATCTAGAATGTGTTTGAAATGGAACACATTTCACGCTTGGCTCAATTATTTGTGAAAACGGATTAAATAGTTTGGAATACCTTTGAGACCCGCTATTATTTTTATTACGTTTGAGTGTAGTCTTGGCGTATTCATTTATCGTGCCTGCTTTATCGTAAATGCCTTTATCATTATTGACAATTTATTATATTATGACGATACTGATTAAATCACTCTTATTTATTCTTCTTCATTTGGTGTTCAAATGCAAATTTCGGTGACTCAAACCTTTTGTTATAAATATACTGATATATAAGAATATATTGGATTTCGGGGATTATTTGACGAATAATTAAGGTCAGAACTAGATAAGGTATATGTCTGATTAGCATGTATCAAAACTGCATTTCACCCTGCTTCAGAGCCAAGTATTAAAACTATGAAACAACTTCAAATCATTTATTTGTATAAGAGAAATTACCTGATCGTTGAAATCGGGCACGTCTCTCCATGGCTTAATAAAGTTAGGTGACCTTTTCTTCACCAAAAAGTTATCTGCAAAAATAATTATCTGGTCTAGGGCCACAATTGCCAACTGGCTTATTTTCGCATTTAAAACTCTTTCATTCTCGTAGTTTTTGATGGGGTGTACAGTATTAAGCGTCACCCCAAGCACCTCAGCTACACGCTTCACAGCCGCTTTGACTCTCGGGCACCGAAACACATAGGAAACGTCCTCTCCAACCATCTTCGAGAGTTCATCAATTTTTGTCAAGACAACGACCTTTGGAATTTCTACCGAAATAAGAGCACATGTTAATTGTGTCTGAAATGAAGCTGATTGTTCCGCCTATAAATCATATCTAGTGGTTCGTATTAAAATACCAATGACTCAAATCAGAATATACCTATAAACAAAAATATGGCACCAAACAAATTCATAGCAATATAATAGGAAAGAACATGAATAAATGTGAAAATCTGGCGCATTATATAACGAAGCAACACGTGTGTTCGGACGGGAATTAATATAATATGTTCGATGATTTTTAAACATTGCAGTTCGAATTGTTAAATCCTTTGGCCCGAATATTTTCAGAATTTGTGTTTATCTCATTGTACTGTATTTTCATGCAATATGTGAAATTTTGCAATATCGTACCTTTGTATCTTTCGTCGCATGATGCATGCTTATATATAGTTAATTTTAAACTAAATGCGTTTTTCTTGTCATTTTGTCGGATTGGATACGTTGAATTGATTGATTATTCAGAAACTTTGTAACTAATTATAGCGGGTCTCAAAGGTATTCCAAAACACATGTATAAAGCATTGTCGTTACAATTCAGATGTCATTGGCAACCATGTAACAATATATGCCTGACGTACTGGCACTTGTTATGCTATTATAAGTATCAGTTAATGTTTAAAGAAGGCAGACGCAGTAGAACACCAAACGATATCTAGTTCCAAGAATGTGATTGTATGTATGGATTTCCTTAATTTATCAATAAAACTCTTAGCATTCTAAAAAGCATTTTACAAGTTTGATGCAATAGTAAGTGTTACAAACGGCAATGACGATGGTAATGGTTAGATTCTATTTATACAAAGCGGTAATGAAAGAAAGAATTGATAAAATGAGTGACTGTTGCTGCACGGATCCATCTTACAATATACGAAAGTTCTGTCCTTCGAGATTAAACATTTAAACAAGACGTTAAAAATTAGCATTGAAAATTAATTGATACAAATAGAAAAGTATTTCTACCCCTCTTGTTTAGTTCACGCAGAAGACTGTGTAATTGGGTCTCAATGTTATATCCAAGAACCTCAAGCGTGGTTGCATCCAACACAAATACCACACAGTGAACCTGATCCTTGAGTTCCGGTCGCTTATTGAACCCTGCAATCTTGGGATTGACGTCGACATGTGAAACCTGGAAAGTGTGTTTAAAACATATATATATATATATATATATATATATATATATATATATATATATATCAACATCTCTTTAGTAGGAAAAGATTTTGTTTCAGAATATTACCAAATCGTTTCGAATACACTATTGAAGTTCTATGCTTGACATGTGTCCCGTGTGACCGAGATGTCTTAAGTGCTCTCCTTTACGGATCAGTGACATCTCACCTTTCTCTGCGTGGGGTCGAGTTTTTGGATTCGGCCAATGTGAGTATGTGAGAAAACTTTCAAGTAGCTTTTCGTGGGTCGGTGGTTCTTTCTGAGGTTTTCTCAGGTTCATCCTCCACCATTAATACTGGCCACCATATATAGCCTATCGTGTGCTGAAAAATGGCGTTAAACCCAACAACAACAACAACAACCATGCTTGACAAACTCTACAGATAGATTTTAAACATCAAATGTTTAAGCTGCATATTTATCTCCCGCATAACAAAATTGACGGAAGATATTCAAATGATTATCATCCGTCAGTCTGATGAACGTTCGTTTTGTGGTCACAACAACATAATCGTTGAAGAGCTGTATGTAAAATCTTAAAATAAATACAATATAAATATAAAATATTAAAGTGGAGGCCATAGTGTGCTCTTAGCTATTCAAAATTATTTAAGTTAAATATTTACAATGTTTTGCATAAATTAACAATTTTGTTTCCTCGGTAAAAATACAAAAACTATAGTTCAAGAACATTTGTTGTTTTGTACATTTCTTACATATATTAGCTTAGTGGTGTTAGATACGACATTTCCTATTCACATATATTCAGCGTACATATTTTTATCTTGTATCGCCTTCTTTTCAACCATCGATGTTTTGATTAACACTTCAGTTACAGAATCTTTATAAAATATACGCACATAATAGACTGGCGGTCAAGCCGTGCCTATTAATATTATTAATTCATCAACGACAATCATGATGTTTACCAGTTTATATATCCATCCACCTACATTCAAGCGTTAGAGGTTGTTGTAATTTATATTTATATTATTCTACTGGGACATATCAAGTTTTAATATTCTTTAAGGAGTCGATCCATCCTGTCAGTTTAATCTTTTAGAGACACTGTTGTTTCTAATGAGCTTGATATATACATAAGTTTGAATATTTGGGATGATTTTTATTCCAATTGTCTCCATCCATCCGTCTGAAATCCACACTTTTGTTTCCAGAATAAAGTCACAAGATATATTGTTCAAGATATCTGTAGCGGGGTTTGTTAAGGTTTGGGTGTAGTGTTCTCAATATGTTAGTTAAATTGCTATAGAAGTACTACCTACGCTGGTTTTGAAAGAAGTGAAATTAGTGATAGAGAGAGCGCATAGTCTACACTGCCGACAATTAAATTACAAAATGTTACAAAAAGGTGATATTTGAAAAATAACAATTTAATACAGCTCAATACAACTCATTAATCAATGACAATAATTCCCCAATCACTCTTCTTCCTCTTGACCCTGTACAAGCCATTTACATCACTTGATATATAGTGTAAGATAGCTTTCGACCTGTCCTTGTATTCTACTGGTCTGCGTATTATATCCAGTTATTCCAATTCCTTCTCCTTTTCTTCTCGACTTGTCCATATAATGTCTCCTCTCGACGTCTCTATACTTATCCTCCTTCTACATCTTCTCCTCCACGATTCCCTGTCCTCGTTCTCTCCTGACTACTTTGCCGATTCAGACTGGTATGCCAGTGTCACTCACTTCCGTTTTTATTCTTAGAGACTCTGGACTAACAATACCGGAAGGAAGTGTGTCCCGTTAAAGCTTCCTGCGAAAGCACAAGGACATTAGCATATTTCCATAGCCATCTCGTCTCACACTAACCAAGAATCAATTATCAGAAAAAGGCTATTACATTGTGCGGTCCCACATTCGTGCACATCGAAATACCCTTACATTCTAGTATGGTAAACAACGTCATAATAAAAGCACTGTATCAACTATTTTTCATACAGACATCAATAAATTGTGTCACCTCAGTACACACACACACACACACATACACACACACAAACACACACACAAACACACACACATATACATCTATATATATATATATATATATATATATATATATATATATATATATATATATATATATATATAGATATATATATATATATATATATATATATATATATATATATATATATATATATATATATATATATATATATATATATATATATATATATATATATATATATATATTTATATATATACTGAACAATATCACAACAATCAGATGCATTTCTATACATTACACAACTACAATGTTTACACAGGTATTCAAATATCCATGCTAAATGTACGCACTTCAACTATTTTCCAATGTTACAATTAAATTCGACAATTTCAAAATATATAATATCACATGAATAAATGCACTAATTTACTGTGAAGTAACCAAGGAGCGAATTAAAATAAAAAATCTGACCAAGAATTGGCAGTCTACAAAATTATTTCCATGATATCGGCTCATTTCTGAAATGCGCATGTATATTTAACACTACAGAAGTAATTCCACGTACGAACGATCCTAGTAATGAAGTATACATACTGTACATAATTTAAATACAATGCGTGCTATTCTACAACAATCGGGCAAATAACTTACTGACGTTAGCAAAGCTTTGTCTTTCTTCGAGTGTTCCATGTTTTCCCGCCAAATTACGAGTGGCTTCCTCGGAGTATAACTTTAGGACCTGTTCCAGCACGAAAGATGGGCAACTACTCATTTCCTAGCGTCGAAAGTACTAAGTGGAATTCGGATTTTACCCTGTTCCAATCAAATTAACATAAAATTCCTGACAACGTGGTGAGATTTACGACGCCAATAAGGATCATTTGTTCTTGAAAATAACGTTCAACGTTCTCGTGCAGATTTTCACAGCCAACAAAGAAATGTTCTCGTACCGTTCACCTATAGCCACGGGGTCTAACATATATACATGGCTTCTACCTATTTCTTTGCTCCCTTAGCTTACGTAATCGCAGGCAGGGCAACGCGACAATATCTTTATGAATGTTGTTAGACGCGTCATGTCAGTGGTGCTGGATGTGACATTTTCTATTCAGATATCTTTAATATCCGCATTTTAATGTTCTACCTATCTATACGTTCAAGCATCGATACATCCAATATACGCACTCTAGTATTAGGACTTCAATCACACTTACACAAAAAGTGATAATACAAATTCTCCAGCGTATTCTATTGAGAAATTATAAAAGTTAAGTATCTTAAAGTTCTTCTTAATTAAACCATTCTTTCATAAACATTTTTCTATTTTTAAAATGATTCAAAAGATTTCAAGACATCACAATGAATGTGCAATGACAATATATCATTTGCTTTCTGAAAAGTCTTTTCATAATGGCATTACGATAACTTCTTTTTCCATCTGTTCAGCTCTCCATCCACATAACATAGAATGGCAGGCAGGAGATAAAAGTAACTTTGAGTACGATTCGATGAGTTAACCTATGTATTGCCTCCTAAATGATAGGTAATCTCAGTGAATTATAATAAAAAATACAATTTCTAAAAATGTTGAAAATTATCTAAAATAAGTAATAATATTGTTTTCTGTCTTATGAATGATTCGTCCAATTACCTGGCATCCGTCTGGCAGTTTCCCGTCAAATAAATGCATTATATTCTTGTCACTGGGTCCAAAGTTTTCTTGTAACCCAGGTGTGTCACATAGCTGGAATCTTAAAAAACCTTCCTTCCTCTTTGATTGAATGTGATGTTGTCTGTACTAAAAATATAACGATCTCAAATTAATTGTAGCACTGAGTTAAATTAGTTTGCTAATATGCACGTATCATGAACACTTACATATTTATTCAAATCTTTCAAACGTTTGTTCTCTGTATGAAATACGTACAAGTCGTTTAGAAAATAGTGCAGATATTTTCATGTTATGCTATTACACAAGATATCAATCCCCTATCCACTCCACCGGCCAATACTATCCATTTCAATAGTATGAAAACAATTATGAATGAGGAGCAGCTACTATTAAATACCTTTTGTATATAATAAGTACAGCACGAGTTATAACAGCAAGATTTATGTAACGGACACAGAAAATAGACATATATTGGATAAAACAGATCCTAACCGATTCATCATCATCATCAGTCTCTTGACCTAGTGTGGTCCTTGAGACATAGTGCCCCTGAAAATCTAACAGTTCTGTTAACTTGTCTCGATCATGTGCCAATGTCTCCGCACAAATTTTCCTGGTTCATTATATGATGTTGTCCTTACATTTTTTTCTCTGTCTACTTCTCCTTCTGCCACCCTGAACGCTGCCCTGCAGTACTGTTTTGGTTAGAGAGTAGGCTTTAGTGTCATGACCATACCATTTCAGCTTTCTCTTTTTGACGATGGTGAGGATGTCTTCATCTTGGTTTACGTTGCGCCTAACGGTGTTACACACTTTATCATTTGTGATGTGGTCCATGTAAGAGATGCCAAGGATGGTTCTGTAGCATCTCATTTCAAGTGCTTGGATTCTTCATTGTACTTCGGCTGTCAGGGTCCAGGCCTCATATGAATGCAAACACATTGAGATGACTAGTGCTCTCAATAGTGTGATTTTAGTTTCATACGTGTTCTTGTCTTTCCAGATGGGTCTAAGGGGGTCTGACATAGCTGCCGTTGTTTGTGCTGCTCGTGAGTAAATTTCTGCTCCTGATCAATCTTAGGTGATTATGGAACCAATATATTTGGATTGGCCCACTGTCTCCAGTTTCTGTCCCCTGACTTTATTCTTGGCTGAAATTTGTTTGTCACTATCTGTCATCAGCTTTGTCTTCTCAGCGCATAGCTCTATGTCTATTCGGGAATATATTCCATCCAGGTACTTCACTAAGGTGGCACCGCTCCGGTGGCGTAATGGTTAGAGCATCCGCCGCGGAAGCGGCAGGTCGTGGGTTCGAGCCCTTGCCGGGTCATACCAATGACGTACAAAAATGGTACTAACAGCTGCTTTTCGCTTGGTTCTCAGCATTATGAGGTTAGTGTTAGGACTGGTCGGCCTGGTGTCAGGATAATGTGACTGGGTGGGACATCATGCTACATGTCTGCGGCATGATGCCCCTGTGCTAGACATCACTATAAACTTCCTCACTGCAGACATCGTAGCGATATGACGGACAAATTGTTAAAGTTACGTTAAAAATCCTAATCACATCAATAAGGTGGCAAGCCTACCAGCCCATCTATGTTGTCTACAAGGCGGAGGTTGGTGATGTTAGGGCCCCCACTGCTGACTGTCCCACAGCTCATGATGCGCTCTAAGTAGATGTTGTAAAGCGTGGGAGACAGGGGAAAGCCTTGACGTAATCCGACTGTTGTCTAGAGCCAGCCCCACCAGAATGGTGAGCAATAACTGCACTGGTAGGCTTAGCGTACAACTGCATGATGGTAATGGTCAACTTCTGACCCATGTTGTACTTCTTTTGTGGCCCACAATTCCTCATGCCACCCTCTGTCTAGGGCCGTTTATAAAATCTATGAACGCATGATAGATGTCATGTTTATGGTGTGAGTACTTTTCACACAGAACCATGAGATTGAGTATTTTTTCTGTTGTGCTTCTTCCACTCTGGAATTCTGCTTGTTATGCAGCCAGTATTTTTTCAACTCCTCGTTTCAGTCTGTTCAAGATGATCCTCAGCATCACATTACTAGTATGGTTCTGTAATTGTGGCTCAGAAGGAGATTGGATCTATTGTGGAGTGTTATACTTAGTGTCTGGGTCCACTGTGTTGGCCATTCACCTGTCTGCCAGATCTTGTTGTAGAGTTTTGATAGTAGCTCTATGATTGATTCCGCCCCCCCCCCCCTCCCATTCTTGATAAGTTCAGCTTGAATTTTGTCTACTCAACTTGCCTTCTCATCAATCAGTGTTCTTTTTGCTGACTCCACCTCTTCTTTGAGAATCCGGATTCATCATTATTTATGGAGTTTGTGACTTCAAGCACCTCTTGGTCCCCTGTGGACCGATGGTTGTAGAGTTATGTATTATACTCAGGCGAACCTTAGACTGCTTTTTCTTTCTGTGCACTTCTGTCCAGTTCAATCTTCATTTGCTTTCTTTATGTTTTGTCTGATATTCTTGTTTATTTCTCGATACTCTATTGCCCCTGTTGTGTGTCTGGTGTTTGTGGGGTCTCTTCGGGGATCGCACACTTTCAGAATCTCTTCTGTACCCCAAGAGTTTTCATTTCCCGATGGAGGCCAATGATGTCCTTGGCAGCTGTTGTCATGACTGTGATTACAATGTCTGTGATCACTTTAACATTAAAAATATCCAATACAAGGAGTAGAGCTAAGTTGTGGCTTAGAATGACTTGCAGATATTAGGGTTCTTCACTTGTTCAAAGTTGAATTAGGGCCTGATGTTCTTTCGCTTGTTAATTTTCTTCAGTCTCACTCGGAATGTTATAATTACGAGGTCGTGATCACTTCCAACATCAGCACCTGGTAGCGTCATAGCTTTTCATCTATTGTTGCCAGATCGGTAACGCATTTGTACCAGTATGCAGTTAATCCGGTTATGATGGGTTTAATTTGGTGATTGACATGTCCAGCATCGTGAAGCTTTAGGTTGGCCTAGGTTGTTGGGTAGTATCAAGCTGTCTGTTGTAGATTGCAAACTTTAGCAGCCGCCTCTCTCTTTCATTTGTGAGCTCATTACAAGAAGGTACACACAGATCTTCCCAGTACTTTAGAGCATTTTTGTCAACTTTGGTATTCCAGTCTCGTTGGATGATGAGGATGTCTGTTGTACTGATCATGTATAGAATAACCTGACGTTTGTTGTAAAACTCCTCTATTTCTTATTATTATGATCGGTAGTTGGAGCTTGGACTTTTATAATTATAAGAGACAAAGTACACGCTAGGAGGCGAAGCAGATACGATAAAGAGGATGGCTTGGACATCAGGGAGCGTAATAGATTGTGCTTCAAAATCACGTGCATAGTGCGATGTTATCAGACTAGTATTGGTGCCCCTACCTTTTCCACCATATATATATATATATATACATATATATATATATATATATATATATATATATATATATATATATATATATATATATATATATATATATATATATATATATATATATATACGTATGTATCGTTTAAATCAGAAAACGTTGTTACTTGTGCCATTACTGAACAACATATGATTAGTTTAGGCTTTGAGAAGGAAATTATAAAAATTGTGGTAACAGAACAGACTACGTCCGACTTCTGTAATTAAATACAATGTTTTTTTAATGCAAGCCCCAGTCATAAAACATTTGAACAAAAATATGCGTTACCACTGTTGTTAGACTTTTGTAGGTTTTCCCGCTGTTGGTTTGATTGGTGATCGTGTCATTAAAGATCGAGTTGATGGTGTTAACAAAGCTGGACTTCCCTGATGCAACTGGTCCAATTAATAGGATTCTTGCATCTGGAACGCTCAAAGTAGAGCGTGGGCTGTAGTTTTCTATTTTGTCCCTCAAGTTATCCAACTACATTGTAAAGTAACATAAACATATTTCATATAAAAATTAATTTGCTATTCATGTGCTGTGTTAGTGGTTAATATGTTCTCTTAAACATTTTGAAAAATACTTAATATTGATCAAACGTCGAATTGCAGCAAACTATTTGAAAGAGAGACAGGCTCTCTCCTACTTTCTGTCGTTATGTTATGACTCACATGCTTTGTCGGTATGTGAATTAAAATTCTATGATTACCATGTTAGCAAGAAATGTAGATTTATTGTAGATAATAAGTGATTAAAGTAAAAGCATAATTTATAATGACATATACATGCAACATTGTGTAAAAATCAATGATCTATGTAAATTAAATATGAACTGAAATCAAAGAAACATTACACGTCCATGTTGGTTACTTTGATCTACGTGTACCTTATGTCTGTGTTGAGTTTATATGTTAATAGAGGCATACAGTGTTAGAGCTTGGTATATGTGTTGAGTATAGATGTTAATACAGGCATACAGTGTTATGGCTTGATATATTTGTTGAGTATAGATGTTAATACAGGCATACAGTGTTATGGCTTGACATATGTGTTGCGTATATATGTTAATGCAGGCATACAGTGTTATGGCTTGGTATATGTGTTGAGTATAGATATTAATACAGGCATACAGTGTTATGGTTTGATATATGTGTCGATTATAAATGTTAATATAGGCATACAGTTGTATGGCTTGGCAAATGTGTTGAGTATATATGTTAATACAGGCATACAGTGTTATGGTTTGGTATATCTGATGACTATAGATGTTAATGCAGGCATACATTGTTATGGCTTGGTATACAAATATACCTAATATTACTATGATCTACTGTTGAGGGAAGTTAGTAAAACGTACAAGGACATAAATCGATATGTTTGGTCAGTTGTCATGTACCATTATGCATACCTTTGAATTTGATCTCCTTGTATACCGATTTGGTATTGTCGTGCATTACCAATGTAATTCATAACCTAGATAAATTAAACTTTTGAAATTTTTAAAAACTCTTTTCCACTTGTATCCGTATAAATTGTGACTGCTAGCATTTAATATTCAACATTTATAATTCGGTGTGTGTGTGGAGAACACAGCCCAGACGAACATACAAGGTATACGTATACGTATGTGTTTGTTTATTGCTACATTCGTAGCATTCTCTTCATATAGTGTCGACCATCAATTAAGTACAAACTATTCAGTTTATGTAGGTCGAAACTATACAATTCATGGCAGCCTTTGGAAGGGTATTAACGAGAGACTTAACATTAATTATTTGAAGGCAGTCAGTAATGTGAGGGTCATGTTTGTTTGTTTCTATTGTACATCTATACCCAAAAAGTACTCAGGCAGAGAAATAGAAAAATGTGCCATCAATAAAACTTAATTACTTTCTGGGTGCTTATTGATGTAGCTCGTCGTAGTACTGGGGACATAATTATAGAGTTCTGATCTCTCTCTCGGTTTAAATAATGTAAACAATCTCATGTTGTCTGTATATTCGCCGTGTTCGACACACAATTCCTCCTTTTATAGTTAACATTTTGGTTTGATAGAGTGAGAAGACAATCCAATAAGGAACGTACTCAAGTATTCTTTAATATACAGGAATATGGAATCTCCCAAATAACGTATCTGATCAATCAAATTTCAAACGGAAACATTCTTGAAACCTATCGCAGTTACGATAACTGATTAGTTTTCCATCCGTCCATGTTCGGATGACATGCATCGGAAAAAGGTGTATAGTTGTGTTGAGTGATGCATTGATGGATGATAAAGAAAACATGGTGTTACCTAATCTCTGATGGAGGTTAGGCTGCAACATCATGTTGACGTTCTAAAACGGTTATCAAATCAGTTTATTGACTTTCTCTTATAATTCCGAAAACGTGTTTGCCCAATACAAGGTCGAATTGGAGTACGCAGATCTAGTGAAACACTCTAAACTTAAATATAACGGCTCTTTCCTTGTTTCTAGCTTATATAACACTTCATGGGTCAATATGGATTGCAACGTAGCCTTACAAATGGATATGAGTAATTGACCCAAAAGAAGTTAATTTTGTTATAAAATATGGCCTCAAGATTTTCAAGATCATTATATTTGTCCTTTGTAACTAATCTGTTACTTTTGCATGTTATATGGGCTGAGTCATGTACAGTCCTTATTGGAACATCAGTTGCGTGTATTTTGGATAAAACCATAAAATATTTCTTAATGACTTTACAGCATGTGCAAGAAGTGCTTCAGCGAGTGCTAAACATTGGCTTAACACTGAATTCATACAATTATCGTTTGCTCCACTGCAATATTCCTTATTTGGGGCATATTATATCCTAAGATAGGTGTCCACATGTATACAGATAGGATCAAAGTCACGTAGTACTGTCTTAATTAAAAAAAGATCAAGAAAGTTATGAACTTTGTAGATCTTTGTTTCGCTTACTGAACATTCATTCGAAGATTTGCTGATGTCGCAAGGTCTTTGACGATAATGAAAGTTACCGTCTGTTGCATCACAAAGTGTCACATTTGAGTTTGAATCCATATTTTTCTACTCTATGGCATTATTTGTTAAGAAGGATAAAATAAAAACATAAACAGCAGACCGTGTTTTAGAACATATGATAAAGAATATGGATATAATAAATGACATCGCAAGAATTTGTTTCATCACACACATACATACGAAAATGATTAAGATAATGATTTAACAACAAGCGTGAAACTGAACTCAATATTTGGGCGTTGTATATATGAATGTTTATACAATGATATATTTAAAGATCCATGATAAATATACGTTCCTATGTATGTCCTTAACAACCAAAGCTTCATGCCGACCAGTTTAGAGAATCTTAAAAGTTCTAAGAAAAACAATTCGCTGGGCCTGGACATGGATCCTTATATTATTGTTCTATGCATAGATAGTCTCGATAAATAATACAAAGTAAATTAAGCAAGTTCGTTCTTTCTTCTTAATATTTATATTCCATGCACACATATTTGCTACATATTTTTGCTTGCGTTTATGCACGTGTACAATAACAAGGAAAATCCTATTAATATAACAAGATATTTGCAGAAAAAGTCCATTGGATACAAAATATAAACAATTAATTTAAGACCGATCATATATAATATTGATTATCATTCTGTCAAATGTCCAATTAGGTAATATCAATTAAACTAAAATTGTCGATATTGATTCGACACAGCTTAATTTCACAGTCAAAGATGAGACTCTCTCAAATGTGGAATGATAACAAGCCGAACAGGCTTTAATAAATAACGATGATAATCATGTTTTACCTCGGAATCCGAAAACTCAAACTCTCGCCAAGGTGAGATTATTATAGGTTCAACAGGCCCTGTCTTATTCTTGGGTTCTGGAAAAAATAACGATCTTAATTATAACAAATATGATAATCATAATCGTTCATATATATGTAAAAGGCAAATTCTACAGAGAGAGAGAGAGAGAGAGAGAGAGAGAGAGAGAGAGAGAGAGAAAGATTGCTGCTTTTTAATCAAACGTACCATATCTACAAATTTACTGTTTACTTTTTAGCTTATTTGAAAATAACGTTTGTCATCTAAAACTTTAACTAATATTTTACTTTTTGAACACATAAGGAACACATCTCTATAGCATTTTGCGTAACAAGTTCGAACTGTTTGTATAATGAAGCGGATTAGCATACCAGTACCATTTATTACATAGACAGTATTTCAATCCGCAAGTCATGGTGAATATATATAGGATTTCTTTAATAGTCGCAATTCAAAGCGAGTAAAGTACCTTGCCCAAGAGCACACCATCTTAGCAGACCCTGGCAAATGCAGCAACCTCATCACCGTGATCACCTTATATCCAATGATGAGTGTAATCGCAAACACAAAACCCAAGAAAGGTTAGGTACCCATCTCGATTTACGTTGAGTCATTTGAACACAATTTCATATCCGGCGAGCAAAGACACGGATATCGTGTATATAAATGTTGTTTTTTTTAAAACACTGTTGTCTTTTCGGAACGAGTTTCTGACGATCTACCCCAATGATCATTATTTGTTACCATTGGCCTTCCATCACTATTGCCGCTAAAACCAATACCACGAATACATATGTCAGGTATAGGTGTAGTGCAGCAACACAGGGTCAGCTTAAAGTAATATAAGGATCTGTTCATATGGGCAACAATGCACCAGACGTTTTTGAAAAAGGCTGCATCGATTTGTTAGTTGCTAACCAACGATATCATAGACCCGGGAACTGGTGTTTTAGTAATAGGAACTCAATGCCGCGATGAGTTCTGATGTTATTGAAACCCTTCATTTCGAGGCTCTTTCCGCGTTATAAATGAAAACCATACCGTGCTTGCAAGAAATGCAAACCAGTGTCACCTCAGTGATAACAATATCATGAACATTTCCAGAACTGAATGTAACATAGCCACGAAAATAGAACATTTGTGCTAGATGAGTCGCAAGATATCCGAGCTGATACAGAACTACCATGAAAATTTACTCGAATTCATTATTGCCCTAGCGCTAGCAGATGTTATCTTACACCAACCAAAGATGATTTACAATCGCGTGGCGCCGCGCTAATAAGTGATGTTTACGTCATGAGGTTTCCATCGCAGGGTGTCCAGCAGTTCACATTGGTACAACAGTATGCATCCATATATATTGCCGCGTCCGGATCAGATAGGTTGAGTTTGCAAATTCTCTTTTTTTAAGCGAACATCTTACATACATGTTATGTTTGAGATTTTTACGACTAATACTCGATAAACTCATTTTGTTTCTTCCTGCTATTACCTGAACCAACCACAATGGACTACATTCGGGGGGGGGGGGAGGGGGGTGGATGTGCAGTCCCACTTATTCTTTGTTTAGATTTCATAAAATTTGGTATTTGAAAGTTTCTAAAATTTGTGTTGGTGTTCTTTAGCAGTGGATGATCGTATGGATATGAAGTGGCTTCAGTATTGTTTATCCAAAGTTTTTCCTGTCCTCACACTCATCCAAGATCGTATTGTTCACGAAAAACCGATCCGTCTGTGCGTACAGCGTCTTGATGTTGTCACCGTACCGCAGTTTCATTTGTTTATAGTTAAACTCGATCATAAAAGATTTCAACCCATATACCACAGATACAGCCAAATAGATTGGCTTTGTCAACATCATCTTGACATGTTTGTTGTGGACATCAACTAATCCGCTATCAAAGCTATTTGGCAATCTAACTTACCCGATGAACATTACTTACAGGCATTACTTACATGCATTCACAACAGCAGTTACAACTGAGGAGTACCTACATGAACTACACATTTGTTTGAAGTCCGAAGATTTGGGACACGCTTAGTGCATTTGGTAACATTGTGCCATGATTCATAAACGATTGTGTACTGATGAAAGGAAGGGAAGGCCACCTGCAAGACACCACCAGTGCTTATGGAACCATTGCTTAATCGCTTAATTTGAAGCTAGTCACTATATTCTAGATCGTATCCATCCACGCCTGTGTTTAAGACTAACGGTATAATATAGACTGATGATTTTTAATCGATCGCATGCTTTCTCAAGTACCCACATTGGCCGAACCCGACACTCGCATCCACGCATTAAGAGGTTTGGTGCGCTTTTTGATACTTACCAGTGATATGAAAATGGTTTATATATTTGGAACGTTCAGTTCCTTTGCTCTCAGTCAAAAAGGAACCATCAAAATACAGAGCAATGACGGGCCTCTGAAAACACACGTATGTCATCAGTAGTCATTATCATCTTTGTCGACGAGGCAAGTTATTGCCGTATGTGACATCGAGAGAATTTACCAGTTCTTATTCCCTGTCCTTGCCACGGTTCAACAATGGCTGTTCAGTTTACACGTTACGTCTGACTACAGTGTACAAAATACACTTGATTAACTTGAATTTTATTTGACTAAATCTTTTGGTAACTATCTTTGGTCGTCTACGGGAATGTTAAGACGTTTCAAGTCCCGGTAAATCACATATGGGACAGTCATGTTTACTTCCCTGACAGTAAATACCATATTACTTTTGTCTGGTCCGACATTATTGCCGGTTGTTGTTTCTGCCTGATTCCATCACAGTTAACGTTATCATTCCAAGGCAACTGTCGCGTTCCAAAAACATGTATAGAAAGGTCTGCATGAAAACATTCAGCTATTCGCAAAGTATCCATCAATAACGTCGTTTGGAGAAATTTTTGAACTTTTTGATGATACTTTCAGAACCTTTATCAAGTTAATTGTTTTCGCGTCTTTATGATACATAATTACACTAGTAAAACTGTAAAACCATGGAAATGCTGTTAAAAATAGCGTATAGCCATCGTTTTTTTATTACATTTCCAGCAGTGTAAATTCAACATTGAGAAAAAATGATAACCTTGATTCCTAAAGACATCGTTGTCCCACCAATGTGCTAAGGTGTAGATTTGATTTCCGGAAACATACTGATTAAAGTTGTACAGCGTTTTTCCTTGGCTTGAACGGGCTTGATATAACTGCACAGTGATCGTGACGATCACATAATCGTTTTTATTAAATAAATTCAGGAACTCTTTGTTGGTGGACATACTCTAATGCATCAGCGACGATAGTGGCAGCCATGCGTAGGTGAGTTTGCTCAGTCTCAACAAAACGTGTGAAAATTTTATTTTTTAATTGTGATGCTGTTGCATAAGCTCTCGTACAGTCTGACGATGTTCGACTACAATACCTAATAATGCAAGTATGCCAGTTTTCGTGTATCCATTGATATTGTCATATGAATAATTATGTGGTAATCGACTGTGGCTGATCCATTTGAAGTTTTGCGAGTAGTACTAACTCACGTGCGCTAGCTTTTCTTATATATATTTTATGGTATTCGTATGCCATAATTTCGCGCGACTTGCCTAATTTAAATATCAGTCCGCACTTTTGTTTATACGGGTAATTTTTGGAGCCGTTTTAGTTTACCAGGCTCTGAAACTGCATTCACTTTAATCGCAGCTATTATTTAATTTACACGTGTATCGTTCCCAACAGTGCTGACGCCGTTGGATGCTTCTTCTATTATAGCCATTATTTAATTTAGTTAAGTTATAGGTCTGGTGAGTTTCGGCTGCGCGCTCGACAATGTCGCGAGCAGATTCGCATGATCGGCAAGAATATTTACGAAACCTGATGGTGATTATTCATTACAGACATAGTCAAGCTCCTCAATCAACATCCAACACCTGCAAATGTTATTTAAATTAATTGTAATGGCTTGTTCACCTGCAGATTTATATTTTCTAAGTAATACGATAGTGTGTCTCAAGATATACATATCACCAATAAACGACACCTTTGTCCAAGTAAAAATGTGACTTTTACTTCACAATCATTATCTACTAAATAAACAGGCGTATATTTCGGGGATATATCAATATACTTTTTCCACACGCTTAAAGCAGCTCAAATTGTCTTTAATTCATAATTATATCATCGCACAACATCACATTTATGCAAAATTTGCTTGCCATTTATACATATAATCGATATTACTGCTTGTTTGTCTAAATACTTTATTCGTAAATATATCACATATGCTCTTCGTATTTCTTCTCGAGATCGGTGACCTACATGCAATTCAGATATAACCGCTATAAAAGCTGTGTCATTAATTTAGTTTCGTAATATTGTTTCTAATTTAAAAATACTCCCACTAAAACTCTGACATAGACTATTGGTATAAACATTGAACTTGTAGTAGTTACCTCCCTTACTCCCTTACTCTAGAAAAAGAACAACCCAGTGTAAATGGTGATACATTAATCAGTTTTGAATTTATGAAAATAACATCAGCTTATTTTTTTGTTTATAAATACATAACTAATATATTTCAAATACATCCCCCACCCTCATATATATATATATATATATATATATATATATATATATATATATATATATATATATATATATATATATATATATATATATAATGAGATCATTATTATTGATAACATTAGTATTATTCATATTTGTATTATTATTTCCTTATTATTATTATTATTATTATTATTATTATTAATGCAGTAAATTAGATATTTGCAACGTAACATTTGAGGCCAATGTCTACATTTTGTTTACATAATTTGTGTACAAAACATTAGGTGTGCCAATCTCAGTTTGTAGGAAATGTACTCAACGTTATTTTGTACCTGGCTCCAGATGCAGCAGCTGGCGCTAGGTCATCACAGTTTCTAGTCACTTCCAGTGGCAGCAAATTTGGTGGCTTCCACATGATTACTAATTTGACCAATAATATGTTCGATTCAAGGTACTGTATATGTTATAATGCCATTATTGGTAGTAACATCATCTGAGAAATCAAAATTATCAGATCAATCAGATCAAGAATGGGGTAGCGCATCTCTTATAGAAGCAAGGTTAGCAACATTGCAGTCACTGTTGCTACCATTAACGACATCAGTTAGGTCACTAAATCATGCCCTAGGTACATATTTTTGTAACACAGTCCAAGGAAACAGCACGTAAACTGGTTTTTGATTGAAGACATTATGTTTATTTCTCAGTCAATATCTGTAAGAAGACTATACCTGGGTAAATTGGGATCAGATGACTCTCTGAGTGATTTCAAAATGTAGATGAATCCATAGAGGATTAGAGGGACCTACTTTAATCTGTACTCAGTTGTTCCACATACGGGTATGCAACGTTATCTAGGAGATATTCTTTGTCTTTAAGAGTACTAAATAAGACATTTGTCATGCTTTGAATACATTTAACCCATGATATTCACTTACCTACTATAAACGAGGTGTGAATAGCATGCCTTTGTTACTTTACACGTTTTGTTGCACCTTTGTTATTATGAATGCGGTGTGATTATCACGTCCTTGTTATACCTTTGTTCACTGAACGACAGCCATTGACTTTAATAGAGAAAACGTTACACAGCAGACAACCTCCAAAGTACATGTACTAAGACACACATAACTTGACGACAAAAAATGACATGTTTCTGCAAAAAGCTTCTTAGATATCTCGAATATATAATGATTCTACATGCTGTGATTGTCAGTAACACTGACTGTTAGTGACTGACAGCTTGCAATTTTGAAATTACTCATAATAAGCAATAATAATTTAATTCTAATGAGTTTGCTTCACTTTCATCATCATCATCATCATCATCATCATCATCTTTTATTATTATTATTATTATTATTATTATTATTATTATAGCCGGCTATAACATTGTTACAAACCTTGTTGACCTATAGGTGTGGAAAACAATCCTGTAAAATAATTTTAATAATAATTATGTTGTTGTTATATGGTTTAACGCCATTTTTCAGCACAAGTTAGGCTATATATGGCGGCCAGTATTAATGGTGGAGGAAAAACCCGGGAAAAGCCTTGGAAAGAACCACCAACCCACGAGAAGCTACTGCCAAGCTTTCTCAAATACCCACATTGGGCAAATCTGAGACTCGAACCCATGCAGACAGAGGTGAGATGGCAGTGATCCGTAACGGAGAGCGCCACTCGGGGCCCCTTAATAATAATAATAATGAGGACTTGTATAGCGCATAATCTTTAGAAGTTTAAAGCGTTTTACAACATAATACAACATGTATTATATGACTACAAAATACACCATGAAAACAAAATACACCATAAAAACATTATTAGGTTTTTAAGTTTGGTTCTTGCAGTCGAAACACGGGAGGTTTAAGAGCGATATTTGCAACGTAAAAGGGATCACTGTGTCTTTGTGTCTAATTTCAATGGACAATTCGTTCCACATTGATGGCTCTGGTATGCAAATTTAAAAGAACATTGTCAATACGACTTCATTTTCATAGTGAGAATAATGAGTATACAATTGTCAGAAGAGGAGCGAAAGTATCTTGCTAATGTCTACACATGGTAAAGGCCAGATAGGTACGTTGGACTGGAGTCTGTCAGTGAAACAGAGCACAGAGAACGCATTTTGTGTTTGATTCTGGATCGAATGGATAGCCAGTATAGGGTACAGAGCAGTGAGGAGGTGTACCCTTTATCGAGATACTCTAAGAATGATCCTTGCAGCTGTGTTTTGAAGTTTCTGGAGTAGATATTGTGACGAACCAGACCGAACTGAGTTACAATAGTCCACTCTTTAATAATAAATACACAAGCTTTTAAGTGGCATCAGCTGAAAGATATTTGCGAATGGAGCTGATGCGTCTCAGCTCAATATATGCAGCCTTGCATATGGTCATTGTATGTTGATGCAATGTGAGAGGTCTGTCCAGAGTAACACAGAGATTAAGTAATGACTTTGTGTGAATTAAATGCTGGTGTTGCTGATATTTATTGTTTGATGTAAAGGATGTGAATGAGAAAGTCTTTGTGATGTGATCAGAATTTTCTCAGTTTTATCATCATTCATCTACAGGTTCTTACATATAATAATAATAATAATAATAATAATAATAATAATAATAATAATAATGAGGACTTTGTATAGCACCTAATCTTTCGAAGCTCTAAGCGCTTTACACCATCAATAATGATATGACTACACTAGAGAACAACAAATGACAAAAACAATGAAATTGGAAAACATAAAAACATGCTGAAAACATATAAGATACAAAACATAATTAGGTCACTAAGTTTGTCCCTGAAGTCGAAACAGTTGAGTCTTAAGAGCACTCTTAAAAGTGACCACTGTGTCTTTGTGTCTAATTTCAATGGGCAATTCGTTCCACGTCGCCGGGCCCTGGTGTGCAAACGAACGTTGTAAATATGACTTTGTTTTCACCATGCGAACAATTAGTATACGATTATCAGAAGAAGAGCGTAAGTATCTAGCCGGTGTATACATATGGGTGAAGCTGGATAGGTATGTAATCATCATACAATTATTGAGACACTGGATTATGATCTATAACACTTGAGAGCGACTGAGTCCATAGAATGATGAGAACAGACCCAAGAACAGGTCCAAAAACAGACCACAGTAGGACACGTCAACATATATCAGCTGGGCTGGAGTGTATTCCATTTGCAGATACAATTTGTGTCCTGTTGACTAAGTAGGACTGGAACCACATTAAGGTTTTATCATGAATGCCAACTATACGCTGGAGACGGTGAAGTAATATGTCATGGTTTATTGTGTCAAACGCTGCACACAAATCAAGTAGGGTTTAGACTGTAGTCTTTCCGCTATCCATAGCAGAGAAAATGTTATTAACTACGTTTAGAAGAGTAATTTCGGTACTGTGGCAAGGACTATATGTAGAATGTACATTGCTAAAAAGACTAAATTCATATGAGATACAAGTTGGGTTAGAATAGCTAGTAAGTTCACATAGGAAACAATATTAATGTCAATACATTTCCATTACGATCAGTTTCAAAGTCTAAAGATCCACAACAATGTACATCCCTCTTTTGAGATCATAGATATTACGTCTCGAAGTATGGTGGAGCCAAAAAGGGCTTTTGATAAACACAATTGTATTAATCAGAATTCTAAATGTTATATACTTCTAGTGTAATTGGTTTATATAAATATTTTCTTTTCTTTTATATCATGCGGTAATAGGTACGGTGTGTAGTTTACAGGCATGATTACTTTTTGAAGACATACTGTGACAAATAAATTATTCGTTGTGGGTAACCAAACAATCTTCCGGATGCCTAATCCGTCTTTGTACGGTACCAAATGTTCATATGTGGAAAATATCTATTCGTTGTGGATCGTTTCGGTTATGATAAGTAATCATGCGTTCTAGGTAAATAATTATTCGTTGAGGATAAATAGCCAGTCGTTCTGGATAATCATCCAATTGGTCACTAACTAGTTGCAAAGGGTATCTAATCATTCGTTTATGATAACAAAGGTCGGCGTTGACGGGAATCAAGACAGCAATTAAGAAATTACAGGTCCAGCACTACCGTGTCTTGTGACTATGAACTCGATAACAAACAGTGAAATATAATTGCCAAGTGTAACATGACCGCGCAGACATTCCAGTCCTAAAATAAAAAACCCAAACTTAGAAATTAATCATGCATGTCTTCTATATAAAATCGTGTTTCATTATCTGATCGTACCTATGTAGTACACAACGAGTGCATTTTATATTTCAGCCAGACACAGTAAATGCATGTTGAATTTTTGTCTTTCAAATATAACTGCTATTGCATTGATTCTTCTGATTTCAAGAATGTGCGACCTGATTGTCATGTAATAGTTTCAGGGAAAGTTTTGTGAATAGATACCACGCGTGAAAAATCGTCGCACCATTTACTTAAATAGTCCACAGATGGTGAAAACTAGAATTATCGCCGGAACAACATTAACAAACGACACTACATCAGGTTGGACTGTGATGAAACTCACGTTAATTATTTCATCGTTATGACTGGTTAATTGAATCAATAGTAGTAGTAGCAGTAGTACAAGTGTACATTTGTATGAAGGTGGCCCCGAGTGGCCGAGTGGTTTAAAGCGATCACTGTTACGGATCACTGCCATCTCATCTCTGCCTGCATGGGTTAAAACCTCAGATTCGGCCAGTGTAGGTACTGGCCGCCATGTATAGCCTGCTGAAAATAGCTTTAAAACCCAACTTATAATAACAGCAACAAAATGTGTACGATACAAGGAAAGGAAACTCAGGACATGACCACACCCATATTATGAAAGATTAATATTTGTTCTTTGAATATTTCTATCCCCATTCATTTGAAAAATATTCATCACAACCCTTCATCGTCTGTAAATGAACTGCATATTACATACCTGGCGTGCTAATTAATGCTCCCATCCTTGCCTACTTTTCTTGGGTAAATCTCGATCTTAACGTTTCGTATATGCTTCGTCTATCGCCCTTTCAATTGCTATCAAATGGTTTCGTTCGAAGCCGTTTCTATACGTTCTCACCATTCGAGTTTTTACTTTCGTTTTCGATTCTAGGAAAAGTTCACAAGTTCACAAATACAAGCCTTAAGTCTAAATCGTTTAAGGTGCATGCGTGTCAATATGTATTTGCACAGTGAGCGAGACATTCGTGATAATTTACGTAACGTTAACCATCTTATCTATTTGCTGTCTTGGCAGGTACGTTGTGAAGAAAATTATGGCTAAGATGGATGGAGAAAAAGAACATACTCATACAGTTTTGTTTTCAATAAATACAAAGTTTAAACAATATGTTTAATAAAAATGTTTAATAACCGTATCAAACCTCTTCTATCACAAATCAAAATCAACAGTCCAACAAACAATTTTTTAATCATTAACAATTTTGCAGGTTTGACAAGTCAATCTTGGCTTCAAATGATCTTCAAATTTGCCTTTAATGCGCATTATGTGGGAGCTAAAGACGAGAGATAGCCTTAATGTTCATGAAGCTATCTCCTTAATTTGTCGTTTTTTTTAGAATAATATCCTTTGATTTCGAAATGATTAATGATTCAGTTAGTTCAATACTAAATAGAATACAATTCTTCTAATTGGAATGCATTATTAATCATCGTGGTGGGTAAAAAGGCAAACATAATAATGAGGTGTGAATATTAGTAAGAATTTGGGTGCCAGGTATGGTTTCAGTGCATCTGTCTTTGTTTCAGTTAAAAAACAAAGGTTTCAATTCTATGGCTGTCCTTATCTTTTACGCTTTCTTTAAACTTGTTTATAAGATATGAATGGGTTTCGACGTCCCTATCTGTTTCGTCCTTGGTGTTGCTCATGAAGGAGTAGTAATACCTTGGTTAGAAGTGTTAAGCGAATGTATCGGGGTGTCTAGACTTGCTAAAATGTCTTGTCTAGTTTGAATTTGCAAGGCAAGGCATCACACTCGAGTTTATGATAGAAATTGATGTCCGTAGTGAAACCTCATTCGATTGCTGTTTCGAATTCATTTGCATTATAATACATTTTCCGAACAGAAAATATCAAATGGAGTTTGAGATGAATCTATAACTTCCTTGTTGCAGTGTGAATTTATTGAGCGTCTTTCTAGGTCATTAATTTTATTCAAAAAGAAGTGTTTGTCTTGGACATTTTCCTATTTGTGTGCTGGAGCTCGGCTGTCCGTACCGTAAAATGTGTTCTGGTGGTTTGGTCGTATTCATTTCTAGTACACAATTTAGTACTTTTTCTAAATATCTACTGATGATCTGATCATTTTTCAACTACAATTCCAGTGTTGTCACGCGAAAGTCCTGATCGTCACCTGACTGTTGAACTAAGTTTAAAAACGACAAAAATCACCACATGACTGGATAGGTAGATCAGTGTCAGTACTTTGATTTTCATTTCGTATGTATTTGATCCTGTTTATCCGTAATGTTGGGGCCACCGTAAGCGAAAGTAATGATGGTATCTTCATTCTGTTTTCTTACGTTTTTGTCAGCATCTATCAGCACAACGATGGAACAAGCTAGGTACATCTGATCTTGTAAACTGTCAATTTCTGTGACACAGCATTGATGTTGTTGTTGTAGGGTTAAACGCCATTTTTCAGCACACGATAAGCTATACATGGCGGACAGTATTATTGGTGGAGGAAGAACCCGGGAAAGCCCTCGGAAAGAACCACCGATCCACGAGAAGCTGCTGGCAAGCTCTCTCACATAACTACATTAGCCGAATCTTAGACTCGAACCCATATAGACAGAGGTGAGATGGCAGTGATCCGTAACGGAGAGCACTTTAGACCACTCGGCCACTCGGGGCCTAGTACACAACAATGATATTGTAAATGTCGTCCACCAAAAAACACTTTTTAGGGGTGAAACTTAGATTGTTTTAACAGTGGCTTTTCTATGGCTCATATTTTTTTCGTGATTTGATTGTTCGACGTCTGGAATTGTTTTCGATGACTGTACATGAAATAACATAATTTTGACGTTTTACTAACATCGATTCAAACAAGGGAGTTAATACACAAGTAATGAATGGCGAGTTTCGAATGATCCGGACATTGTCATGGTCAAACTAGTTCAAAGAGCGTTCAATGTGGACAACATTACTTAAAATCACTATGTAATATGACCGACCCAGTAATAACTTCCAGAAACAGTAAGATTTAGTTTTTTCCTGAACTCCCTGAGTGCTCTTGGTAAGGCATTTTAACTTTTTTTTATTGTTCTATTGCAAGTTTGCTTAAATCTGCAATGTCGGATTTTATCGTTATGTGTTGTTGTGTTTTTTTTTCCAATCCATATTCTTGCTGAAATTAATACATTGTGCTTGTTTGTGTGTATTTGAGTGTGCTGAGAGAGAGAGAGAGAGAGAGAGAGAGAGAGAGAGAGAGAGAGAGAGAGAGACAGACAGACAGACAGACAGACAGACAGACAGACAGACTACGTGGTTGGATCGATGGATTGAATGAACTACTGTATTTCCTTGATGTTATTAAGCAATGGACATAATTATGTCTCTGACGTAACGTTTTGCAAAGCATTGGCATAAGACCATGATGTGTTAACGTCATTAATATTGCTTATTTTACTGAACATCAAACTTTCAGTGTTCTTCTGCAGCGCTACATTATTGGACCATTCACGATTCACTTATTGTCGTTAACGTTGTTCAATTTGAATCTGAAACCATGGTATCCCAGAGCAAGGGACCTGTAATATTTATTAGCACAATGAACATGAAATGAATACAAAATTTTAGTGTCCAGAACGGCCTATAGTACAACGCATCTATAACAACCATCGGATGATAATCTTGTACGATCCTTTAGCATTAACGGTATATAGAAAAACGGGAATCATTCTAGAAATGGGAGAAAATAAAACTGGTAATATGGGTTTGGCCGGCCATGATTGCTTGATAGGAAAAGTAAATTTTATTTGAAAAATTATGTTGAAAGCTTTCCCTATTTATAACTAAAATGAAACAACAACAACAAAACCCCCAAGATACTGTGTTATTGATTAAAACTCGAGTCTTATATACAGACCTGAATGTATATCAGATACAGCAATTTAGCTACGCCCTTAGTCATATTGCTCTTTGTAATACAAGAAAGAACTCATCTCTCATGACATCCGCTTTTGACGCTAAAAATGTTAATATTTAATACATGTGCTGACAATGGCAACAGCCTTGATTTATCGAGACCAATTATTTATTTAAAATCTTCGGAACCGGGTATTCATTTTGCAACGGGGTAATGGTTGGGTGGAATGTTTACAAAGCTTTTAAACGTTTGTTTTGCTCTGGTGTTTGCTGAAAAGGCTTTACTATATCAATTACTTTAGGTTTGGCTTAATACATTATTTTTTGAAAAAAAAAGGTAAAATCCTGGTCAGAAAAAAAACTTGCAGCACCTTCGTATATTGTTGTGCAACAGGAAGTTCAACTATGTGTAATTTGTATATTTAATTTTTTTTAAAAACTTTTCTTGCATATTATGTATATTTTAAAGCAAGGCTTCAATGTTTGCAAAAATATACTAGACATACCATAAACAATACTAGAATGACTGATTCTTAGCGTACATGATGTTACAGTAGTACTACAGTGTTTAGTAATTGTCTTCGATTTCCAATGTTGCCAGATACTTTTTTCAATTCCCGCACATGTACCTTTAAAAAGCAGCCCCAAAACCGCCCAGTTTATATATTATAACCTGAAGAGTACATAAAAAACCAAATACCATAACTAAAGTATCACTGCAAACATTTATTCATCTGTAACTTCAAAGTATTCCTCAGATAGACTGTCCTCGTCGTGATCAGCAGATTCTGGTGTCGCATAAATTTTCGAATTGAAATTACTCAGCATTGCTGTAGATGGGACAAATCCGTTGCAACAGATCCCGTTGCGCTTCATATAGCTTTGAATGCGTAACAAAGCTTCCATCATGCCTTGCCCCATCCTGTTTCTTAGTTTCGCTTTAATCAGATTCATTTGAGAGAAAGTTCTTTCGACGGCTGCATTACTGTAAGGCAACGCCAACGGACATAAGGCGAAATGTCCCAGTTTTAGAAAGTCAAAAACTCCGAAATCGTCCGTATGATTTACTACATTTATCCAAAACTGCTCAACTTCGTTATCGTTATAGTGTGACCAAAAGATTGAACTTATTCGCATCCACTACTGCTCCAGGTCTCCCGAATATCACGTGTACAGAGTTAAAAATGACAACTTTGATAACTGCGGTTTCTGTGATCCAAGGACGACAGAAGGTGCAAGATCATCCACAAATGCAAGCTGCTCAACATTTTCCGGCAATCTCTGATGTAGTTCCATTGATAGTTCCAACAGATAATGACGTCCGCGCTCTTTTATTTGGTCTGCCAAAGAGCTCTCAATTTTGGAGTCGTCCAGCAGCAAGTTGATCTCAATGCCATTTTTTTTTTTTTCGTTTCTCGTACTGTGACTACTTACCCATATTAAATATTATAACTGAAAGTGATATTTAGCAAATAAAGAATGAACTACTACGATTTCAACTGATAAATTTAACAATATTATAACACTGATAAAGTGATAATAGAGCATCCACCCAACAGGCTACAGTTACCAGCATATATATGCTCATGATATGCTAGCATAATTGAAATTTGGAATTAGATGCGCACTTAGTTCTTCCGGTTCCGGAATTTTAAAAATAAATTTCAGTATGTGAGATAACATCTATGGAGATACATCCAGAATAATGGATTCATTTAGATTTTTTGTGTGATATTATCGTCACTAGCGCCAATTTGAAACTTAATTCGGAGAGTTTAATAGCAATCTGATACAACCTAAATTACGGTAACATAAATCAGAAACCAGCCCAAAAACCGCAACCTAAATAAATGTACACAGCCAAATTTAGAAAGGAGTTCAATTGGGTGAAAGAACCGCGTATCTGGCAACTCTGTCGATAACACACATATCCTGATGTTAACCTTGGTATTGATATTTGTATAAAAATGTTAATCTGGTGGATGAGATAACACCCAGATCCTGTTGTTAACCTTAGTCTTGGCTGTTCCGACATTGTGACATGTGAATGAACGCATGCAGATAATTGCGTAAGCACTAGTACATATTTTAAAAGATATATTTCGTTTTAAAGTAAAATCAAATCATTTAGTGACCTTAAAAATACTGTATTATCGGGCAAAGCGATGCCATATTACTGGTTAATAAAACGATGATGGTTGGTTAAAAACAATAACAAATCACGATGTGTGTGTGTGTGTGTGTGTGTGTGTGTGTGTGTGATTTGGATTTTATACGTAGCTTTAACAAGTTTTCAGTCTTATCGCTACGATGTCAGTATGTAGGTAGGTAGGTAGATTGGCACGCACGCACGTGTACGTATGTATGTATGTATGTATGTATGTATGTATGTATGTATGTATGTATGTATGTATGTATGTATGTATGTATGTATGTATGTATGTATGTATGTGCTTTGGAATGTTCAATTCAAATTGTATGATTAATTCTAAGTTAGTTACTGTATATAATGTAACTTCAATACTGGGTTTACCAGTGCTGTACAATTTTGCTATTCACACATTAGCAATATTTACTATGTGCATTACTTGAATACCCAATTCTGAGATATACAATTTACTCTGTGTGATATGATGTCAGGAATGCACACAAACACACACGAATATATCATATGTGCTGTCGGTTCTTTTCATATAGATCAATGATGAATTTTCACTTATGAATAATTAGTGACGCATGAAAATAACAATACAAAGTAATAATAATCCGTTTTAAATAGTCAGTGATACAGCTGTTGATACAAACTTGCAAAAGCCCGTTTTTGGTATGGGGAACACGGACTGTAATACATTTAAAATCGACTATAATTAGTTCAATATGAAAATGTACCCCCCCCCCTCTCTCTCTCTCTCTCTCTCTCTCTCTCTCTCTCTCTCTCTCTCTCTCTCTCTCTCTCTCTCTCTCTCTCTCTCTCTCTGTTGACCATTGTAGCAAAAGGGTGAAAATTCATGAAATGACCAGCATAGATGATGTTTTGATGTGTCGTGCCTATATCTCACTGAATCGAAGAAAAATGAACGCAAATGTCCAACCGACTAAATAAAAACGGGGATGGGGGGAGAGAGATAGAGATAGACAGAGACAGACATAGACAGAGAGATAGAGACATAGAGAGAGACGGACAGACAGACAGAGAGACAAACAGAAAGACAAAGACAGACATTTTGACAGAGATAGATAGACAGACAGAGAGGGGTGGGGAAAGAGAGAGAAACAATTTTCCGGTTGGTAGTATTGTTAATTCAAACTGAATAACGACTTAGGTCAGCTGAAAATATAATATTTATTTTAATTACCTCTTGCTGGTTGGTCGCTTTGCTAACATTCTATTCCACGCTAAATTCTAAGGGCATGTCCGTGAAAAGGCTGATATTTCAATATTCAGGACTTTAACGATCTGTTTGTGTAGCTCTACGTTTTTCAATAAGACCATCTTTTATGCATAAATCAGACGCATGTCTTATTTTGATTTAATCAATGTGAAAATAAATGAATATTAAAGACAAGAGAATAATCAAGTTAGCATTATGGAAAATTGATTGTGAATTGCCAAAAAAAAGCATAGAACTACATTTTGTAGCGGACGCAATCGGCAGTGAAGTCAGTTCATTCACTCGGTCAATATACAGTTGCTCGTAGTCAGTCTGAACCCCGTCACAAGGCAAATGTGTGTATTTGTATGGGATATAAATAAAAGTGTTAATGCATCAGAAGCGTATAATTAATAAAGTATCTTATTTTATGAGACTTTTATGAGATGTTTGGCTTGGAATGTTCTATAGATCGGTCTCATAAACACAGGCTAGGAACTCAGGACGATAGAAAGAAGAGAAGAATGAGTTCCTAGATAAAGGATGTCACATGATGATGGAATGTCTAGGGAATCAGGTACGGAATCGTATGAGACTCTGGCTTGTACGGAAAACCTTATTTATGATGTTAGTCCACTAATGTCGTTTTTACAAAGAATCTTCTCCATAATGTTTATGAAATAATTATCTCAAAAGGAAGAGTCACTCATAACGGTGTAGATACGGCTACATCTTTTAGAGAGAGAGAGAAGAAGAGAGAGAAGGGCTCTCTTAAAAGAGTGTCGCCACGATGATAAAACAGTTACATCTGAAATGAAAAGTAAAACATCTATTCTCTGCTGACATGGAGAACTTTATTTAAATAATCAACACACATATATATTACACATCTAGAAACTTATAATAAAGATTCATGAAATACATATTACATTTTCATCATTAAGCTTTCCAACTTCATTTTATTTATATAACTTCTGCACCTTAGAATATTATACAATAGTTAATTCTCAATCAGTTTTAAGATAGTAAAAGTATTAGATGTAATAACAATTAATGCACTTTACTAATTCTAAAATAGAATATTGATTTAGAATATATTGCTAGATATTACACTTTCTGTCTTGAGAAATACTTTATTTCAAAATTAAATCAAAACATGAAGTTGGTAGCGAATTAAACCTTTACCATAAAAATTACATAAATATATGAACATAAAACATTCTATTGCAATATATATATTGTAAATAAAAGAATTCAGTAACGATGTTGCAAACATATCAATTTTACCATTAAAATCTCAAACATTAAAAGTACTTATTCCTAAAAGAAGTTACGACATATACAGTGTCCTTACCTGAAATGAAAAGTAAAACCTCTATTCTCTGCTGACATGGAGAACTAATCTGACCTGATCGCGCATCTGTATTTATAGTGTCAGGGTCAGAGAAGGTCATACCCTCCATGCATCAGTCAGAAAAGATGTTGACTTACTTTCAGGTATAAACCAGTTTCGACCGGCAGAAACCAATTATCTTACGTCATAACACTTAGTCTATAGTTTATTTATACTCGTTTCGTGTCGTCACACCAAATATAGTTAGCTGTTAGTTGGAAGCCATCTTGTTTCTGTGTCGTTTAGACGTTTCTTAGATAGATCTTACTTCACCTTTATTAACTGAATTGGACTTACGCCAATTACTAGATTACGAAACATATTTTTACTGATGGAACCTAGAAACTAACTGAGTCGGCAAACGCATGTATTATGTTATACAATCTCACACAACACTGTACATTGGCAATGTTCTTAGTTATTTTTATCAGTCTTATGCAGTATGTCTATATACATTGCCTTTTTTCCACTTGCTCAGCAACCATTTCTATTCTATATAGTTGTGTTACAAAAACAAATGAAATTACCTTTAATATCTTTTAGAATATAAACAAATAAAACATTACTTTAATATGATTTAAAGAAATTAGCAATCTTATTAATTTTACTAAAAAATCAATCCTAACACTTATACAATGGAGTATAACCATAACCAAGCGATACAATCCAACACTTAGAAAAATCGACAGCTACAAACATATAAACAAAGAAAGACCAATCAATAGCTACAAGAATATATTATTAAGTCTCCATGGAAACCAACATACTGGCACATTTTGAATAATAAGACGTTCTCTCA
Source organism: Unio pictorum (assembly GCA_030141615.1). Classification (NCBI taxonomy): domain Eukaryota; kingdom Metazoa; phylum Mollusca; class Bivalvia; order Unionida; family Unionidae; genus Unio; species Unio pictorum. The sequence continues at coordinate 18,516,028 of JARLTB010000220.1, read as the reverse complement.
CATAAAGCATTCAGTCTGTAAATTGAGTTGAAACAAAATGCCCAAAACTTTAATGTTGCCAGTGTAATTCATAATCAAAACTTTCGAAATAGTTTTTTTAACATTACCGCCCCAGAGTTGGTGTGGTGTTTAATTTAAATGTATTCCGCTTTGTTTAGGTACTTTCTTATTTTGTATAGAAAGGCTACGTCTGCTACTATACTACTAGTGATAGACCCAGATCAAGTGTTGGGGGTGCTGGTGGTCTAAAATTCTTAGATTTCAAAAGGACCATGACTTACCTCGAAACGCACCAAATCAAAAGTCAATGTGTCTTTTATTAAATGTGCATAGTCTGCAATAAGCGCGTGCAAGAGTGAACGTTGATCATATTTAAGTGACTGTACCTTTGTGTGTGTACATTCTTATTGGCCTGGAAACGTCCCGAAACGCTGGAATCGCCTCCCAATCCGGCCATGAGACCCTTTTGTCAATATACTAATTATTTGTCAGGGACTGCGTATAGAATAAGTAAACTCTAGTTCATAGGTTAATGTTGTGAAGGTAACAATGTAAACTTTCTCCAACAGTTAATGCTTCGCTCATGAAAATATGGTACAGTTCCAGTGGCCTAAGTGGTGAGTGCGTCCATCTCGGGTATGAGAGGTCACGGATTCGATCCCGACCGAATCATACCAAAGACTTATACAACTTGTACTAGAGGCCGCCTCGCTTGGTGCTCAGCATTAAGAGGTTAGTGTTAGGACTGGTCGGCATGGTTTCAGGATAATGCGACTGGGTGCGACATGATGCGATATATCTGCAGCATAATGACTAGACATCAACTAGACGGCCTCACAGACAACATCGTATTGACATGATTCAGAATCTTAAAGCTATTTTAAATATCCAGAACACACACACACACACACATACACATGAACACAAGTCAGTGAAATAAAAGGAAACATATTCACTAGTTTGTTACTCTATGAATGTGCTCATTGACATATACTGTAAAGAATAAATTAGAAGAAAAGTTCAAAGAATGCTAACATTCGCGTATATTGTAAAGTTGTGAATTATTACTGTTTTTTTCCTCCATCACATTGGAAGTTAACTCAAACAATGGATTGTTCTCAAACTGTATAGAACATCATCGAATCTTCTTCAACCATATCAGACATGTAAGAGACTTAACGTACACTTTATATATAGAAATAATTCTGAATAATATTTGCTTAGCTTACATTCAGCCATTGATGGAATATTAATCTAAAATGTTGTAATCATGTACAATTTCTGACTTTGAGGAAATAGAAGAGAATATATCTTTAAGTCAACTAGCCCACGTTCTTGTTACCATTTTATACGGGTACATTTCTTTGGAAGAGCTTGGCCAATCTCTTGCGAATGAAGGAATGACCGGTATATCTGTACCGTAAATATAGTTATCAGAAAGCAATTCCATGTGGACATGACTGAATCAATACATATACAACTGTTAATAATCTAGTACATTCAGACACCCGTGTTCAGCATCGCTTTCTCGGTACATCGTTTCTTAATGTCTTCTCGCATAAAGAGTCTAACTTTGAAATCTTTCACACAGTCATAGCCAAAGCCAGTTTCTCAGGTCTATCGAACGTAGAGTTAGGCAATAGGTGAGCAATATTTTTGTTAATTTCAAAGACATAAAATTCATTGTTTTAAGTACAGTCCCCTTTAGTCTGACTCACTTTTTAATCATCTTGCTAACGTGGATATCTAATCCATTCCGTTTTGAGTGCAAATGGTATGATGAGTATAGCCATGCATTTTTGTAACGCAGAGTTTATTATGAGCATACACCGGCATTCTTTGAACGCAGATCATATGACGAACACATGCATTTATTTAATGCATAACGCATGATGGGTATTATTCGAGTGCTGACACGATAATAAATATAGACAGATATTGATTGCATACAGACACAGTGATGAGCATAGATAGGCATTGTTTGATTGAACACACTATCATGAGTGTATACAGGCATTATTGGAGTGCTGACACTATATGATAAGCATAGACAGGCATTAATTTAATACCAATCGTAGGATTAGCATAGACATACATTAATTTAATACAGACCGTATGATGAGCATAGATAGACATTCATTTATTACAGACCGTAGGATGAGCACAGACAGACATTCATTTATTACATACCGTAGGATGAGCATAGACAGACATTCATTTATTACAGACCGTTGGATTAGCATAGACAGACATTCATTTATTACAGACCGCAGAATAGGCATAGGCAGGCATTCATTTATTACAGACCGTATGATGAGCATAGACAGGCATTCATTTATTACAGACCGTATGATGAGCATAGACGGACATTCATTTATTACAGACCGTAGGATTAGAATAGACAGACATTCATTTATTACAGACCGTAGGATTAGCACAGACAGACATTATCTCGTGTAGTCCTTTTGCGGAACTTCAGTTCTGACCAACGAAAGCTGTCATTTGAAGACAAATATTGCTCAACTGAAAAATGTATCACCATTCATAATAAACATAAATTTGTTATAAAAATGAAATGATTCACTAGAACATTAGTTACTTTCACTGACAATTATTTCCTACATTTAATATTATTTTATTGCAGTAAATACTAACTCCTCTAACACCTGATTGTGTGTTTATAATCTATCCCAGGTGCACATAATATCAATAATATCTGATATCAGTAATTATATTTATTAAAAACAACTGTCTGACATACAATCTACCATCTCCCCTATCCATGTCTGTATGTCTGTCTGTATGTCTCTATCTCTCTCTCAAATCTAAAACATGTTTACAATCTGATAATACAAGCTCTAATCTAAAACATATCATGCAACGAACATTTTAGATTTCAACAAGAATCTGAAAACGTTTAGAAACAAATGACACTGGTAAATAATAACAGGTTTACATTTGTCTGATCAATCTGGATAAAACTTGATAATAATCAGATTACAGCAACACAGCTACTGTACATTAAATGAAATGGTTCGATTTTCATTTCCTAATGTTTTCGATAAACTGTCATTTCTTGGCATCCCTTGAACACCCTGGTTGCATTAAACTCGCTCTTTCTTCCAAATCTTTCCAATTAACAGCAGCATGTTCATTCTTTACAGTGTTAGTATTCCGCATTTTATTTCTCTTACTAATTTCGCACAGTTTTCTGCGCCATTGTGCGTAGCCCAATAACCCCATGAAAATATAATACCCAAGAATCAATGACATCCACAAAATGCTGTCTTTTCTAACATAGCCCAATGTTTCAAGTTGTATGCACTTATAATGAGATGCATTGGATATATTAAATGATCTTTCTTGTGCAAACACACGAACACAGACAGCGTACGTAGTTCCAACTTGCAAGTTTTGAATGGTAAACTGGTTAACGTCTGGAAGAAGTATGTTAGAAACAAATTTTCCTCCCTCGATAATACATTCCACCTCAGATCCGAGAACGTATGTTTGCCGTTGATCGTTTGTCACTCTCCACTTTATTGTTATTGAGGACATAGAACTGTTAACCCACGTGATATCTAAGTCAGACAGCATGCGCGGATTCGGTCCTGAGAGGACGCGAGATTCGCTTGGTTGGTTGGAGTTGAGTTTAGGTGGAATAATTGAGTATATCCCCGTTGTATAACTATTGGAAGATACATTTTGTTCAGCAGCTTGACAGCAATTGGGGAAGAACTGAGGCCAGAAAAATAACCCATACAGGATTCCCATATATTGTATGGTATACAGAAACATACTGCTTGTCGTCAGACACCTGAAATAGGCAGTGATATACGTCAAGAGTTAGAAAACATCCACACCTGAATTTTGTCCATCCAAATGCATTTCAAGCAATAATTAATAATATTAAAGACTGCTTATTAAATATGTATTTTTGCATGCTTGCAGGTTGGTATGTAGGCACACACATTTGAATATAACCAGGCAAAGACACAAATAGGTACACGAATATAGATATAAATTTAAGCACAAGTGTCTAATCTCATCTAAGTAATTACTGTTCATAGTATCATTATATTATTAACCACAATACAGGTGACTGTTGTCAATACATGTTTTTACGTACACAGGTCACCTTCACCTGTAATTGATATGCAAAGAAAAACCTGAAAAACTTTGTTAGGCTCATCAGAAGCCAAACTTATATATGATCACATCAGAAAAATAGTTTAAAACATATATAACTAGTACATTTAGAAGAAGACTTGAAGAAAAAAATGTGGCTGAGCAGTTCCACTGCAATTTGCTATTCCATTATTTACTATTTTACAATTTGGTTCAAGTAAAAACTTGGTAAAACTATTTTCTTTCTTATGTTGGACCGCTCCGTTGCCTAGTGGTTAGAACGTCTGACTCGGAAGCGGGAGGACGTGGATTCGAACCCAGGCCGAGACATACCAAAGACATTCAAAAATGGTACTAACAGCTGCCTCGTTAGGCACTCATAGTTAAGAGGCTACCTTAGGACTGGTAGGACTAGTGTCTAAATAGTATGACTGGGTGGTAGATCATGATATATGTCTGCGGTACTAATAAGTCTATTTGGAACAGTGTATCAACAAAAGAGGTATCGAATTATATATATATATACATATAGGTATTTAACACGCACTTCATGTGCTTATGATACCTTTCTTGTTGATACACTGTTCCAAATAACTGTTTCCAAAATGAGAATGGAAGTGTGTAAGATATTGATTTGTCCTTATGGACATTCACCCAAACATTAACAATGAAGACCTATGTAAAAAAAATTCTCACGAAAAGGTACAAGAAAGGTACAAGAAAATTTTTTAATTGGAACTCTAATTTTTAGATAACAAGTGGTATGCTAGCGTGCTTTCTTTCCTCTGCCTAGATCATTAGCGAACAAAGATCTTCGGTATTCGTCATTGAAAAGGGAAGTGTATATGCTCACAAATAGTATTGTGATTTGTTCGAATTACTAATATATGAAATACGCAGTTTAAAGAGAACACATAGTAACTTTTGTACCAATTTCTTTGCGTTAAGCTATAGATAGATTATCTCCCTTAGGTGAGACTTTTCATGGCCACAAAAGTGTATAAAGGGACAAATTGACACTTAAAGAAAACCATACGTTTTGATAACTGCGTTACACACAGTGTAAATTACACTTGCTGCAATCTCTTCTTTACAGTGTATAAAGTTTAGACTGTGAAGAGGTTGCCTAATAATTATAGAATCATCCTTTTGTTTATATAGTGGGGCAATGAGTGTTGACGATATTACAAGGTAGATAGAAACATAAGCCACTACATACATTGTGGTTCATTTCCTGTCTTTTGTTGTATTTCAGTCTATGTTATGAGGAATAAGGTAGGTTCCATTCATTTTGTTCATGTTCTACTCCGCGAAGACGATGAACTTTGGTTTTAGATGACCCATGGGTCAGAACAGCATTACAAAAATGATACATATTCTGAATGAGTACTAGATTATGGAGCTTGCAACTTTGTATATTATACATATTTTGAAGGTAAGAGTAATGTCCGATTGCAGGGTTTAGTCCCACTATGTATGTATACCATTAATATGTCAATGTGAGTTCGTTGCATTGTGACATTGCTTGCAGTCCAAAGTGGTTTCGATCTGTCATCATCGTTGTTCTCGTACTCATTAAGGAATATGGTATATTCCTACCAAGCCGTGATTACCAAAGGTATTAATTTGTTATAATGAATGGACAGAACGCAAACCGCTTTAGCTATTTCTTACCTTGATGAAACGTATGATGCTGACAAGCAGAATATACAAGAAACGAACGGTTTTAAATTCGGTCTGCTGTGTTTTGTTGGCTCTTTTCTTACTTTCTTCACTGAGATTAGGCAATGTATCTTACATATAGCAATGTATTACATAAGGTAATCGGTAACTTTGAAATTAATCAATATGTTTATCCTGATTCATCGTAGAGATCTTTCAATACCCAGAACATTTTACTTTAAGCTATTAGATAGCAACACCACGACCTGAACTTAGATCTCACAGGCACGATAAAAGTCAGCGTTCCACTGACCTTTAGAAAACTGTCCGCTTTTTGTAGCAGCCTATCAGATAAATCGTTTGTTTCTCGTGTATGTTTCATCGTTTAAAAGATGATCCGAATCACATTATTTCCTCAAGACTGATTGGTGAAGCAGAAGGTCAGAGGAACATGGTCTTATATCGGTGTCTGAAAGATGTACTTATTCAAAAATGAATCTAAGTTTTAAAAGAATTGAACAGACGAAAGTTAAAATTGAATACAAACATAAAACTATTTGCTTTGTCGTTGAATAGTAAAGCGAGCAGTGATGCAGTTTGTTGTTTTCCTGAACGATTACTTGAAAACACCATTTTAATCTATTACAAATCAGAATATATGCATTATAGTTTATGCTAGTGTTCAGTGATGTTCTTTTAAAGTCATTGCTAAACAATAGCAAAATGCTTTTATTTCAAATTCATAAAGAGTTATGATACACTGCATACGTTTTTATGGATTGTAAAATACCAAAATGCAGTCAGTATTCCCACAACACAGTACATGGTCTTGCAGAATGAATTACTGTCCGGTATAGAAAGGTGCACTTCGGCTGATCAGGTTTTTATTAGGACGTGTTCACTTGGATTTTAGTGCTACTGTGGACACGTACAGTATTTTATTTTCGAAGAAAAAAACTGATTATAACATTGTGATCGGTAGCTATTGTGTGTCAAACATGGCAACTGAAGTTACCAATTACATATCGAAAAATTACATACGTATTTGTAAATATTACATTTTAATGAACAATTATTATTGTTATTATTTAATGAACATTCGCTATGCCATATGTAACAACACTACTGATTTTGGAACATTCGCTATGCCATCGCTTCCTTTCACTGTTACATGAAAATATAAAGCGTCAAAAGAGAAAGTTTGCACGGCCACTACGAATATTGTTTGCACTGTGCTTTCAGTTTTTGGTGATCTCCCCAAGTCTATAGTTAGTTCCTACAGGGTTTGATGAATACTTGTATCCATTACACCAGGCTAACCAATCATAACACTAACTTCTAAATACTGAAAACCATGCTAAGCAACTGCAAGTACAATTTTTATAATTCTTTGTTATGACTCGGCCGGGGATAGAACCCGCGCCCTACCGCATCAGAGGCTTACGTTCAAACCGTTAGTAAACCGTGAGCGAAGAGAAAGAAAAGAACCGCTTGGTACTGCAGATTGTGTGACTCACGCAAGACGTTTTGAATTGTATATTATGTTTCTCTTAAATATATACTGCGGTGTGTTACGAATATTACATGTCGAGAAAGTGAAAAACATACCGAAAGAGATGTCATGTAGAGTTGGCCAATATACATACCATGAAACAATATTACAAGGACTTACCTCCAATTTTACAATCCAAAAGGCTACTACAACAAGCTCAGTTTAAGGAAGAGTATGGTGCCACTCCCACATCCACAGTGTATGTTTTTCAATGACATTAAGTCTATTTATACAAGAAAAAATGATAATCCTTGTACCAGCATCTACACTTTTTCTTACATATATTGTTTTTTGTCAATATTTATTCACTCAGTTTCCATGGAATATGCACAGACTGAAAGCAATCGCATGTTGGAGAAGCCTGTCTCAATCGCGGTGAGTCAGACATCCCAAAGCATTAATATATATCCCACAATTAAAAGCAAAGCACACAACGGAGTGCTGTTCTTAATAGATCGGTATTGATCGAGACCGTCTGAAGTAAAATGCGTCCAAATGTATTTCTCTTAGGAAGATATGCTGGTTTGAAGTTACGGTGACGCGAAGAGGCCATTATATTATTTGGAGGACTAACACTATGTTCTCCTAATTATCGATCAGAAGTGGAGCAGGCATGGTTAATCGAGCTTAAGATATCGCAAAATAAATTGAAGCAAATGTCAGTGCTGCATATTTTGCCAGACATGTTGAAGATATATATGAAAATAATTATTTTAACATTCATCATCAAAGTTTGCATATCTATTTTTTAAGCAATGATTAAATGTGGAAAAAGGCTTTAGATTGGGAGGTGGGGGTGGGGGGCTAATTTCTAAATCAACATTTAAACTAAAATTACAACATTTGCATATTGTATATGAACGGCTACCATAACATCATTGTATGGTGTTGTGGCGGTAGCCGTAGTAGCATGGGAACTGGAACATGCATTCTGGTGATTGCTGTCTTAGTTCGCATAAAAAGGTCTTAGGTTCAATACCATGCAGAAACCAAGCTTTGAGCGAATTATTGATATTGCTTGTTTAGCGCTAGGATGTCACAATTTGTTGTAATCGAGGTCCCTAGATCCGTCAACCACAGGGATTTAAAAATACATCGTCGCATGATAATACATATATAAGTATATAGTCTTAAGAGTAATTAGGCCAGTGCTTGGAGGAGTAATGTGACATTATACCCTTATATCAATAAGACCTAAATACTTGCTTATAATCTGAGTCCAACTGCAAATGCATAGACCCGTTTCAGCCGTCACATGATTCTCCATCTGATCTGAGTCTGTAGAACATACAACAAAGACACCAATCTGTAATCAGTAGAACATGCAACAAAGACACCAATCTGTAAGCAGTAGAACATGCAACAAAGACACCTATCTGTAAGCAGTAGAACATGCAACAAAGACACCAATCTGTAATCAGTAGAACATACAACAAAGACACCAATCTGTAAGCAGTAGAACATGCAACAAAGACACCTATCTGTAAGCAGTAGAACATGCAACAAAGACACCAATCTGTAATCAGTAGAACATGCAACAAAGACACCTATCTGTAATCAGTAGAATATACAACAAAGACACCAATCTGTAATCAGTAGAACATACAACAAAGACACCAATCTGTAAGCAGTAGAACATGCAACAAAGACACCTATCTGTAAGCAGTAGAACATGCAACAAAGACACCAATATGTAATCAGTAGAACATGCAACAAAGACACCAATCTGTAATCAGTAGAACATACAACAAAGACACCAATATGTAAGCAGTAGAACATGCAACAAAGACACCTATCTGTAAGCAGTAGAACATGCAACAAAGACACCAATCTGTAATCAGTAGAACATGCAACAAAGACACCTATCTGTAATCAGTAGAACATACAACAAAGACACCTATCTGTAATCAGTAGAACATGCAACAAAGACACCAATCTGTAAGCAGTAGAACATGCAACAAAGACACCTATCTGTAAGCAGTAGAACATGCAACAAAGACACCAATCTGTAATCAGTAGAACATGCAACAAAGACACCAATCTGTAATAAGTAGAACATGCAACAAAGACACCTATCTGTAATCAGTAGAACATGCAACAAAGACACCTATCTGTAATTAGTAGAACATGCAACAAAGACACCAATCTGTAATCAGTAGAACATGCAACAAAGACACCTATCTGTAATCAGTAGAACATACAACAAAGACACCTATCTGTAATCAGTAGAACATGCAACAAAGACACCAATCTGTAAGCAGTAGAACATGCAACAAAGACACCTATCTGTAAGCAGTAGAACATGCAACAAAGACACCAATCTGTAAGCAGTAGAACATGCAACAAAGACACCAATCTGTAAGCAGTAGAACATGCAACAAAGACACCAATCTGTAATCAGTAGAACATACAACAAAAACACCAATCTGTAATCAGTAGAACATGCAACAAAGACACCAATCTGTAATCAGTAGAACATGCAACAAAGACACCAATCTGTAATCAGTAGAACATGCAACAAAGACACCAATCTGTAATCAGTAGAACATACAACAAAGACACCAATCTGTAATCAGTAGAACATACAACAAAGACACCAATCTGTAATCAGTAGAACATACAACAAAGACACCAATCTGTAATCAGTAGAACATGCAACAAAGACACCAATCTGTAATCAGTAGAACATGCAACAAAGACACCAATCTGTAATCAGTAGAACATACAACAAAGACACCAATCTGTAAGCAGTAGAACATGCAACAAAGACACCAATCTGTAATCAGTAGAACATACAACAAAGACACCAATCTGTAAGCAGTAGAACATGCAACAAAGACACCAATCTGTAATCAGTAGAACATGCAACAAAGACACCAATCTGTAATCAGTAGAACATGCAACAAAGACACCAATCTGTAAGCAGTAGAACATGCAACAAAGACACCAATCTGTAAGCAGTAGAACATGCAACAAAGACACCAATCTGTAAGCAGTAGAACATGCAACAAAGACACCAATCTGTAAGCAGTAGAACATGCAACAAAGACACCAATCTGTAATCAGTAGAACATACAACAAAGACACCAATCTGTAATCAGTAGAACATGCAACAAAGACACCAATCTGTAATCAGTAGAATATGCAACAAAGACACCAATCTGTAATCAGTAGAACATACAACAAAGACACCAATCTGTAATCAGTAGAACATACAACAAAGACACCAATCTGTAATCAGTAGAACATACAACAAAGACACCAATCTGTAATCAGTAGAACATGCAACAAAGACACCAATCTGTAATCAGTGGAACATACAATAAAAACACCAATCTGTAAGCAGTAGAACATGCAACAAAGACAATAATCTGTAATCAGTAGAACATACAACAAAGACACCAATCTGTAATCAGTTGAACATGCAACAAAGACACCAATCTGTAATCAGTAGAACATGCAACAAAGACACCAATCTGTAATCAGTAGAACATACAACAAAGACACCAATCTGTAATCAGTAGAACATACAACAAAGACACCAATCTGTAATCAGTAGAACATACAACAAAGACACCAATCTGTAATCAGTAGAACATGCAACAAAGACACCAATCTGTAATCAGTAGAACATACAACAAAGACACCAATCTGTAAGCAGTAGAACATGCAACAAAGACACCAATCTGTAAGCAGTAGAACATGCAACAAAGACACCAATCTGTAATCAGTAGAACATGCAACAAAGACACCAATCTGTAATCAGTAGATCATACAACAAATACACCAACCTGTAATCAGTAAAACATGCAACAAATACACCAATCTGTAATCAGTAGAACATGCAACAAAGACACCAATCTGTAATCAGTAGAACATACAGCAAAGACACCAATCTGTAATCAGTAGAACATACAACAAAGACACCAATCTGTAATCAGTAGAACATGCAACAAAGACACCAATCTGTAATCAGTAGAACATGCAACAAAGACACCAATCTGTAATCAGTAGAACATACAACAAAGACACCAATCTGTAATCAGTAGAACATGCAACAAAGACACCAATCTGTAATCAGTAGAACATGCAACAAAGACACTAATCTGTAATCAGTAGAACATGCAACAAAGACACCAATCTGTAATCAGTAGAACATACAACAAAGACACCAATCTGTAATCAGTTGAACATACAACAAAGACACCAATCTGTAATCAGTTTAACATGCAACAAAGACACCAATCTGTAAGCAGTAGAACATACAACAAAGACACCAATCTGTAAGCAGTAGAACATGCAACAAAGACACCAATCTGTAAGCAGTAGAACATGCAATAAAGACACCAATCTGTAATCAGTAGAACATACAACAAAGACACCAATCTGTAATCAGTAGAACATACAACAAAGACACCAATCTGTAATCAGTAAAACATGCAACAAAGACACCAATCTGTAATCAGTAGAACATGCAACAAAGACACCAATCTGTAATCAGTAGAACATGCAACAAAGACACCAATCTGTAATCAGTAGAACATACAACAAAGACACCAATCTGTAATCAGTAGAACATGCAACAAAGACACCAATCTGTAATCAGTAGAACATGCAACAAAGACACCAATCTGTAATCAGTAGAACATACAACAAAGACACCAATCTGCAAGCGCATTATGCAATGGCAGATCAGGATCTTTCTTGTTTGCAGTTTGACCCGACTTATAATCGAATGTATACGGTACCTATTGGTATGTCTATTTATAAATGACACTGCCATATGCCTCATTGTTTGCAAAGAACTGAGCAAAACTTCAACAAGGCCTTGTTATTCTTGAAGCAAACTTGAAGAATTATTCGGGGAAAAATCCTTTAAACATAGTAATTGCAAAATATTAAATACAAAACTAGGAAATAATGGTAAAACCCATTTGGCAAAGTAGCACATTTTAACAAGATTGGAAAATAAAAGTTTGTAAGCATTATAATGTACCAGAACTTGTAAATATCAATAATTTAAAAACGTACCAGCTGTGGAACAGTGGCAAAGATTAGATGTTTTTCTATCTTGTTTTCAATAGACCCCCATCCCTACCCTAACCAAAATACTACATTCCGGTTGATTATTCAAGTAACGTCGCGAAGAATAAGATAACACTAATCGAGCACAAGTTATCGAACGAGTGCAGAGAAGATATAATTGGTAATCCTTCTACCTTTTATCGTAACTGAAACGAAAGTAGTTTATGTGTTTCCCTGCTAGTCATCGCTCTTTAACAGCAGTATAAATATATTAAACATTACCTCAGTCTTATCCAAGACAATCTTGTTTTGTTTATTAGGAGTTTCTTATACATCGTAATTTGTTCTTGGGGCCCCGAGTGGCCGAGTGGTATAAAGCGCTTTCCGTTACAAATCACTGCCGTCTCACCTCTTCCTGCGTGGGTTCGAGTCTAAAATTCGGCTAATTTAGTTATGTGAGAAAGCTTGCCAGTAGCTTCTTGTGTGGGTCGGTGTTTCTTTCCGGGGGTTTTCCCCGGGTTCTTCCTCAACCAATAATACTGGCCGCCATGTATAGCCTATCGTGTGTTGAAAAATGGCGTAAAACCCTTAAACAACAACAACAACAACAATTTGTTCTTAGTGTTTCTTCTGTAGAATGTCTGCTTTTGATTTTGATAGCTTCTAACTGCTTTTGTTGCTTCTCTTTAGATCGTGTGCATACTACTCTAAGAGTATCTATACCCTCAATTCCGATAATGGTATAGGCTTTTATTTCTTCTTACGGCTAACATGTGTTGATTTTACAAAGTCTTTATCAGGTAGGCTTTACACCTTAGCATGGTATTTTTACAAAGTCCGTGTCACGTAGGCCTCACAAATTACCATGGTAATTTTAAAACGTTTGTGTCATGTAGGCCTTGCACGTTATTGTGGTACTTTTGTACAATCTGTGTCATGTACCCCTTACCCGCTAGCATGATTCTTTTACAAAGTCTGTATCATTTAAGCCTCAAACTTTATCAGGATAATTTTACAAAATATGTCATGTAGGCCTTGCATGTTATCATGTTTTTTTTTAGCGTGGCTTTATACTGTTATCGCGTTATTATTTTACGAAGTCCGTCATCATTTAGGCCATTCACGGCAGCGTGTTATTTTTAAAAGTCTGTGTCATTTAAGCCTTACACGTTATCGTGATATTTGTTGAGCCCTTACACGTTATTATGATAGTTTTACAAAGTCTTTGTCATTTAAGCCTTACACGTTATCGTGTTATTTTTTGAGCCCTTACACGTTATTATGATTGTTTTACAAAGTCTGTGTCATTTAAGCCTTACACGTTATCGTGTTATTTTTTGAGCCCTTACACGTTATTATGATTGTTTTACAAAGTCTGTGTCATTTAGGTTTTTCTCGTTAGAATTCGTAGTTTTGCGAACATGATTGATACTTACGCTTCACGTTTCAGGTGTTATGCCAGTTTTGTGTAATTTTCTTGCTTAAGTGCAATTCTCTTCCCGCTGTGTTATCCCTGTGCAGTTTATTCGTTACGATTAAAAGTTGAAACCATACAATTAGAAGTTATCAATTATAACAGTATATAACCTTGGGTTCCTGCGCAGCAACCTCAAAATTATAAATGAAGAAGAAAAGCATATTTCACATTGGTTCGACCAGGTCTTGAATATTTCTTGACTATGCGGAAACCGCATACTAAAAACTTATAAATATGATGCAGAGGAAAGATGCTTGATTGAACCAAAACAAATATCGTAACACTAGCTATGTCAATGTAATGCTGAACCATCTACATTGGAAATCACTCGAATCAGACAAACAAAGGTCCAGCTGACCATATTGTACAAGATTGCGAACAACCTAGTAGAGATACAGCGGACAAATGCATGACCCTTGCATATAAATAGACTAGGGCAAGCCACCGGAAAAGTTCCAATTAAGGTTACAATCAACAAACTGTTTCAAGTTAAACGTCTTCACACGTACAATAGGGATTTGGAACTAATTATCATTAATATTTGGAGAAGCTCCTGACTTGGTATCTCACAAGCAGATGCATTAGTATCCCATTCTAATAAACTAGACACCTACAAATAAGATTTAGTCATGCTTTGTGCTATGCCTGTTGAGTTTCCATATCTCATAGCCGCTACGTTAGCTGGATTGGTCTGATTAATAAGGGACGAAAATATACACTGACACTCTTTTACTCATTTCTGTCTTTCCTAGCATTACTCATCTAACTGACCTATCACTTCAGTCTTTACTTTATCTTTTGACCACGCACCGCACGCTGCTTAATAGTCAAGTGTGACTACGTCATAGAATAGGTAGATAGATAGATAGATAGATAGATAGATAGATAGATAGATAGATAGATAGATAGATAGATAGATAGATAGATAGATAGATAGATAGATAGATAGACATACAGATGGATGAAAGGACGGACGGACAGACAGACAGTTATATATATATATATATATATATATATATATATATATATATATATATATATATATATATATATAGAGAGAGAGAGAGAGAGAGAGAGAGAGAGAGAGAGAGAGAGAGAGAGAGAGAGAGAGAGAGTCCTGAAAATGTAACTTTCATTACTATGTTCGTCGACATCAAAACACGCTACACAACGCCGTTATTTAGGAAGTCAGACCCTGCTGCAAACAAACATAAATACCAGTGTCGATGTCTTACATGTATGACTAAGTGAAGGTATGATAGGTAAATTGTAAACAACAATACGAGCCCCAGTGACTTGTAAAGAACAATAAGAGCCCAAGTGACTGACATCTTGATTTTTTCTCGCTGCACCTCTTTAAAAAACAAAACCACAACAACTCCACTTCTAATGATGTCTGTTTTGTCCTTGAATGAATATGGTGCCAAATTTATGCCTGGTGTTGTTGCTGGAGTTGCTAATTTGACATATGCAAGCATATAAAGAAATGGTATTGTTTAGGAAATGTAGGCCAGTAGGATACCATTCAGTTCAATTTTTGTATTTATACAGATAGAAAGATATCTATTAAAACATATAGAAAGGACCATGTAATGTTCAGTCTGTCAATATCTCTTTCTTTCTCCCTTTTGCCACCTCTCTTTCTCTCTCACGCTTTATATATATATATATATATATATATATATATATATATATATATATATATATATATATATATATATATATATATATATATATATATATATATATATATATTTCACAACAGGAGAGCATCATTGTATTCACCTGACTCATATTTATTTATTTGGTTCAAGGAGGCAAACTGGCCATTTATACCAAAGGGATTTATTGTAGAGGTGGTTGTGGGTTTAACACCATTGGTAAGCACGTGATTCTCGACAGTCAGTATATTTTGTGACGTTCGACCCCAGGAAGAATCAATAATGCAAAAGATGTTACTCGGTATTTTTTGCACATATATAAGTTAGGTGAATGTCAGTGTCAATCCTTGCAGAGGCGTGATGTCAGTGATCTATATAGAGGAGTGCCTTGTGTTTTTATTTACCAATTTCATGTCACAATCAGCGACCTAGGATGGATTTTTGTATACACACTAATAGATCCATAATGTCAGATACCTATAGCTATATTAAAACAAATCATCAGAATATTATCCACTTGACCACAGAAGTCAATGGCAGTTCGGAGAAGACGATTAACCCCCAAATTTCTACCTGCAATTTTCATGTCCGCTGGTCATTTGTTACACCATGTGATGCTCACAGTGCAAACACGAGCTCTTTTCTTAGATGATAATTCTACAAAACAATGTTGTCATCCAAGCCGTTTAAAAAAAAAATATATTCTACTTGCCCCAAACCGATATATTTACTGATATGGGAGGTTGGCTCTTATTCCTAGCAGAATATTGATATTTCTTCATTTACATACTGTAGAGTAACTATAGAAGGTGTACATGCCTGATATCAATTTCAATAAGAACACAAACCCTAAACACCTACTTCACAAATATATCCATATCTTTAAATAGTAAACACGAATAGCTGGAAAAGTCACAATATCCTGAACTTAAGAAATTCGCCAGGGCCCCATTTACAAAACTGTACCTAACCACATTAGGCCACTGAGCCACACAGGGCTCTCCATTCAAAATGTATGGCTTACTGGTCAAGGATTAGCGGACTAGTGATAAGTTTGAGGTCAGCTGTTGAGCAAATATGGTTATCCAATAAAACTATTAGTGTACTCTTTGAGATTGTGCCAATACACAGTTTAACGATTTCATACCATATCATTAATAAACTAATAAACATTATGTGATTCAAAGTACTGCTGCTTAAAACATTATATATATATATATATATATATATATATATATATATATATATATATATATATATATATATATATATGTTGTGCATATTTTGTTTACATTGTAAGTTAGAAGTGTTATTAAAGTTGTTTTAAATTTGCATTTCCTTCTATGCTAATAATAGTGTGCAATAGTGTGTTTTCCAAAATAAAGTTTATTTTCTACCTGGATTGAATTCTTGATTTGGTTTTCTTAATGCACATGTTTATGTCAATTTGAAACATGAACGTTGGAAACACCTTATGAAATGCTGATTCTACCTGCTGTTTACTACACATTCTATATTATAATAACAAACTTTTGACTATAACTAAGATTGTGTTTTGTAAACATTATGAACCTTTAAGAAGGTTATTTTCCATGAGGTAAATGATTTCGTTTCATAAACTCGTAAGCGTGACTTGAGGTCAGACAGAAGACTATATAAATTTGTTATTGGAAAAATTAATAATTTGTCTTTTGAGATCTTGAGGCACAATCGTTTGTATTATTTTTTTATCGTTTATTTCATTTAGGCTGCAATTTATTTCTTCAAACCATTTAATTCAACAGATTCTTTACTCGAAATGAAGAATCCTCTTCAAAACGTAACGTCGCAATTTTTGGTTTCTTAGAGCCATACAATGTCAGCAGTGAAATATGATGTATGTGAACAAAGTACATTAAGCAGTACAAATTAAATAATAAGTGTATGTGAACAAGTACATTAAGCAGTACAAATTAAATAATAAGTGTATGTGAACAAGTACATTAAGCAGTACAAATTAAATAATAAGTGTATGTGAACAAGTACATTAAGCAGTACAAATTAAATAATAAGTGTATGTTAACAAGTACATTAAGCAGTACAAATTAAATAATAAGTGTATGTGAACAAGTACATTAAGCAGTACAAATTAAATAATAAGTGTATGTTAACAAGTACATTAAGCAGTACAAATTAAATAATAAGTGTATGTGAACAAGTACATTAAGCAGTACAAATTAAATAATAAGTGTATGTGAACAAGTACATTAAGCAGTACAAATTAAATAATAAGTGTATGTTAACAAGTACATTAAGCAGTACAAATTAAATAATAAGTGTATGTGAACAAGCACATTAAGCAGTACAAATTAAATAATAAGTGTATGTGAACAAGTACATTAAGCAGTACAAATTAAATAATAATTTTGTTTTATACTGTGCAGAATAAACGTACATATGCATGACTTTAAACTGCTGGAGGTCTCACGCATCACTGCTCTCTAAGTGTGGATCTTTGTAAGATATCTATTTTATTTGCACATTTCCACGCCACGTAAGCCATAAAATAGGAGGCTGACAATTCTGGATAAATAAATAGAATATCAAATTTTAACGAAATCCAGTAATAATTAACGTAGTGGTGTTTTGATAATAAAGGTTAAGTGAGATAGGGAATACCTTAAAAAGCTGGAGGACTATCTCTCTTCTAAATGTCGATTATAAAATATTGGGTAGGATTTTTTAAAATAGAATAAACAATTGTGTGAGGAAATATTTTGGGAAAAATAATATTGTGGTGAAAAAGATAGCAATATTCAGAATAACAGTTTAAACATACAAACCGTTATAGCCTATCTAACCTAATCTGGTCAAAAGTATGCCATGATAAACTTTGACCAAAAAAAAACAGGAAAAAGTTTCGATAGACTAGAACACATCTACATATCACAGGTACTAAACAACTTTGGGTTTGGAACAAAATTTCAGGAATGGATTGAACTCTTGTACACTGGAATAAAATCTAGAGTACATGTAAACAGCAATCATGGCTGAATTTGAAATTTAAAGGTAAGTGAAGCAGGGATGCCTACTGTTCATACTACTATACGTAATAGCAATTGAGATCTTGAGTCACAAAATAAGAAACAACTCTAAAATAGAAGGTACCGCATTCCAAACTTGAAACATGATTTAACGATGCTCCAACACGCACGTGACTGCACGAACTTTATTAAGGATGTATAATTTTTTAACACCTGAAAAACGAATTTTAAACTTTCGGAAAAGATAGGAAACTGGAGTAGAAATCAGGCGGGAGTCCCATCTCACGTAATTAAAGATAATGTCAAGGCCATATAAGTAACCCTGTGTGATACAGCAAACTTACACAACTACAAATACATGGTGTCAAAGATAAAAGAGAATATAGATATCCGGATGATTACGCCACATTGCGTAATGTAGTCAAGACATACTGGTAGGCCTATAATATTATGGATTATATATACCCGTTGACCTGGAAATAAATAACGGAATGATACAGGCAAACATTTTTTCAATTATATATGGAACAGCAAAACGCACTGTTATCTGCCAAAGGAAGCATTAGATAGGACGAATACAAGGGAGTAATTACGTCTTCACAATCCAATAAAAGTTAACGTATTCTCATTAACAATCGTTTCAGATAGGTATACCAGGCCATTCAGACGGGTAACAGAAAATATGCGTATCGGAGGAAATGTTTTTATTCGTCTTGGTTTGACTAGGATCTTTCTATTCTTACGAGGGTTGAAGGGGCTGGTTCTGTTCCGTGCGTGCTCAGGTAGCTGATCATCAGCCAACTCTTGCACGGAAAGTTTGCATACGGGACAGGTGATGAATGGAACATCTCCAGGAGGGTTGATGACACGTTCTTCACCGGCTTGCGTCTTCAGCTCTCAAACTGCTGTCCTGCAACGTGAAGTCTTTGTGTACGAAAGAACAACAAGTAATTCGATCGCATGATATTTGGTCCTGGAAATCAAGGTTTATATTGAACGCTTTCAATGCAGATTTCAGACTGTCTTTCAGGCGTTTCGTCTGACCTGCTTGGGAGAGTACCTCAGTGTATGTCCTACCACTTAGTGTTGAAGATGTTCCTGAGACCTGTGGTGTGAAAGTGGTTCAGCTTCCTGGTGCAGCGTTGGTACACCGGGTACGTTTCGTATGCGTAAAGTAGTGTGAGGAGCACAACTGACCTGTAGACCTTTACCTTGGACTGGATGCTGATGCCTCTTCTATTCCAAACGTTGGCATACAAGTCAGCTGCAAGTTGCGTTGTCTCTGGAAATGCCAAGGTTCACCTCGTCGTCACTAGTGACACTCTGTGACAGTGTGCTGCCAAGGTAGATGAAGCGGTTCACTACGTTAAGATTTTGGCCATTGATGGTGATGTTGGGCTCAATTTAGGTCTTTCCATGGACCGGATGATGTATTACTTTAGTATTATTGGTACTAATGGTGAGCCAAAGCTTGTGCTGGAACTAGAGAAAATATCAATACTGCATTGCAGGTCGGCTTCGGGGGGAACAGTCATCATCATATAAGAAATTTCTGAAGGTGTCTGACATAACCCAGGTTTCCGCTGGAAGCCTCCTGGGGTTGAATAGTTTTCCATCTCTACGGCACCTGATGCCAACTCCAACCTCTCCGTCTCTGAAAGCATTAGTCAGCATGGCGGAGAACAATAGACTGAACAATGTCGGAATGCCTCAGATGTCTCGCCTTTGTCCTGAAATGTTGCACCACGAATACACATTTCTTGGGCTATCCGTACATTGCCATTACCTTCCATACGCTTTCTCTGCCGACAGTACCAAAGGCCTTCGTCAAGTCAAGTAGATAGAAAAAGTATAGATGTTTTGCTCTTGACATTGCACTCGTAGGTGCCTAGCAGCAAGCACAATGTCGATGGTCCACGTTTCTTTCGGAATCCTCACTGGCTTTCTGGCAGTGGTCCCTGATCAAGGTGCGTAGTGAGGCGGTTCAGTTGGATTCTGGTGAGTATCTTTCCTGCATATGAATGTAAGGATATGTCCCGGTAGTTGGTTGATTGGTAAATGGGAAATGCAACGTATGGCGTCATCATTGGCTGATAAAGGGCGATTCAGGACGCTGTCAAAGTGTTGAGAATAATTAGTGATTTCCCGGGATGATCCACAGGAAGTAGGTACATACACATTTTTTCATTCTTCATGACATGATGGTATGCGTAGCTTTGTATCTCATCAGCTTTGTTTGCCAAGCATGCGTGTCGCATCTGACGAAATTGTGTATATTGTTATACGCATCTTTCCTAGCTGTGGTCTTAGGGTTGTTGAAGTAGGTTTGAAGAAGGCGGTGTTTCTCATCGAGCATCTGCTTGATCTCGTAGCAGTTCGCTTCAAGTCAGTCTTGATGCTATCATATTGAGGGTCCTAGGATCTCCGAAGCTGTTCTGCAGACCATCTCCCTGGATGACATTTGGTCGATCTCTACATTCTGATTGTCGAGAGTGGTGGATTTCAGACATTCTTCCAGAGCATCCACGAGAGACTGCTTGGAAAGGTGCATTTCAGCTTTCTGGTGTTTATTCGTTTAGGAGCCTTCTTTCCCTGTTTTAGTCTTTTGAGCTCAATGCGGATGTTGAGCTTCGTGATGACGAGGAGGTGGTCTGCGTCAGCGTCGAAAGGTACTTGGTCACACGCATATCCTGCTTTGCTTTTTCCTGACAATGACGTAGTCAATGATGTGCCAGTGCTTAGAGCAGAGGGTGCATTCATGATGTGTGGTAACAGGTAGGGAGGCGTAAGACTATTGGTGATCGGCAGTTCTTGCGCGGCGCAAGTCTGGATAAAAAAGAGGCCGTTGCTGTTATAATGACCCACTGCGTGCTTTCATGGCACTCAATCCCAGATAACGTGGCCACAGCCTATTCCTGCATTGAAATCTGCAAGAATGACGAGCTTATCTGCCATTGGAAAGTCAGCAATGACGGAGTGAAGTTTCTCATAGAACTTGACCTTCATTTCATCTGTGTTGACGGGGAACAAGAAACATGCGCACTGGAGAAGGTAATGAATATAGATAGCACAAATTAATCAGGACTGTTTGGTAGTTCTTGAAAACATCAAACGCAGCACATAGATAATATACATAAAAACATACGGGACATACAAACACAACACTAAAAACAGGATGTCCCTCACAATATCAAACACACACACAAATAAACAAAGAGACACACAAGGAAAACATTTTTCCATTTTTATATATTTTTATTTTCATATTTGGCCTTTTCTCTTTAGACCTCTATTCCAGCTTTAGCAAAACACTTTAAGCTCTACAAGACCATACTCCATAAACAGGAGCAGCACGATTATCCAATTAAGGTACTGTAGCTCCTTATATCAGACTAGGCATAGTGCCCTCGAGTAAGATTAAAATATTGAGATATAAACTTACAACATACAAACATAAAAACACTTTCTTTGCGTTTGGTTCCTTTTGATATATGCATAAACGTCTCTCACTTTTAAGAAATTTATAAAGCAATAAAGAACTTAAAAGAACTGCGAAAGGAAAGTGCTTCTTTTAAACATTTAAAATAACAAGTAATGAACCAGGGAATGATATGAAATGATGCCGTCGTTTCAATTGCATCTATAACATACAAGCAAATATAGTAAATGTACATATAGCAAACATAGGATATAGGCAATCACATCAACAACAGTGGAAAGGGAATCCACCATAGGCAATAATCTTTGGTCGGAAGAACAACCCCCATTAGCTAGAGGGGCCAGTCTGGGTACCTCACACATACATATAAAAGCTTTCTCGTTGTCTTATATGTCACCTAAAAAATATAATTTTATTCTTTGTGTCCTTTGGAATGGAAATAGGGTCCTTAGAAACAATGTCGCCTTAATGCTGTGTTAGACACAATAATTGTGCGAAGATTGTGTCGGCATAAGGATGTGGATGCACATACTTAATACAATTTTAAAATGCATATATTTCATTAAGATTCGGATCATTCTAAAATATAATGTTAGAGTCCTGTTGTATTTGGTATGACAATAGGGACATTAGAAACGCTGTCGCCTTAATGCTGGACTAGACTGAATACATGTGTGATGAGTATATCGCCATAAAGATGTTTTGACTATCACGGTTGTGTGGAGGTATAAAGTGGGCTCATTATTAAGGCGACAACTATGTGTGTATGTTTACCAATACATTGTGTTGTTTTAAATATGAATATTTTTAGCTTGATAATGGAATTATAATTAATTTTGATGATTCATTTACAAATAGGTGTTACTGTTACATAGCACAATATGACGTCCTTCTGTCACCCTAATGCCGCTCTGTGACATATATTTCCCTAATGCTGGTTACGTGCTCATGTGTGTGTGTGTGTGTGTGTGTGTGTGTGATTCGGATTATTAAAGTAGCTTTAAACAATTGTTCAGTCATATCTCTACGATGTCTGCAGTGTGGCAGTTTATAGCGATGTCTAACACTAGGACATCATGCAGCAAATTTGTAGCATGATGTCCCATCCAGTTACAATATCCCGACACCACTCAGACCAGTCCTAATACTTACCTTTTTATGCTTATGGCCTAACGAGGCAGTAGTTAGTACTATATTGTATAAGTTTGGCTATGATTAGACCAGAGTTCGAAGCCACGATCTCATGCATCCGAGTCGGATGCTCTAATCACTAGGTCACCAAACGAAAATTAAGAAAAGTGCTGAACAGCTCTGTCATAGGACTACACGCGTTTGATAATTTTAGACAATAAAAGCAAGATTATATGTATGACATAGAACATCTGATTTTTTTTAAATTAAAATAATCTAATGAACAAACTTTCAATTATGCTTGAAATGCTAAGACTTTATCCCATTATACAATTAATGATCATTGCTGAGTTGAACGGTAGGTTTTACAACAATTAATGATCATTGCTGAGTTGAACGGTAGGTTTTACAACAATTAATGATCATTGCTGAGTTAAACGGAATGTTTTACAACAATTAATGATCATTGCTGAGTTGAACGGAATGTTTTACAACAATTAATGATCATTGCTGAGTTGAACGGTATATTTTACAACAATTAATGATCATTGCTGAGTTGAACGGAATGTTTTACAACAATTAATGATCATTGCTGAGTTGAACGGTATGTTTTACAACAATTAATGATCATTGCTAAGTTAAACGGTATATTTTACTAACCAATACATTTCATATCGACCGACATGCGGAGGTCAGTATTATAGTCATACGTGCCCATACAAGTTAAAAATTACATAATTAAAGGCTTATATTTATCTCATGATTTATAGAACGAAAATGGCAATTTAATTTATTGAAACTCATTATTTATAGTGTAAATGTGCAATTTAGGTTTCTTTATCTCATTTTTTTATAGGGGAATAAGCAGTATAATTTGTTTTATCTCGTAATATATAGCAAGAAAATAGCAACTTAATTCGCTTTCTGACTGCATAAGTGCCATTTCAACTTCATGACACTTAGAGTTTGATTTCATGAAGTGACCTAAAGGTCATGGAGATCATGACTCTACAATATTATTAATCACATGTCACGTGACATCATGCCATCCAATGAAAACCAAAGCAAACAAGAATTATATTATAGAGTCTAATATAATGTATTTACATCATTAACTATGTTATGTTCTGTTATAAAAAGTATGTAATGTGGAAATTTGTGATAAGGGTTTATTGACTTTAACAAGGTTGTAACCATGTGCTAAAAATAACGCAACATTTTCTGTGCTTCTGAACATATGAGGTTTTCACCACACTTAACCTACCGTTTTGCAAACATTTTGCCCATCTCCTCTGGTATGAAAATACCACAATCAAATGATTAAATTCACTCAAAAGAATTAAAGATAAACAGGAATTTTTTTTTATTACCGTGCCCTAAAATGTAATCGAGAAAAGAGCAAGGTGGATTGAATAATTATGAAGAAAATAAATAAATATGATATATAAGAAGGAAAACACCCACAAAAGCGTGATAATTATGAATTAATTTTGGCACACACTTTATATTGACAACACACATTGATATGTGTCATTTATGGTTAAAGAAATCCAATCTAGCTAATTCTGAGTAACTTAATTTTGTATACGACTAGACAAGATTAAGGATGTCTGCTTGAGAAGCGTTGTTGGAGTTTCATTCAAGTATTTAGTTCCTTTATGACGCAATTAAAACTATTATGACATGAAACATCAAATTCACTTAAAGATATACCCCACTAAATACGGTTTGATTGTATGGCTTAGGTCCCACAGCTATCTCCCGTCACGTCATGAGGCGATATTATTACAAGTATATACTATTTATATATTTTTTTAAAAACTCGAATGTAACATAATTAATTTCATATGCTAAAATACTTTATTTCCAATTAGTTAAATGTAAGATTGTTTGTATCTTAGGAATATCTGGAAATGACATTTGACCCTCATCGTGGTTCTCAGATTGTGTCATAGTTTTATACTGAGGCTGATGATGTCATTAGGTTTTACTTTGTATACTAGGGTTGTTTTGCCAATATCGTAGGAGGACGGATAATTTAAATGTTTTGAATAGATGGAATGTCGAAGGTCTAGGAGGATAATATACAAGATCTAAAATGTGAGGAATAACAATTTCCCTGCTACTGTACTCATCTGTATTATTTTCTTTCCCTTGACTGGTACTTCACTAATCCTTCCGTCATTCGAATTCGTCCTTCACCCTTCCCCATCCTCTAATTCATTCTCCGGTCTGCCTTCAAACTGTTGCCTCCGTTATACTATCTGGTTCCATAACAACTTCGCCCTACTTCGTTACATTTGGGTGGCACTTGGTCCAACCCAAACAACTCCAAACAGCAACTCAAGCTTCTCTTTAAGAATATTTTCAATTCGCACATACCCACGTTGGCCGATCCCGAGATCCGATTCCAGCAAGTGGTATGTCAATGATCTGTAACAGTGAGCGCTTAAACCACTCGGCCACTCGGGGCCCACAACTTACAGGTAGACGTATCACACATAGAACAGAAGCTGCTTTTACTGTTATAAAGATATATAGGTTCATATTGTTACGACGTTGATGACTATTTCATCAGTATAGTACATGCAAGGACGAGTATGTTTGTTTACATTTCAAAGTCTTGTGACTGTTCAATTACAAAATAAATAGAAGAAAACATGACAAGATTGTTTAGAATTGTCTTGCAAAATATATCCAAATGCATATTAAAAATCTAGTCCTCAATTAAGAAAGAACTAAAGTCTTTGTTTTCTTAAAAATATATCCCTAAAGTATGACCGTTAACTTCAATGCATCAATAATATCTTGTATTTAATGAAAAATAGAAACCAACTAGTGTGAAAGTAATGTAAATTATTGAGCTTTAGACATTAAACTGAATCTATTTACTTAATATTAGTCTGCGAAATTTGCCCTGACATTTCCCTTCAGTGTAGCGTTCGTGATAAGCAAGTAGAGTGCTAAGAAATGGGTAACTTACTGTTCCAAACTCTATGTTTGAAAAGTAAGGAAAAATCTACTTGTATGTGACTGCAACACATCTATATGTCACAGACAACAGGTTGGCAAATTTCGAAGTTAAGGGAGACTATATCTTTAATGCAGCCAGAACAATGACGCATAATTAGGTGTAGCTTCAGTTCGGTTTTCTGTATACAATATAATTCGTAAACGCCAAATACCCTAATTATTTTCGTTCAAGCATCCATTAAAAACATTGAAAGAACGTGTGAATAAAAATGGGATATGTAATAAATAGAAAACTACATGAGTATTTTATTCCGAGTCAGGGGAAAATAACTCGTTTTATACAGCGTATGAACATGCGTTTTCGACCTGACTGCCTTGACATCAAACGCGTTCTTTCCGCCTATTCGGTACAAAACAAGCCTTTCTCAGTTTTCCTATATACTGCATGTCTAGCTCAATTATTCTGCATTTGGCATATAATGCTAGAACTATGACAGCAAATGTTTCCTAACGAATGAAACATTTCTCAAGCGTAAGTGATCCCATTAAAATGCGTCAAGAGATAGTTTATTACATGTTCAGAACATTTCCGTATGTCAAACATTCATAATGAGTTTTATTGTTAAACATATGTCTTGTTTGAAACGATCTGTATAATACATGTATAGTGCAATATATACGATGCCTGATCCAAACGTTCGTGTACATTCTGTTCAAAAATAAACTATAATATGTATGTACAGCGTTTATGACTTAACATGAAATGGATCTGTTGCATTGTGACATAGCAAACATACTCGTATGAAACGTGCACGTGATGAGTGCATAATACGACATATATATATATATATATGAAAGTATCGAAGTTTTTTGCGTGAGTTTTTATATTGATACCTTTTATTGCATTATAATAGTTGCCTCTAAAACTGTCCAAAGAACGGTATCCCTCAGATTAAAGTAAGCCTCATGACCAGAATAAAAGTCAAAATGTAATCGCATTATTCTGCTGTATGCAATATGTCAACGTCGCAAGTGTTTATATATTAATAAAATAAGTTGCATAAGTCTTAAATACTTTCACACAATTATTTGAAATGGTTCATATTAACCGTGACAAATATTGATTCATGCAGCTTGCTTTATTTTATATTTATACCGAACGTCCACGAATTATTGATTAGGCCATCATGTGCGTGTATGTATGTGTGTACGTATGTGTGCGTGTGTATTGTTATGTATATTGAATTTGGTTTGTGTGTTTGATTTCTTTTTTTTGTTAATGATTATAGATTGTAAGGGCCTACCACACTAGTGACATTAACTTTGTAAACAACTTAATTCACCTGTACTATATTTATATCTTTGTAGGTCAAGTAATAGAAAAAATACTAATTCTAAACTTATTTACTTCAGTCTGAGATATAGATGTCTTGATTCTGAACTTAGAAGGTTCCAGAAACAAATTTGTTCACTTTCATTACAGAGTATTTTAGAAAATGGTAATAGCGACCTAGGTTACGTTTAGCGGTGTATAAATTTGTTTACTTCAAGTATACTCATACATATCTTACACCTCCATCCACCCGGGTGGAATCAGTTATTTGGTTAAGATTTAATTGGAGAGGATTTGTTTTTTAAATTATAAAATCGCTCGAATTACAAATGTTTCATTAATACTTCTTGAACTTAATCACTATGAGATTACTGTGAATATAGACAAAGACATTTTGGACTATATCTTTGTGATACAGCAAGACGGTTAACACAGTACCACATCACAGGATACTCAGGATACTGGCACATCATCACATTAAATATTGGAATTCATTCGGGTCACCAATGAAATTCATTTTGAGCTCTATACTTTTCGTCTTGTAAAACTTTGAGGACTTTGTAAGATTTAATTTACAATACTGCAATTGTTTTGTGACGTTTTTATATTTCTTGGGAAATAAATTATTTTCTTGAATTTGCCAAAGCTTGTTAGTTATTGCTCTCTTTTGTTATATAATTTTAGACCATTGAGTCGTAAAAGTGTGTTTACGTTTGTATATATATATATATATATATATATATATATATATATATATATATATATATATATATATATATATATATATATATATATATATATATATATATATATAGTGTGTGTGTGTGTGTGTGTGTGTTTGATTTTAATCAAGATTGTGACTAAAGGCAGCGTCGGTGCAAGGCATTTTGGTGCCCTAGGCGAGATCAGATATCTGGCGCCTCCTTCCACTCACGCACTCCCCCACCCGCCCATCACGAAATAAACCCTTAGCCCAGCGCCCTAGGCGATTGCATAGTTCGCCTAGCGGAAGCGCCGGCTCTGTTAAAGGGTTTTTCTCTGCTAGACATTTCGTATGGTTTTAAGTATTAAACGAGATGATTTCTGAAATTTCAGTTCTTCAGGTAGACGACTTTTCAATCGAAAAATTTCATTTTCCAGAACGATCCATTGCATCGTGGGTCATGTGAGCATTTGTAGATATAGATGTTTGATAAACAATTTATAGGTGTGCTCAAATATAACCTGAGAAATTATTTATTTATAAGTGCTCATTGTCTTTATTTTGAAGTGAGACTCAATCAGGACATTTTGCATTGCATCATTGTAGTAGATCAGGACAATCAAGACTATTGGAATTCGTTCGGAACATTCTATAGTTTGTTGTTATTTTTTTTACTTGTTTTGGACATTTCGGATTATCTTGGATTTAATTTGCAACACTGATTGTTTCCTACAGTTACGTCTAATAACTTAAATAAATAAACGATTTGCTGGTTGTACAAAACTTGCAGGTTTGGGCTTTTTCTGTTTTATAGTTTAAGACATATGGACATAACAATATGAAAACTTAGTGGACTACATCTTATCGAAATTGTTATTTCTGTATTTTACTGTTTCAGGCAGAAGAATGAAGTTTCAAGTCACGAAGTCTAAAGCAATAATTGACGTTGTTATTCACAAAGCAACTTACCTCACCATTTATGTATCAATTTCTTTGGGGATTAACTATTAAACCAACCATGTTATATATCGTCTGCTATGTTATATATCGTCTGCTATGTTGCATATCTTCTGCTATGTTATATATCGTCTGCTATGTTATATATCGTCTGCTGTGTTGCATATCGTCTATAAGGAATTAAAATGATACTAAATTTTACCTGTAATGACATTCTGTAATTAATAGTGCCCGCTGCAATGTTAGAAAAATATCCGGTTTGATGTTAGAATGTGTCCGGTGCAATGCTAGAATAATAAATAAGATGCAGTTGTAAATGATTTATGTTCCTCTCTGCAACAGAGAAGTATGCAAATATCGAAATATATTAATGTAGCTAATTTTAAGTGTGGGGCGTTTGACAAATATTCAATTCTTCCCGTTTTAACATAAGGGATGTCAAGTCTGTATTTGACATGTTAAAATATAATCTGATAAACTAGTCGACAACAATTGAATCATACGTTGTCTTAATGAATATCAAAGGTATCAGCCATAAATCAATTAAATGTCTTAAAAAAGACAATGATGTGAATAACACTTCGAGATTATTCATAAATATGGAAATTAATCAATAAATATAAGGATGTAATATGACATAGAGACCACAAACCTTTGAGATTGTGTCTGTGATCGAGTTTTTACTCTGACCAAATCAAAATAACTTTACAAATGTTAATTGATTTTCGATCGGTTTAGTCAATATCTCAAACTCAACTCAAACTAATCTTTGCTATCATATTATGTCTTTATTTAATACCAAAATAGGTTTCCTTGGCTTTTTTCACCTCCGGCCTCACACGGGTCATTTAAAATGCAACATGTGTTTGTCCTTTTGTGAAGATTGCATCTCTCATGAAAAGAAAGGTAGAGTACACAAATAGAACTAAATATAATTGTTTTATGGGATCAAACCATAGGATGCAAGGCCAATAAAGCCTACATGTATTTTGGACCAATCGCTCTTGACATGTTGTCTGGACCAATCGCAGCCTAAATGTCTTCTGGACCAATGGCTCTAGTCATTTTAGTATCGATGCATACACCACACTTGTTCGACAAGCATACATATACATGTTATATAACAGCTCCTATTTTCAGTTATGGGGACGTCCATTAATTATGTCAACAATTTTTAGGCAATTTGTACCCGCCTCCCCCCCCCCCTTGTCAACAACTGTCAAACTATCAGTGCCACCCCCACCCCACCCGTAAAATCTAGCAATATTTTATACGTCTGGCTTTTATGCTAAAAATGGAATTAATGAAATTAAAAGGTCTACAAATACATTTTAATACATTTTTTAATACTTGTTTAACAGATTCCAAATTGAATATAACACTTTAAACTCATGAAAAAATCGAGACTTTATAGTGGCTGATTCACTAATTTAGAATGAATCTGGTGGGCTGTTGACGGGCGAGCGAGTGTGTGCCTTACCAACGCACCAACTAATTTCCTAATTTTTGATTTAATAAATTTATTGTAAAAAATAACGTTAATTTATCTTGAATCCCCCCCCCCCCATGTCATGTCAACAATTGTCAAACTCCTCCTCCCCCCCCATTTCGTTGACAATTAATGTACGACTCTTATGCTTGACTGGTCAGCATGCCTTTAATCATTCATAAAGCGGGTCGCCAATGAAAACCATCCCAATTATATTAATGTAGGAGTTCATTACATTAATTTATGTTTGTGTAAGAATCAAAATACCCATTATTAATTTTAAAAATATTGCATTTCCCCACGGGATAAAATAAAACCCATAATCTTTTTCGACGTTATTAGATATATACTTTGTTTTATTAATTAATTATCTATCCTGGTGTATGCTAGTAAAGTTAAATTGTAAAAGGGCGATACATAAATAGAGAATAAGAGGTTGTTCCTTAGGTGGGCGTTTACATGCTTAGGCTTATAATGCCGCTGGTTGCAGGTTACCTTCTTGCAAATGTTTCAAGGAAATATCTTATTGTTAACATGACAATAGATCCAATTGTGACTTTTCCCAGTAAGATATGGGGCGCATATTTTAGATAGAATGTTTCAGACGTTGACTAAATGACAGAGGCAACATTTTAAAACCTTAAAACTTTTCACAAAATGAAATAGCTTAAGCCTGATATTCGGACTAGACGTGCGTAAAGTGACTACTCAAAATTGTTTTATCTGTCGCATTATTATTAGTTGGATTTTTTTTCCCTATTTAAGATACAATACTGATAAAATGTTTAGAATCTTCATTACGTTTCAACCAAAGATGACAGAATTTCGCTATCAGTACAAATGATAAGGTAAAAGATTTAAAAAACACACACAAAATGGCTTTAACAAAAAATGCTGATTTGTGTTAGTCAGCCAGGTCATCGAATTCCGGGTTATTCTACAATTAAGGTCTTACCAGGTTTTAGGAAAACAGAAGTAGCAATGTGACTAGAAGAACTTGAAAAAAAAATCTACCAATGTCAATACAAAAATATGTACATTAAAAATAATTACTATGTTGAACACAAATATTATTTGTGTCCCTGGGTAGAGAAGTGCGTATGTCAAATGTGTGCAAATACGCTTATCTTAGTAAAACGTTTCGTGTTTTTCATGTAATATATCAGCGTTACGTTTAATCGCTGTAGCTTGTTTCAATATTTTAAACATTTTTGCATCCAATAGTGGAGAGCTGGTTTAAAGTATGAAAAGTGAAACATACATATTGAAAGGACAAGAAAATCAGCAAACATGACAATATCGTCCCAAATATTTAAAAATATCGGTGAAAAATGAACTGTTTGCAGAGAAGAAACAACTGTCGTCACACATAATATTTTTATTCTTTGTATTTTTCCTTTATATTTGACAATTTGATTTAGGCCAAATTCAATGTTGAAATTTCTTTTATTTTTGCTTATGAAATGTCTTTAAATCCATTTTTAATTTCCGACTGGAAATGTCATGAAAGATATAATTAATTTCCGATTACAAATGTCATGAAAGACATAACTAATGTACGATTGCAAATGTCATGACAGACAACTAATTTCCGAAATATATTTTAAGGTCTTAATAAAACAAATCACAATTTATCTATTTTAAATCAGAGATGTGGATAATACCAAATGTGAATGAATATTCTAACCGACAGTATAAATAACTCATATAGCCGTATAGGCGCAAACAGGATAATGTACATGTTTGTACCTTTAGCGCGGCAAGGCAAAGCATAGATCCATGTATAGCTGAAAGGTATCGAACCAAGACTCAATCCCATGTATACATTTGATCATATTTTGGGTTTCTTTGTTTTGTGGGGCGGGAATTTTGTTCTTGTTGTTGTTGGGAGTTTTGTTGTTTTGTTTTATTTCGAGCGAAACAAAGCAAACGTCCGGGTGCATCCAAATATTGTTTGGTACCACGACAAAGCTTTACAATTTTATAAAATTAAATAGATTACGCTCTTATTCATATGTGTTATAAAATTAAATAGCTTACGCTCTTATTCATATGTGTTATAAAATTAAATAGCTTACGCTCTTATTCATAGGTGTTAGGCATGCTCATCAACGCTGTTACTGGCTTTAATTTGTTATCCGCTTTTAGTAGATGTATAACTGCATCCAAAATGATTTTCTCTGAATAAAGGTATGAAACTGCAGGCAATGTCTGTTTGTCACTTTACACATTTCCGTATTTCAAATCCACATGATTTGCAAACAAAACATTCTAGATTGAAACACTTGTTAATGTTAAGGGCATTAAAACTAATTATTCATAAATTACTCATCTACGTGTTATTTATAACTTTGAAGAAAGGAAGTTATTTTTATGTTTACTTATATCACAGTGATGTTGAATGTTGAATCCCCGTTCCTGCACTACGTCATTAATCTAATTCTTATTATCAACGCACAAACTGTACAAAAACGACATGTACATAAAACTTTCATATTTTCTTTCAATTTCGATTTTAAATTTGATATGGCCCAGATTTGTGTTGTGAAGGTATTACACATATTTCGATAACGTATTTCATGTGACCCATTATACATTCACATTGCGGACTTTCCAAACGATGGCATAATTTTGTTTCTTTTTTATGGTGTCTTTCTTGGTCTGAACGTCACTTTCAACACGTTATTGTCCTTACCAAACAGAGTTAAATGCACACTAATGCGGGGCCCCGAGTGACAGTGTGGTCCAAAACGCTCAAGGTTCCGGATCACTGCCATCTCACCTCTGCGTGGGTTCGAGTCTCAGGCTCGGCTAACGTGGGTACGTGATTAAGCCGGCTGTTAGCTTCTCTTTGTTCGGTGGTTCTTCCCAGGGTTTTCCATGGTTATTCCTCCACCAATTATATCGGCCGCCACGTATAGTCTATTTTGTGCAAAAAAATGGCGTTAAAACCTACAACATGAAAAGTACAATGA